>CM060882.1:117599835-118199835 GCA_030762935.1 Hymenopus coronatus
ACTATGGGAAGAATCTTGTAGATTGACTTCACAACATGTATGAGATGGTCCATCATCACATCCAGGCAGCAAGCGACTGGAAGGAGATTCATTATGACTGACAGGTCAACAGCAGAGGTTTCTAGCAGGGTGATCTGGTATGGCTTTATCTCCCTAATTGGAGGCGCTGCCCCAATCTTCATCAACCATGGAAAGGACTGCACATCATGGTGAAAAGACTTAATGATGTCATCTACCGCATTCAGAGGCTGTGCTGAGGGAAGATGCTGGTGGTACACATGATTTGTCTAGCCCACTGCGATGGTGCTGGTTGGAAAGACCAGTCCTAAGGAGGGAGCAGTGTCTCTATGCCACCCTGAATTATTGCACAAGCATGAATGGCTTGTTTTCCATAGCTCCATGTCATTGTTGCAGGTGTGTGTAAAGTTAACCTGTAGGCTAGCATGCAGTTTACATAGTCCTGCATTGTGTGTAATGCACATGCTTCTGAAAATTGCTTGCTACATAATAAGGAGGTATAAAAAGGAGAGCAATGAGGCCCACAGAATTTGGTTTAGATCGACTTCCAAAGTGCACATGAATTAGAGAAACAGCGAACTTCAGAGAGTACATTTGAGTTAGAGAGACAGCTAAAGCAGTTGAATGAGCATCACAGGGACAAGAGCTGAAATTGTTCTGCAGTATTACATTTTATTAAGCAAGCAATAATCTTAAACAGCCATGGCATTGATTACCTTTGTGGTGTGGAGGTAGCATGTCTACATCTCAGATTCAAGAGGTGCCAAGTTTGAATGTTGGTTAGGGTGAATTACCTGGATAAGTTATTTTTTGAGGAGTTTTCCTAATAAATGTCAAGTAGCTATGTTATAAAGATCCCAGGTCCATTTCAGTATCATTTCAAACTATTTCGTTCATAAGACCTACCCAGTTAGGGAGCATAAAACTTTAAAAAGAAATGAGAGAGAAAAACAATGGTACATTTTGCCAATTTTAGCAACACCAGGATAGTGGTGAAGTGTTCTAGCTACTGGGAAAGAAGAGTAAAGGAAGCGTTATCTATCTTGTCTGAAGCAAATAATCTTATTTGCGATTCAGGCCTACAAATAACTACAGCATAGGCACTGATGATAAAGATCCTTAACACCTAATTCCCACCCTGTTGTCTCCCAAACTTTAAAAAACTTCACGACATTCTTACACAACAGATTATGCTATAAAAAATGTGGGTGTTAGAAAATGTTTTGTAATAAGTCCGTGCTCAAATTAAAAATCATTAGGCATATAACAGCTATATATAGTTTTCTATCAGGTCTGTGCCCATGCCTCAGTCATATTAAACACCAGTTGCTTCATGGCTAAGAATATCATGCACACTATAAACAAGTGATTCCAAACTTTAATTTCATCAATTTAACCTGAGGACCAAAATGATACGTATCTTCAAAATGTTGGGACCAATCCGTGTATTTACCTGGCTAGAAACCTGAGAAAATTTAAGAGTTAATACGCGTCAGGAAATTAATGGTATTTTAATAAAAATCCTTAGAGCCATTTTTGAAGAACTGAAAATAACAAAATTATTTTCCATATAAAGAATGGTTTAAGGAGAGGGGATTTTGTGACAATCTTTGTCAGCATGCTTAAACAGCATCTGGTTCAAATACAAACTTTTATATTTTTCCATGTTGAGTAATATTATTAATATACATGTATACTCTCCCTCCTTCTTTCTATCTCTAGCTGTAAACATCACCAGATTGCTAATGATGTTTTATTTTTTTTCAAAGTTATTACATACTTGCAGTATATTGCATCAATGTTCATTGACATCAGAGATCATATTTGATAAAGTATATCCTCTTGATGATATAAAATGCCTATTTGAACACAGATTGCATCAATCTTGAATTTACCTAACAAAATTCCTCAGGTTTTTTATAAATATTTTGTCAACATAGGCCAAAACTTGCTGCTGCTGCTGCTGCTGCTGCTAATAATAATAATAATAATAATAATAATAATAATAATAATAATAATAATAATAATAATGATGATGATGATGATCATCATCATCATCATTTGCCATCACCATATGTTTACAAGGCATTGTTCAAAAACAAACAAATCATCAGCTGTAATTGAGATGTATACATACAAGAGAGTGCAAAATCTTTAATCGTAGAGTACATACTAAACAAAAATTAACAGATCTTGGTATTCTTTTGAGAGGAGTTAACAAGTTTTGAGTTCAAAAGTTACATTTGATGAATAGCTATCTAACAAATTATTTTGTAGTTACCAAATCACCAAGAGAAAGATCAAAATCATTATTGAGGAGTGGAGTACAAATTAACTCAGTTGAGTTTAGCATTAGTAACTGAAAGGAGTTAGCAAACAACAGAGATATGTAAATGGAAGAGAACCAAAAGAATGCTAAGGCCTACATGGGCTGTAATGCAAAGTAAGAAGAAGAAAAAGAAGAAAGCAAATTGTTTAGTACTTCAAGCTCATTCTCTCTTTGATTTTAGGCTACTTTCAAATTACTAAAGTTCTGCAAAACACTTAACAGTAACTAAATTGTTAGCGACTTCTACCTCATCAATAGTAAAACAAATATAGGTCATGAGACATGAATAAATCTTGTGCATAGGGGAAGCTGCTATCCTTCCCTCCTTATGTGCAACAGCTGGGAGGGGCAATAGAGATGCCGGCTTGGTGCGAATAACAACATGCAGCATTAAACAATTATTGTAGTTTACATAAAAGTAATTGTTGGCACATATCCATGGTTATAGTGAAATCATTTTGTTATAAAGCTAATTTTTATTCATATATTACATACATGTCATTGGCAATGTGTAAAGCATGAGATGGGTGTTTTGCTTGAAGGAATCTTTATATATTTATTTTTGGTTGCCACCCAGCATATCACTCAATGAATTGGTAACCATGAACATAGCCAATTTATGTAATATTAATTTGATGAGTTGGTTTTTTTAACACTATGTCATTACATTCTTATTATGAGGGACTAGTTTTGGAAGCCTATGCTTCCATTTTCAACCTCACGTGTCCAACTACCATTGCTGGTTGCATTTGCTTGTGTCCTCTTCTCTGGTGGCAAAATGATGAACTTCTTAACTAAGCTGTCTACTGGTGGGATTTCAAAGTTTATTAGGTGATCTTTGTTTTTCCATATGAGGATGTTTTCCCAGGTTGTGAGTTCTATGCGTCCTGACATGGTTTTTAGCAATTTTGGATTTGGATGTAGGTTATGGTTTTCTTTCCAGAAGTGAAATGCTACAACCGATTTATCTTCTTGTTTCAATTTTAGGTTTCTAAAGTGCTCTTTGGATCTGATTTTTAAACTTCTTTTTGTTTGTCCTATATGGAACTTTTCACAATTTGTGCATTTAATTTGATATATTCCTGATCTATTTTCTGGTGGGATTTCATCTTTTATTTTTGAATTTAGTAACTTTATGACAGAAAATCTGTTTATTGGAACCAGGGTGATGTTTTGTTCTTTGAAGATCTTTTTGAATTTTCTAAATGCTTGAGGGTGGTAAATGAAATTTTTGAATGTGTTGATATTGTTTTTTCTTGTTGTTAGGGTAGTTATTTCTTTTATGGTTTTTTTTCCACTTTGCTTTGTTGAGTTTGTTGTATACAAGGTTCTTGCTGTATCCATTTTGTTCTGCTGTTTGAATTATGGTTCCTAACACTTTGTTGAATTCAGTTGTGCTCATAGGTACATTTACTAATCTATGTGTGAGGCTGATTATTACTGCATGTTTGTGTGGTAATGGGTTGTAGGTGTCACAGCTGGAGCTGCCACTGTGTAACTTAATATTTTGCTGTTATCGTGCCTCACAACCTGTATTAGTAATTTGTGTTTTCTCATACCTAATAACCTGCTTGAAAAGTCCTTATTGTGTGAATAGTTACTGTGTTTTGTTTTGTGTACCTTAGGTTTTCAGAAAATGTATTTATGTCATATCAGAGTATTTCTATAAAACTGTAATATATATTTACTAGTTTGTTTGCTTTCTGCTCTTTTAAAGCTCTATATACAGGGTGTTTCAAAAATACGGGGCATAATTTCAAGTACGTATTTTCCACGTGAAGACAATCAAAATAGTTCATTATAACATGTGTCCGGAAATGCTTCATTTCCGAGTTATAGCCTTTACAACATTGAAAGTCCTACCTGTAGACAATCAAAATAGTTCATGTCCGGAAATGCTTCATTTCTGAGTTATGGCCTTCACAATATTGGAATTCACTGGAACGTTTTTCTTTCCGCAGGCCTTTGCCGTCAAAAGAGACATTAGGAGGGCGCTCTGATAGTTCATTCTGAGGAAGGTTACATTCAGTGTTCTTTAGGCGTTAAGACTGTGCGACATGTATTCAAATCAAGAGCTGGCAGAGATACACTTCGTGTACGGTAAGGCGGACGGCAATGCTGCGCTGGCTCGTCGTTTGTACCAGGAGAGGTACCCACAGCGACAATGTCCAGATCAGAAGACATTTGTACGTCTCCATTCCCGTCTGTGCGAGTATGGAACATTCACCTCTCCTGGTTTGGGAAGGGGACGACCAAGATCTACAACTCCAGAAGTGCAGGAGGAGATTCTGGAGGCTGTGGACAGGACTCCTTCTATCAGCACACGACGGTTAGCGTTGCAAGTCAATGTTCCTCATACGACTGTCTGGAGACTGTTGAACGAGTATCAATTGTATCCGTATCATTTGCAACGTGTACAGGCCCTGTCACCAGCAGATTACCCTGCACGAGTTAGGTTCTGTCAGTGGTTCTTGCAGCAGTGTGGTGTAAATCCGAACTTTTCTGCCGTCGTATTATTTACAGATGAAGCACAGTTCACAAGAGATGGCATAACAAATTTCCAAAATCAGCATGTATGGTCGCATGAAAACCCACGTGCAACTGTTGTATCTCATCACCAGGTGCGGTTCTCTCTCAACATGTGGGTCGGTATCATTGGTGATCGATTAGTTGGACCCCATGTACTTGTAAACAGACTTACGGGGCAGGCGTACACAAACTTCCTGGAAAACACCATACGTGACGTTTTCGAAGACACTCCACTGATCAATCATCAACACATTCACTTCTTGCATGATGGCGCTCCTGCGCACTTCAGTCTTATGGCTCGCCGGTACTTGGATCGAAGGTTTCCTGATCGATGGATAGGTAGAGGTGGCCCAATTGCTTGGCCTCCACGCTCACCTGATCTGAACCCTCTCGATTTCTACTTGTTGGGTCATTTAAAATCATTGGTTTATTCGTCTCCGGTGCCGGATTTGGAATCCCTACGGAATCGAATTGTGGCAAGTTGTGAGGACATACGCAATACTCCTGGAGTTTGGGATCATGTTCGCAGGTCAATGAGACATCGATGTGAGGTCTGTATTCAAGCAGGAGGTGGACATTTTGAACATCTTCTGTAATGACAACAACCTGCGGAAAGAAAAACGTTCCAGTGAATTTCAATGTTGTGAAGGCCATAACTCGGAAATGAAGCATTTCCAGACACATGTTACAATGAACTAATTTGATTGTCTACATGTGGGAAATACATACCTGAAATTATGCCCCGTATTTTTGAAACACTCTGTATATTTCACATTGATTTCACAATGCCTCCAGAAATGTGTATTGTATTGTTCACAGGTGTGTTTAAACATGTGCAGACATTGTGTCGTACTCTGCTGTCAGATATTATACCACCTGAGCATCAGTTGGAAGCATTTAGTAGCCTGGTGTCTGTCAGCGGAATAGGCTTCATCATAGGACCGACAATTGGTGGACATCTTGCTGAAATACAAAATGGCTTCTTCTACACATGTTTGCTGGTGACTTTGTCAAATTGGTTAAATTTGAGTAAGTGGAAATAATGAAAAAGTATAGGAGAATTGCAATATATGGTCATTGATTACTGAAAATACTGTCTCATTGCTAACCTAGTGCACAGTTTCCAAGAAATTAGAATGGGAACAGAAAGGAAGGGTGAATACACCATGCACAATCAATTGGGAATGGGAACAAGAAGGAGCAAATCCAACCTAAAGTTTGATAATTGAATTTATGAGTTTTTAAGGTTTTTCATAATAAATCAGGAACTGAAACAGAACTAGAACAGAAAACAGAAGAATTTTCATATGAATCATTCACCTTAGTATGGAAAAAAATAAGAAAACATGTTGATTAGTTTATCAGAAGTTGCACATTATGATAGTATTTGTTAACCTTATTATCTAAGTTTGTCAGGCTTATAACTAAATTTCCCCCCCCCCCCATCTGAATGCAGATTAGCCAATGTGTAATATATTCAATTTGAATTACAGTATATTAAATGTCATTATGTGGGTGGCAGAGTGGTTAGACTGCTTGCCATTCACCTAGGTGATCTGGGTTCAGGAGATCGCATTCAGGATTTATGAAGGCATCTAGGCAGGTTTTCTCTAGATCCTCCAGTTTCCCCTGCTATTCATTCTACCAATGATTCCATAATCTGATTTCCAATATTTCATTTTGTCGAAATTTCATATCATATATGACACATTTGTTATAAAACTTGGCTGCCAGCAGTATAGCCAATGTGACCTTCACTGCCTTTCCCTGTGTTCTGTCATCGCATGTGTGTCAAGCCTTACTTCTGTTCTAGTCCAGTTCACATGTGAATAACATTAGGAATGTTTAGAAGTGTTTAGTTTTGCTTGAGGTGCATTCAAAGTGCAGTATACAGTACCACAAAGAATGTTTATGTATGATGCATATGTGCTTACATCATCTTGCAGGGAAGTTATAAGGCAATTTGAAACTAAATTTCCAGATGTGCTTGTTCCAAGTAGAGAGGACATTTATTTGCTTGTAAATAAATTCAGGGAGACAGGATAGGAAAAGAAAGATAAACAGGTGTGTGCTTACGGAGCAGAAACTAGACAAAATTGGAGAAAGGTTAGAATAGTCACTTCGAAAATCTCATAACTACCTTGCACAAGAAACTGACATTTTGAGAGCTTCTGCATGGAAAGCAACAAAACTTTCAAAACTCAAATCATACAGGTTTACTGTTGTCCAGGAATTGCCACCACATGATCACCAGAGATGGGTAAATTTATGTAATTGGATTTTAAGGAATGTTAATGATGGAACAATCGATATACAATTAATACTGTTCAGTGATGCAGCATGGTTTCATTGTGTCATCACAACACAATCGATATTATGTTACAGACAAACCTAATTTTGTTCATGAAACCACCTTGCATGATCAAAAAATCAATAACTAGATGCAATCCTGTGATAATGTATGTTTTGTGTTTATTCTGACAATTTTTAATGTGATGTGAGATTTTATTTTATGTCCACGCATGTGTGATTGGGTGACGGGCCTTGTGACTGTCAGCCAATTTTGCAGTACAGGACCAGGCGATAGCCCATGGCCATGTTTTGTAGCATACTTATTGTACTTACATTTATACAAGGCAATGGGTTGGTTCCCCATCCATGGATATCTGAGCTATAGTCTGCTGCCCCTCAATAGGTATCTGACTCCAGGTATTGGCTTCTAAGTCCTGAGGGGGTGTAAGTTCCCCATATGAGGAGTGCAAGGAGGAGGAGAAAAAGAAGTAGGTGATGGCGGCGGCAGTGTGGTGGCAGTGTTATTATTTGTTTTTTCTTAAAGTAAAATACCTCTGTCAAAGTGAAAAAAACAAAACTAAGAATGGAAACTTGTACAATGGTCTGAAGTCATTCTTGCTACTTGGGAGAGCTCGAGTAGCTCTTATAGTCATGGCCAACTTTGCAACAGTATCTTAGCGTGTAGAAGCTTGCATTGTATTGTTTTTGGCTATGTGCTTTGTTAAAAATAAAGAGTTTTAGAGCATTAGGACACAATTAACAACCCTTGAAAGGAAGAAGGGTTCACCCCCTTATATTTTGGAAAGAGGGAATTTCTCATTGTAGGGAAAGGTCACGTGGGTGGAAAATAAAGATAAATCCCAGGCAGTCACGTGACAATGCTACTTTACGCGCCTTTTTCCAGCCAATCAAAAAGGAGGGCTAGACTCAGACTTTTTAGTATATAAATGATGTGCGTATAAGAAATTGGGCTCACAATGTAGGAAACTGCGTATAAGAAATCGGATTCACAATGTAGGAAGTCACATACAAGAAATCTGGCTCACAAGGTAGGAAACCACGTATAAGAAACCGGACACACATGCAAATCCAGAGTATAAGAAATGTGATGAGACACTGTCTAAGTAATCGCGCGGCATCTAGTGCAGGAAATCGGTGAGTTATAAGTTAATCTGATGGGCAATTATTACCGTAAATGTTATACAGACCGTGAAACTCAAGATTATGGTGATGAGTGTAAAAATATAATAATTCAGTAAAAGTGGAACTAACACTTAAACAAAATTATGTCATCAAGTTCGTGATCGATTATGTCGGGAGTTGCTCTCAGGGTTAGTACCTCAATCCAACCACAGATCATCAATAAGAAATCATCAGTGAAATTAAGTGAAATTTCTCTTTTATTTGAGTCTACCAAGTGTTACACACCTTTGTCATTCTTTACCCCCTGAGCAAGAAACAACTCATGGTTTATAAGAATGAGCTTAGCTGGAGCAACAAAAGGAATCTGCAAGGTATATACACTCTTAATGTAGAGAATTTCACGAGCATTAACCCTCGACCAACTCCAAGTAGAATCACCTGATAGCGTCATATTGCCTCAACAACATGATACCAGAAATAAAACTGCCACATATTAGTATCCTAACGTGGCAACAATAAAACCACGATATATTGGTGTACCAACGTGATGCACAACATTAAAACTACGGCAACTTTCTGCAACACCTATGAGCATTAAACTGTAACTGAGAAATAGCAATGAGCATTTGAAACTTTACAAACTTTCCTTTTTCATTCTGGAAATCTTCCTGTTGATTGCACATGCTTCAATTTGAAGATGCGTGTTTTAACTCTCTTCTCATTTTGATTTCCATTTTTGCTCCCATTCCAGAACTTTTTTTTCACAGAACTTAACAAATGCTGAAATAATAAAATTATCTGTTTGTGGAACTGTTATACACTCCAAGGCATTTTTCCCACAAATAAAATGTGTCTTGACCATTTATTCCAACATTCTTGGCAGTGTTATAAATCATAGATTTTGCATTACATAATAATGTTGATGGAATAGGAATGAAATTCTTGCTTATCATACTGCTTGCAATTGGATTTGAATCCTAGTTGGATCTATTTGACTCCATTCACATTTTATTCTGCCTTTATTTCTGTAATCCTCACTGGATTTCTTCTTTACCTTTATAACTTGCTTCTTGCCTCTTTCTTTGTTTATTTCAAATCATTGCATAACTGTTTACTTTTGCTTCCAAGAATGTTTAAAATCAAACTGCTTGTTACATTGTACTCTTCATGCTTTGGTTTCTGAGCATATCAAAAAGTAATGCAAATTTTATCTCAATGTCTCTCTTGGCTTCCCTATATAGTTATCAAATCATCGTAGAAACTCTTTCCTAGTGCTTCCTAAAATGTTTAGCACCAAAATTTCTTTCTGGGAATTATCCAGTTGCTTGTTGTACACTTCTATGCTTTAGTTTCCAGACGTTTCAGAAGGGTTACACTTTTTATTTACATTCCTATGTCACTTTTGGTCTTTAACCACGTTGTTTGCTTGTGTCCATTGCAGATCCTTCCATTTCAGTATTGTTACATATGTCAACATACTTTAGCCTAAATATTATGGTCTGCAAATAACAAAAATTCAAGGAATAGGAATGTGCTATGTAAGCATGTCATATTCCGTTCATTCAAATACATGTTCACACATCAGGGTTGCCAATGAAATAAGTCAGAGACCCACAAGGGGACTGTATTTACACAACAGTAAACAAACTCAAAACATGAGCAAATAAATTTTTCTGGTCCCTCACCCAGAGTAGCATTGTTCTCATCTGTAAACTGTAGTTGCTTTGACTTTTTAAAGTACTTATATCTGTTTTTCGGTAGTACCATATGCCTTTCTAATCCCATAATCCTTGTCACGTATTACTTATATGTTTTATTAATTTGTTGAGTTGGTTTTTTAACACTATGTCACTTACATTGTTATTATGAGGGACTAGTTTCGAAAGCCTATGCTTTCCTTTTCAACCTCACGGGTCCAACTACCATTGCTGGCTGCATTTGCTTGTACTCTCTTCTCTGGTGGCGAAATGATGAACTTCTTAACTAAGCTGTCTACTGGCGGGATTTCAAAGTTTAGTAGCCGATCTTTGTTTTTCCATATGAGGATGTTTTCCCAGGTTGTGAGTTCATTGTGGCCTGACATGGTTTTAAGCAATTTTGGATTTGGATCTAGATTGTGGTTTTCTTTCCAAAAGTGAAATGCTACTGCCGATTTGTCTTCTTGTTTCAATTTTAGGTTTCTAAAGTGCTCTTTGCATCTGATTTTTAAACTTCTTTTGGTTTGTCCTATGTAGAACTTTTCACAATTTGTGCATTTAATTTGATATATTCCTGACCTATTTTCTGGTGGAATTTCATCTTTTATTTTTGAATTCAGTAATTTTATGACAGAAAATCTGTTTATTGGAGCCGGGGTGATATCTTGTTCTTTGAAGATTTTTTTGAATTTTCTAAGTGCTCGGGGGTGGTAAGTGAATTTTTTGAATGCGTTGATATTGTTTTTTCCTGCTGTTAGGGTAGTTATTTCTTTTATGGTTTTTTTCTGCTTTGCTTTGTTTAGTTTCTTGTACACAAGGTTCTTGCTGTATCCATTTTGTTCTGCTGTTTGAATTATGGTTTTTAACTCTTTGTTGAATTCGGTTGTGCTCATAGGTACATTTACTAATCTATGTGTGAGGCTATTTATTATTGCATGTTTGTGTGGTATTGGGTGTAGCTTTCATTTTTAATGTAATTTTCTGATTGAGTTGGTTTTGGAATCTACAGAAAACCAACTCAATCAGAAAATTACATTAAAATTACCTAAAATTGAAACAAGAAGACAAATCGGCAGTAGCATTTCACTTTTGGAAAGAAAACCACAATCTAGATCCAAATCCAAAATTGCTTAAAACCATGTCAGGCCACAATGAACTCACAACCTGGGAAAACATCCTCATATGGAAAAACAAAGATCGGCTAATAAACTTTGAAATTCCGCCAGTAGACAGCTTAGTTAAGAAGTTCATCATTTTGCCACCAGAGAAGAGTACACAAGCAAATGCAGCCAGCAATGGTAGTTGGACCCGTGAGGTTGAAAATGAAAGCATAGGCTTTCGAAACTAGTCCCTCATAATAACAATGTAAGTGACGTAGTGTTAAAAAACCAACTCAACAAATTAATAAAACATATAATTTGACCGTCACTGTTACTAAATTCCTCCAAACATCAATCAACACGTACTACTTGCTTATTGTTTACATCACCAATTCCAATTTTCCTTACTATCTTTTTATTTTTGAATTAACCAGTTTCCTCTTGTTTTGCATTCTCTTGTGTCTTTAAACAGCTGTTATTTTAGATTTAAGAGCATTTACTATATGCTAGTACGTCAGCATATAGTTTCTCCTAAGCCCTCCCTGCCAACTTTCGAATACATCATCTCAGAATCTTTCAGTCTGTTATCAATTTCAGTTTCAACTACAACTGAATAAATTTTGTTAAACCTTGTGGCATATTATGATGTTTTGGAATAGGGAAGCAAAAGCAAGAGAATGTTTTATTTAGCACTTGTCTAGAAAAGGCTGAGTTGTTCTTAGCACCTGTAAGCTTGCATTTCCAGACTTTTATGTTTATGAACTATTGTAAAATAAATTTTCAAATATATTTTTTTATTTGATAAGTTTTCAGACATATTGGAAGTGGCTTCTACTATTATCGGTGAGAAATTTCCTTATGATTGACACTTGTGGGGTGTGTCGTCTGCTGGTAGGGGCTCATCAGGTTGCTGACCAATCATAGTGTAAGAATACAAACTGCCAGAGACATGATGTCATCGGCATTGCAACACCTACGTGCTCATCAGGTTGCTGACCAATCATAGTGTAAGAATACAAACTGCCAGAGACATGACGTCATCGGCGTTGCAACACCTACGTGGTTCAGTGGAAATTTACGCGCGTGTTCTCATGCATAACTGATCAGTTGTTTGCAATCTGATTGTTTGATTGCATTCTGTGAAAAGTTTGGTTGTGTTACACATAGTGATCATAAAGATTTACATTTATAATCATTACTACCTTTTTATATATCGCAGACATTGCTCTTGTTCTCATCCTAGAAATATCATGAGTGGCACTGTAATTTGAAAATGTCTTACTTCCATGATTATTAAGTTGAGGTTACTTTAGCCGAAATAATAAAACTTTTCCGTTTAATGAAATACAGGACCCAATGTGTAAAGGAATAGATGAGGTAACTAGTGAGAAATGGGGAAAAATAGTTCAACATATGAGAGGTATGCATGAAGAGAAGAAGGCATTTTAGAGGAAGCAGTGGAACGTTTGTCACTGCAGATGGTCAGGGAGTAAATATGGCAACAGCACACTGAGGTAGCCACGTGTCAGCAGAATGTCAATCACAAAGTAGTTTCTCACCGATAATAAGTCAATTGTCTCTTAATAATGAGTGAAGATTGTCTAAATCAAGGAATCCTCTTTCTCTAAAGAAATCCCTGCAAAGCAAACAGTTTATTCCTTCATATTCACTTCATATGCTTTTAAATTTGCATTTTTGTATAATTGTTGGAAAACTCATCATCTCAGTGTATTCCTCTGGGTAAAGATATACAGCAATATATAATAAATGTCACTGTTGAAATTTATATGGCAAACATTATGATATTATGGGTAAGTTTAACTTTATCTAATTTCTCTACTTTCTTTCTCAATTACATATTGCATTTGACCCAAAAATTTGGAGCTTACGTTTAAAAAAAAAATGAAGAAAATATTTCAAACCATATTACCCTTTACATGGAAAAATGTTTGCTATTTTTTATTTTCTTAAAAATAACACAAACCATTTTGATTAAACCCCCATATATTCAAATATGTGCATAGAAAATAAAATATATATCTTAAATTTTTAGGGAATAGCCTGTGAAATCCTCTTCATCTTGAATGACTTCTGTATAACTAGTGAATCATGTGAGAAATGATGTTGATAAATGGGGTTTAAGGGTGCTCAACTTCTGGGTCATAAGCACCCTTCATATGAGAAATACAAAATTGTACTACATAAAAATGTAGCTCTAGTTAAATTTATATCAAACATTTTTGTGGCCTTAACCATTTTAGAGAAATTCTTTGTAATTGGTTTGAATTTTAAACCCTTAACTCTTTATTCAAATGGTAAGTTGCTATTCTTTTTCTTGTGGTCATGCAAGGAGCATGGAATTTTACAGCTATTACATAGCAATCTGCTTTTAAATATATAACATGCTTAAACCTACTTTATCCGTCTTATTCTTCAATGGATGTGCTAATGTGTAATAAAAGTTTATACCAATTAGCAAGAAGCAGACCAAAGAATAAGCATTCGTAAGAATAAATTCTAGAAGAGTGAGTAGAGAAAGTCATATGAATGCAACACACAATATTTTTCTTTATTGCATAGGCCTTAGTGTGTAATTGCAAGTTATTGCTTTAAGTAGATCTTTCTTAGGCTATTTGCTTCAGTAGAGCAGGGATGGAGAATCTTCATGCATGCCATGCGAGGCATATGAACATTATTTCATTTGAATGCCTTATAAGTGCCTTAAAATAACTTGTTGTGTTTTATAAGAATTGGGTCTTTTAATTTGCCTGCATATCTTTACACCATTTGAATGATGTTTGTTTACATATCATGTCATTAGGCCTCATTGAATTGTTTTCCGAAAATACAATGACCATTGCAGGCATTTGCATATTTTCACCTAACATATTTTTGGAGCAAAATTTAACTAAGTTTTATTTATGGATGCTGTTTAACTGCTGTGGTTCTCAGTGTTCCATTCTCAAAAGGGCATGAAAGGCTGCTTAATTTTGCTCAGAGGCCTCTTTATAAAGCTCAAGGTCCTTTCACGTGCTGTAAATCTACAACATGGGACCACTGGCTTTACATCCCTTCTGAAGGAAGTATGCTAAGGATTTGTACACCTGAAAAAAATCCATCACCCTTTGACAGGTTTGAACCTGCAACCTTAGGAACCAGAAGCTAACATACCCCAAGACCTCAGCATAATTTCTGTTAAGAGTTCATATGGAAAGAAAACTGCAAAGGAAGTAAATTCTTATCATTAAAGTCAGCACTTTAATTTTATTGATATATTAAAGATTTCAAAAAGCTTAATATTTTATTTTAAGCTACCTTTGATAGCTTTAACTAAAGGCTGAAAAGGTACAGACAGAGCAATTGAAACTAAATAAACTCAGATTTCTCAAGAACTTTTGAAAATATGAGGAAAATAAGAGTTTATAGTGATATAGTTGAAAAGAAAAGCACTAAAAGAAAGAAAGAAAAGAAACCTTTGTGTTGCCTTTTTTGGGATAGTGTTTAATGTCCACTTTTACTAAATGTGGTGCAGGCAATGACACTGATGATACATGGAATGAAGATGGAGCACTGGAGGAATGTGATGGCAGGGGAAACCAGAGAACCCAGAGAAAATCCACCCCTGTGCCACTTTGTCCACCACAAATCCACATGCAGGAGCTTGGGATAAAGCCCTGCTGCCTAAGTGAGAGACGAGTAGTCTAACCACTCGACCACGGCGCAGCCAACTGTGTTGCCTATGATGGAAGTTGGTAGTACAGGGTGTATATAATTGAATATCGGGGTTTTAACTCTTTATAATATTTATTATATTGAACTTACAGTTATGAATGTCAAATGAAAAAGCAACTCAAACAGTTTTACCAAGAAGCTTATAAATGTTCAATGTGATTACCCTTTGTCACACGGCACACATCAAGTCTATAGCCGAGTTCTTCCCAAAAGTTGATAAGTGTGTATTCAGTAATTGTAGCAACAGCTGCTTCAATCTGGTTTCTTAATTCAGGGAGGTCAGCTGGTAGCGGAGGCACGTACACACGATCCTTGATGAAGCCCCAAAGGTAAAAATTGCATGGCGTTAGGTCAGGAGAACGTGGAGGCCATGCATAGCAACCCCTGTCATTGGGACCCTTGCGACCTATCCAATGCTTGGGTACAGTGACGTTCAACCAATCGCATACTTTGTTATGCCAGTGAGGTGGTGCACAATCCTGCTGGAAAATGAAGTTCTCTGGCTCATTTTCTTCCAACTGAGGGAAGAGCCATTGCTCTAGTGTATCAAGGTAAGAAATGCCAGTTACAGTACGTTCACCAAAAATGAAAGGCCCATAAACTTTTTGCTAGGATACGGCACAAAAAACATTCATTTCAGGGGAATCTCGTTGCATTTGTACCATCTCGTGAGGATTTTCTGAGCCCCAGATGCGCACATTATGAGTGTTAACATGTCCACTAATGTGAAAGGTCGATTCATCACTGAAGACAACACAATCCACAAAATTGTCATGAAACATGTCGTTTGCGAATATGGCATGTAATCCGTGATCTGTCGGCTTTAGAGCTTGTAATAACTGTAAACGGTAAGGACGTAGCAGTAAGCGGTTTCTTACAACTTTTCAAACAGTCGACACAGGAACTTGTAATTCATGACTAGCCTTCTGGACTGATTTCTTTGGGCTACGAGTGAACGACTTTCTCACTCGCTCAACAGTCTCTTCACTTACTCCTGGTCATCCCATGCTCTTCCCTTTACAAAGGCAGCCGGTATCTTCAAACTGATTATACCATCTACAAATGTTTTTATCACTAGGAGGATCACAACCAAACTTACTACGGAACGCACGTTGCACAGTAACTACAGATTCGGCCTTTGCAGTAACACTTTCTTTTTACTAGTCGCCATCTTTGCTACTACCGCTGTCTAGCAGATTGCGGCAGAAACATTGCACGCATATGCGCACTTGTGCCAACAAACAAAACTGTTTGAGTTGCTTTTTCATTTGACATATCATTTATAACTATAAGTTGAATGTAATAAATATTATAAAGAGTTAAAACCCTGATATTCATTTATGTACACCCTGTATAATGCACTTATTTTGAAACAAATGTCATACATCTTTATTCTCTGCAAGATTCAAATAACATGAGTTAATTTCACAAAAAGTTGAATACTATGTAAACAAGTTATTTTGTTAATAGCATTGTTAGTTAAAATCAGGAACATATAAGCAACTATGATGATGCACATATAGTCCACTGGCAATAATATTTTATTCTAATATACAATTTTGATTCCATGATATATTCTTAGAAATGGTAGATTAAACCAAAATATATCTTAGTCTTAAAAAAAAAAGAAAGTGTTCTTTAAATGTCTTTCTGCAATACATTAGACCCCTGTTATTTGAAATGTCTACTTAATTGATGCAACTGAAAAAATAAATACAGTTTATCAAAAGATATGAGGAATCATGGCCTTCTGATGTTCTGCTAATGAGAGAGTGGCACAACATAGCAGCTAGAAAATGAAGTGGAAAGAAAATAGAAGACTTTTTCAAGCAAAATTAGTACTGTGTAGTCCAAAGATATGCACTGTAGAACTTTTTTTTTGTATGTTCAGTACCGTAGATTTATTAAACACTTTGATAACATTGCATTTGTAGTGTCTTCATTAACTTTCATCTTAAGCTTTAAAAAAAAGAAGTTTTACTCCTAAAAATGACATTATTATTTTAACTTAAATTTTTATTACCTAAAACCACCTTCAAAGGGGGAAGATAGCAAAGGCTGTGCTGCATTTGCAAAATAAAATTCTGGAATGAGTAGTCCAATGGATTTAGAATGGCCAAATAAGATTGCAGCCAACAAGGATTCCTTCAAATTACAAGTAGCACACAAGATAATTAAAAATAATTAACCTAGCTATAATTGGCACACTATTTGAAAAGGTTTGGTATCCTTGCACTAGAAACTGGTGTTGTTAGTTAGATAGTTATCATTGCTGATATCTGTTTGCTTTCTCTATATGTGCTATGTACATAGTGTATAGAGAAGGTATTGTAATGCACCCAAAAATTCGATACCAAGATTTCACCGGAAATACATGTTTTAAGACACCCTGAATCCAAAAAAAGCATTTTTAGAAAAATGTCCGTGTATGTCTCTGTTTGTCTGTCTGTGGGCAGCATAGCTCAAAAACAAAAAAGTGCGTTAAAAACCAAACTTGGTATTTAGGTTGGTATCTTCCAAGGATACGACACGAAGATTTTCAAGAAAATCCCCCCACTCCCAACTACCCTTTACATGGAACATTTTTCGAAAATTTTGATTTTCTCAAAAATGGCTCTAATGATTTGATTAAAATATTGTATATGAAATATATTTACCTGACAAATAAAATGTATATCTTGAATTTTCTGGGAATAGCCTCTGAAGACTAATTTATTCTGGATGAATTTTGCACAACTACTAAACCGTAAGAGATAGACAAAAACTTAACACACAAAAAATGTAGAGCAAACACACAATTTATATTATATACATTTTTTTCGTGGAGTTGATCGTTTTTGAGATATTCCTTGTTTTTGGTTTCAGCTTTGAAAAACTTATACTTTTCTCATACAGGAATTTGCCAACTCGTGTCCATACAAACAAACAAACTTCAGTCACATAGCAACCAGCTTTTGGCTTTCACTTTAACCTATGGTATTCCTTTATTTTGCTTCTACTTACAAGGTAGCAAGTAATAGGATTATTTGTGCTAATTTTTCTCGATTAGTATGAAATAAAAGAATAAGCTAATTAACAATAATTTGTTGCAGAGATATAGAGAAAGTCATGTGAATGGAACACATTAGATTTTTTTAGATTTCAGATAGAGTTAAGTAAGTTTTCTAATGTAAAACCAGAATAATTCAAGCATATTGTGTTATGAAACATTAGTAAGCAATGCTTCTGTAGCATCCAAGGAATAAATTTCACTTTCTTAAACTAATTTACTCTCATATTAGATATTTAATTATCGTTGTTAATAGGTTTTCCTTGCCTATTGCACTTTTCTTCTGTTCTGTCTATTTTTCATTATAATACCATCTTATTTACTACTATCTGTTTCACTACCTTCCAGCCACATACTTCTCTTGTAAGTTCATCTGCAAATGTGTGTTGTTTTTTTGCAGGCATAGTGAAATTTCTACTTGAAGATACTCCACATTGCAGGAAGGAGAAGGACAAAAATGAGATCAAGAGTAGCAACACTAGAAATATAAAAGGTGAACTTCTGCAGGCATTTACAGAACTGTCCAATGTAAACTGGATGGTTTATTGGGATGGCTTTGTTCTGAAATTCCTACTGACCTTTTCTCTTATGGTGCATTATAGCAGCTTCTCACTGGTGCTCACAGAAACGCATGACATTTCACCAAAGTTAATAGGCTACATAATATCATTTCAAGCTCTT
The DNA here is from genome assembly GCA_030762935.1 of Hymenopus coronatus. NCBI lineage: Eukaryota > Metazoa > Arthropoda > Insecta > Mantodea > Hymenopodidae > Hymenopus > Hymenopus coronatus. The sequence continues at coordinate 117,618,406 of CM060882.1, forward strand.
ATTGGTGCACTCTCTGGATTTCTTGCCAGCTGGCTAAGCAAATTCTACCAAAATGATCCAGAGTATCATCAGAGGTCACTTCATGCTTTTGCAGTGCTGTTGGTTTCACTTGTTTTGCTAAGTGTAGTGCCATTTTGGTGGGTTGTGTTTCCAGCATTAGTTCCTCTCAGTGCAGCAGGCTCATTATTACGGATAGCCACTTCAGAGATCATTATGCAACGAGCCTTGCCTGATCAAAGAGGATCACTAATTGGTTCGGGACAGAGTGTAAATGCTATTGCAAGATTCAGTGCACCACTTTGTTCAGGACTTGTTGTAGATGTGTTTGGTCATTCAGGTAATACAGTTCTAAAGATATTGACTACAGGAATTGGAACAGCATTATCTGCCTCTCTTTATTATTCTATAATACCTCATATGAAAAAAGATTAGATTTCCTACCTTTCAATAAAATTCAGTATTATGATGAACATGAAGAGATTGTGAAGAAAGATTGTGGTAGGATATGCATTATGAACAAGCACTTTGGTTTTAAATAAAAATAATCAGCATATACCTACGACTTCCGACTGATGAATAGGATATCACTCCAACACTTTTATTTGAAGTACAGAATTGGATTCAAAACTTGCAGTTCATGAAACACAAGTATGTTTTTATTTGGGGGGAGAAAACGAAAATCTAAATACAGCATCACAAGGAAAGACCCAATGAAAACAATTATTACTGTTGATCACTTGCTTGTATTTACTGCTTTAAAATGCACTTGATTTGAAAGATAATTTCTAAAGACTCCTGAGACTATTTAATTGTGGGAATTATTTTGAAGTTATATGGACCCATATTCAGTGAATATAGAGGTTATATTAGTATTGTAATATTTTGTTCATGAGCAGGTGCTCAGATGTCAGAATACTTGCATTATGGGGTTCTCAGGCATTGTACATTTCATATTTTTATGGACTTCTCAAAATATGATGTAGTTTTAACACTGTCTCTCAGCTACTGGAAACCAAAGATAAGCTTTTTATGTGATACTTCCAAGCTTTAACTAAGCAAACTAATAACCACCGTGAATGCTTATTTTAAATATAGTATATATTACAGATTTTGCTAAGCAAAGCAGTTAAAGCATGATGTAATAGCATGTGTTGACTCATTTTCCAATTATTTCAAATACTCTGGGTGTCTCTAAGTACTTTTTTCTATGTTAACCATTGTTTTACCTCATAATGTTTCCAAAAACTCCTTGCCCATTTATGAATGTAATAATAATAATAATTTATTTTCACCTATAGACAGTATATACATGTTTCAGGCTTCATCATAAAATAGTGTATAAATGCGTTTACATATTACACACACTATTTGTAACACGTCTAAAATAAATGTACTCTGAACATTGCCTGTGAAAAAAATCTAATTTTGTATATCAATATGCAAAACATAAAGAGTATATAAGTATATTTATTGGGGGCATGTTTTGTGGATTAGTTAGGCTAGCTGAAAATCCCAGTAAATTTGTGAAGAAAGTATGCATATTAAATTATAAAATAATGAATAATTTGTCCTTCATCTGTTGGCTGTCTGCATTCTAGCTTATTGTTGTGGAATAAAATGGCTCCTTGCGATAAAACTTGTTAGCCAGCCTAAGTGATGTTTATTACTGAAGATAGGGATTCTTAATTTGCTTTATGGACACAAAATCAGAAATAATGTTTCAAAAATAGATAGAGGTGGTTATTTTTCATTTTTTTAAATTTAAAGTTGTAGTTAACAAGCAATTACATTATTATTATCTGTATATATTACATTTCATTGACAATATTTACATTGATATAGATAAGTGTCATTAAATCAGAACAAAACCATAAACATAATTTGCTCCCCCCCCCCCCCTCTCCAATCAAAAATAATAGCCCAGAGCTTGGTAGAAGCATATGCCTCTGATATTTACTACTTAAGAAATAAATTGAGAATGTTAAGAACTGAGTCAGCTATTATAGTAGCATATCTTTGGTGGGAATGAATGATGACTATTGTAAAAGTTCACCAATTAAGGGGTTCCAAAGGTATGCATATTCCTTTCTATGGAATGAAATCATAACATTCCATTACCATTAACAGCAGTATAAATACTGTTAGGATTAAGATGAGTAAATCAAACATCACGTAAAACAAAATGCACAGTTTTCAATAAAGCATGATCTTGCTATTTAAACACCCATATGTTCTGTACATCTATATATTGTAATTACTATAAATTATTTTGTGACTTAAATAAAGAACACAGATGAACCAAACCTCCATTTTCAGCTTAAATTTTTAGTACTTTTGAATAGAACTCAGTGCCATAAATAAAACTGGTAGCATAGACAAAAGATGATGGAGAATATATTGTTGTAGAGTTGTGTAATGCATATATAGGGATCAGAAAGTTTCAAAATGTGGTGTAAACTGTCAACAGAGATTAATCAGAGAAATGAAAATTGTTAATATATTTTTCCATAGGACTAACACTTTTTGAGAAAATACTTCCTTTATCTTAAAATCCATGGCAGCACTGCAAAAATGTTACATATGTGTCTTAGCAAAGGGAAAAGAGTGTGTCACTCAGATGTTAATGTTAACATAACTACTGCAAGTTAAATTCATCGATGCTACATCTAACTGGATTAACTTAGTTTGTTAAACTAGACCTTTCAGGAAACTATCAAAATGCTTGAAATTATAAAAAATGTCAAAGAATGTTATTTTGGGTTGATATCTTAGCTAGGTAACTGAAATTTATTGTTTGCTCATAATCGAGGAATTCTGCTTAAAATGCAAATGACAGAACTTTTAAAAAAGTAATGTGGTTTGAAATGCAACAGAAAATAATTTATCTAAAGCTACTCAACTATGCATTGAATGAACTATTCTTTTTCTTCTATTCTACTTTTGAAAATTATTTGGTAAACAATTCTAAAAGAAGTTTTCTTTCTTTAATACCTGTAGTAAGTTAAAGGAATATTGTATTATACTAAAGTATTTGCTACAGAGATTTCACTGGAAATTGGTTTTAATCTCCCTGAATCCCAAAACAGTATTTTTACTATATCTACTCTATACTTATAATAAGTAAAGAAAGTATTGTATTCCACCCAAAAATTTTATATCAAATTTCACCAAAAATACATTTTTGAGGCACCTGAACCACAAAAAATAAGAAATTTTAGAAGGATGTGTGTATGTCTGTACACATGCATGTATTTTGACTTTCTCTACACACACTATGTACATAGTGTATAGAGGAAGTATTGAATTCCACCCAAAAGCTTGTTTCCAAGATTTCATCGGAAATAAATTTTGAGATCCCTGAATTATGCTTGTATCTGTTTTATGTCAATCTGGATAAATGTTATCACTTATATCCATATAAGTAGAAAGAAACAAGAGGAGCACAACAAATTAAAATGATAAATGTTTGAAAAGCTGTTGCTGTGTGATATACATTTTGATTACAAAACTGCATATTAAAGATATTTACATGACAAGTAAAATAAGTATCTTGAACTTTCTGGAATGGCCTGTAAAATCCATGTCATTTAGAAGGAATTTTATGTACTCTTGTATAACTGGAAAATGTAGTAGTTACACAAAAAAAGATCTCTCTTTCTTTTCAAGTTGTATTGATTTTCATTTGTTTATTGCAGTTGCATGGAATGAGGTATGGATGGAATTTGAAGGCTAGTGAATAGCATCCAGTTCTTAAACATGTGGTTATTGGTATTCTTTTTGTTTTGTATGTTAAACAAAATATGTAATGTAAGTATTTCTGCAAAGGTCTATCCCGATTATAAGTGGATATAAAAATAAACAAGTAATAATTTGTATAACACTAATAAACAACAGAGGGTAGATAAAGTCTTGTAAATGCAATACATTAGATTTTTATAATATTGACTGCAGAGATTTATTACTGCATTCAAGAGTAAATCATGCTTTTGCATTAAAAAAATTAAAATGTGGATTTTCTCCTATAATATGTATTGTTATGCATTATTAGGCAGTGTTGAAATTACCTGTGAAGGTTGAGATTTACAAAGTATAGTCTACATAGCTTTAAGTAAATATAAAAGGAACACGAGAAGTTTTGCTAATAAAATTTTTCTTCAGTTGTATAACATCACTATTGGATTGAATGCATTTTTTAAATGCCATTTATATCCTGTCTTTAACTGCATGGTCCTATCGGCAGCATTTCCCTGTGGAAAACATAAATTTCCTGGGCAATGGTGTTAACTTGTGTACTGTTTGTTGTCGTTAGTTTCTATTTATTTTAATTTTCTTTGCTAGACCTCACACACATTCACACTCACATTCATACTTACAGCCTCTGAGGAGTAAGAGAATAATCTGGGTTAGAGAAAAATTCCTCAACCCCTAGCTGGGAATCAAACCCCATATCCCTAGCACAGCAAGCAGGAGTTGTACCAACTGAGCCACAGGGCCAGCAGATTGAATTTATTGTTGCGATGTGTGTATATTACAAAGCTATAAATAATTTTAACAATATATGTAGAATTACAATTAAATCCTCTTTCAAATTATATTTTAACAAATTAAAGAACTATTAAATATATTATTACATTTATATAGAAGGAAATCTTTCAGCTTTCCCAAAAGTAGGGATTGCCAAATAGACAAAGCTGAACTTTTACAATTGATTATAATATACAGCAAGAATAATACAAGAACATATAGCATAGTTATTGGTGAGATAAAATCCAAATTTTAACATATACAAGGAAAAAAATGCTATTTTAAAGGGTGTATATTTTTCTGTTTAACAGTATCTTTGCATGTAAGTATGGGCTATACAATAAAACATGGGAGGGATAATATATGCTGTGAGATTTGAAGGTATTCAGAGTGATGTCCATCCGTGGTAATATCTCTACCTTAAGCTTTATGGAATCATGTACTCTGAAACTTATCTCCTGTTCTTGTATGCTCCGATAAACACAGAAGATATATTACTGTAGTGTACACATAATTGTTGAGGTGAGCATGTACTAGGAGCTTCACAAGCAAATTCACCTAGGGAATGAGCAGGCTAACCAACAATCTAATGTCCCTAAATTTATGCATTAAATTTTTAACCAATGCATCATCGTGCATGAATCATATGTAGCCTCTGTGGTCTACTAAGAATTAGGGATTGCATTTACACTAGTCCTGATAACTGGTTAATCTTTGTGATGACTTGCAAGATCTATTGCCAACAATGCTTGTCCTTATATTGAGTCAAGTGCTGATGTCTTGTATGAAAAATTTATTTGCAGTCCAAAATTTGGTTATGGAAATTCACACCACCATCTCACGATAACCCTGCCTCTTTTGTAAACAAAATGTTCATGGCAAGATTTGCCACATCTTAGTATCATTCATTGATTGAACTTCTAATGACAGACTCATCCTGTGATAAAAGTGCCTGAATGCGTTGAAAAGGTGTGGAATGTTAGATGTGATGGCTATACTGTAGAGCTTCTTATACTGCTCTTATCTTAGAACACTTGTATAATACAATGCTTTTTCTTCATATTGTGGCCACTGCACCTTGCATTGCAGCAAAATGTTTATAATATCCTGAAATTACCTCATGTTCTCATACTTGTAGTTACAATTACAAGAAGTTCCAACCTTATAAGAGATGTTGAAAATTTTGTCCTTCTCTAGCTGGTGTCTTCTCAGGAAATTTCTAACATTTCATATGATGAGGCATGTGTTTACCATTATATTTGTAACTATATGAGAATGTAAATCAGTTGCCTTTCAGTGGTGGACCAAGCTAAGGCTCTGCATGCATGTGTGCTGACCAGTGATTGTCAAACTGTGAGGAAAAGGATGGTAGAACCCTCATTTATTACATTTATTTTGTTTTATTTACATACACCTTTACACTTGATACTCTTCTCAAAGTATGAAATATTTTTATTTGAACACCTTGTCTCTGGCTTGCTCACAGTGACTGGAAACCAGAAATAATTGTGTGTGTGGTGCTGTCAATGTTTAATTGAGTATGACTTAAATCATCACCATTAATATTTAATTTTAATATCACATATTTTAAAGCTTTAGCTGTGCAAAAATATTTAAAGCATGGCAGAATGAAGTTACCAAACTTGAAACAATTTTATACAAAATCATAATAAAGACTGTAAGATAGAACATTTTATTATAATGTTGTATGCTGAAAATATAATTTTAAATTGTAATATCTATTATGGAAAATAAAATATTCTTATATTTATGGAAAGAAGTGAGTTTCTGTTTAGTAAAAAAATTTCTTGAAACCTATTTTCAGGAAGCTGCAGGTTCAAAACTTGAGAACAACTATCCTAACTGAGGCTTTGCAGCACATTACTAAGTCTATATGCTAGCATGGAGCTGAATCTCTATGGAATCATCATTAATTTTTAAATTCCTCTTCATAATCTTTTTACAAGTCAAGATACTTACTACGAAGTGAAAATCCCTTTATGTCGTCTTATGTGAAACCCAAACTTGCTGACAAACAGCTAAACCACAGGCTTTTTTTAAGCTTTGGAAAAAGGAGGACATCCTAATAAGAAGAGAATAAAATCTTGTGTGTTCCATTCACGTGTCTTTCTCTTCATCTCTGTAATAAATCATTGTTAAAAAGCTTATTCTTCTATTGCTTCATTCTAATTGTGATAAACATTAGCAAAAATGGTCTTATTATTTGCTTCCTTGTAAGTAGAAGGGGAAAAAGGCAACTTACTAGGTTAAAACACAGTCAGATTTTTTAAAAGCTGGTTGCTATGTGACTGAAATTTGCTTGCATGGGCAAGAGTTGACAAATTCCGATATGAGGAAAGTTTCAAGTATTTTAAAATTGAAAGCAATAGCAAGGAATATCTCGAAAATGGTAAACTCCCTGAAAGAAAGGTATGTGACATAAACTGCATGTTTTAACAGGATCTACATATTTTGTTGATCTTTACGATTTAACAGTTGGCAAAAGTCATCCAGAACGAAGAGGTCTTTAGAGAGGATTCTCAGAAAATGCAAGATATGCATTTTATTAGTTATGTAAATATCTTTAATATACAGTATTTTAATCAAAGTCATTAGAAACACTTTAGAAAATCAACATTTTCAAAATTTTTTACATGTAAGGTGTAGTTTGGGGTGGAGGAATTTTCCTTAAAATCTTTGCTTTGTATTCTTGGAAGATACAAAACTTAAATACCAAATTTGATACTTTACTGACTTTTTATGATCGCTACATTTTACCTGTAGTAATTTTTTTCTCTCTCTTAAAATTTCCTTATAATTCCAAATCATATAAAATTCAATTAAATAAGAACTTCCCAGGCTATTACTAGAGAATTCAAGATAATCATTTTATTTTTTCTGATAAACTGCAAACTCTGTAAGTCTTATGTAGGTCTCGCTTCCAGATATTAGGAAGCAAGAAGAAATACAACTTCATTATTCAATCCTGAACACATGCATGCACGTAAGTATATTCACATGCATGCATACGCTTTCTTTATTTTTCATGCAAATGGCAATTTAAACAAAATTGTTATCCATGGATGAGAAAATAAGAGAAGATTTTTTCATATAACAAGTAATTTCGGTGTTGGAATTTTCTTGAAAATCTGTCACACCCATAGAAGATGCTGAACTTAAATACCAAGAGTGGTATTGTATGTCCACTTAAATGTTTTTCTAAAAATCTCTATTTGAAATCAGGAAACCTCAAATCTTGTATTTCAGGTAAAATCTGGATATCAAATATTTGGATGCAGTGCAAATACTACCTCTTAAAAAGAAGAGTAGAAAGTGAAAAATCCAGTCAGTATTACTAACCAAAATTTAGTAGGTTGCTTTTGCATCTGCACCTAAACATAAACAATTTCTACTTTCTCTACATGTACTATGGACAGCATAGCTCAGAAACAAAATGACCATTAAATACCAAACTTGGTATTTTAAGTTTGGTATCTTCCAAGGATGCAACATGATTTTAAAAAAATACCCCCAACCCCAACTACCTTTCACATGGACATGATTTTATCAAAAATGGCTCTAATGATTTTGATTAAAATGCCTTACGTTTAAGATATTTTTATGACAAACAAAATGTATATCTTGAATTTACTGGGAATAGTCTCCGAAGACCTCTTCATTCTGGATGACTTTTGTATAACTGGCAAATTGTAAGAGCAACACGAAAACTTACTAAACAAAAAATGTAGATCTCATTAAAACACACAATTTATGTTACATACATTTTTTTATTTTTTTTGTACAGTTAACCGTTTTCGAGATATTTCGGATTATTGATTACAAATTTAACCACTTAAAATGTTTCCCAAATGGAAGGACATTTTTCTTCTCATTTCTCATTTGTTTATTCCTGGCAAGCAAAGAAATTGGAATTTCAATTGTTTCACATAGAAATTAGCTTTTAAAGCATGAGACTATCACTTTAGCCTGTGTATTTTCTTATTTTCCTTGTACTTACAGGGAAGCTAGTAGTAAGACTAACTCTGGTCATGTTTATCTTGATTAGCATGATGTAGATAACATTAATGTTTTGAAAAACAGCAAGAGTACATCATGTAAATGGAACGTGTTAGATTTTTTTCCTTTACTTACAAGGAACCAAGATATAAGGACAATTTTTGGTGATGTTTGTCTCAATTACCATGAAGTAGATAGAACAATAAGCTTTTTAACAATAATTTGTTACAGAGATGTAGAGAAAGTCACGTGAATGGAACACATCAGAGTTTTTACTTTCTCCATACGCACTATGTACATAGTGTATAGAGAAAGTATTGCACTCCACCAAAAATTTGATACCGAGATTTCACCGGAAATATATGTTTTAAGGTCCCCAATATAAAAAAAAAAGCATTTTCACAAAAAGGTCCGTGTGTGTGTGTGTCCATGTGTCTGTGAACACGATAACTCAAAAACGAAAAGTCGGTAAAATACCAAACTTGGTATTTAAGTTTAGTATCTTCCAGGGATGCGACATGAAGATTTTGAGAAAAATACCCCCACCCCAACTACCCTTTACATGGAACGTTTTTCGAAAATTTTGATTTTCTCAAAAATGGCTCTAATGATCTTGATTAAAATTTCGGATATTAAACACATTTACCTGACAAATGAAATGTATATCTTGAATTTTCTGGGAATAGCCTCTGAAGAGTAGTTTATTCTGGATGAATTTTACTAAATTTTGAATGACTGCTAAACCGTAAGAGATGGACAAAAACTTACCAAACAAAAAATGTAGAGCACTTTAAAACACACAATTTATGTTATATACATTTTTTTCGTGGAGTTCGTCGTTTTTGTGACATTCCTTATTTTTGGTTTCTGCTATGGAAAACATATACTTTTCTCATACAGGAACTTGTCAACTCTTATGCATATAAACAAAGGAACTTCATTGACATAGCAACCAGCTTTTGATTATCACTTTAACCTATGGTTGTCCCTTATTTCGCTTCTACTTACAAGGAAGCGAGAAATAAGACTATTTCTGCTAATTTTTTCTGATTAGCATAAAGTAAATAGAAGTATAAGCTTTTTAAGAATTATTTATTGCAGGGATATAGAGAAAGTCATGTGAATGGTACACATCAGATTTTTTGAAAAATACTGCAAGTACTTATGAACAACTCTGAATGAAGATTGACTCTAAGATATATAATGATGCCAGTTTACCGTGATTCTTGAACTATATAGAAACTCCCTAGATAGGAATGGTTTGGTTGGAATAGTAAATCTAATTTTTTCTATCACATGGTGCCAAAGTTTTGGCCATTTGTATTCAACCTTTTGCTCTCCTACATGACTGAGTGTACATGTATGCATTGTTGCAACTTGTATGTTAAGAAAGAGGTTAGATGTGATTGAATGGAGTTGTAAATCTTTTGTGTGTTCTAAGTTTTATATTTAGCAGTTTAAAAACATTTTTGAAAAATCTTCCAGTAAAGGGGTGGGTACATATATTGAAAAGAACTAAAAAAAAAAGTAAACACTAGGATATTCTTTGGCCACAGTGCAAAGGCCAACAGTACAAATCCAGTTTACTTGTACCTTGGTCAGTTATATGTCTCCCTTCCACTGTCTCAAAAAACTGACCTATGAATATACATACTAAAGCAAGTGGCACAAATCATGGACAAGGATAGTGTAACACTAATAAATTATGCATTTATACATTCACAATTAAATTATGGGTTAAATGTATATGGATCATCAAAGATGAAACGTATAATTGAATATATTTAGATTGCATAGAGGAGTGTTAAGAATCATAAAAAAATTACAAAGAAATTCCTGTAGAATTTGCATCCTGCATTTAAGACAATTTATTAAATTTCCCTTGTTTGAACATATATGAATAACATACCTGATCACAACAGAAGAAATAAACAAAATTATTTTAGTAGCTTAAGAAGTTCCTTCAAATATAAATGTATTGATAGTAATGCAAGGATCTATAAAACTACTTACCTTGTGCAATTATAGCAATAAAAGCAGAGAGGAAAATTAAAAAGGAAATTAAAATGCATGTTGTAAATAATTCCTTCTATTCAATAGAGCAGTGTTCTGCAACCAGTAAAGCATATATATACCCATCTATTGTAATAAATTAATTGGTTGTGGGCGATGTTTCCAACTGTATGACTCCTTGCTAACAACAGTAAGGTGTTGATGGACTTGAAAAACATTTACTATTCTTCAGAAGTGGTTGAACAAGAAAAACTGAACTGCTCTAGCTTTTCTATAGTCTGACAAATGAAATGGATATTTTTCATTTACATGAATGAAAAGTCTGCAGCACGGTCAGATGAAAAATGCCTGTGTGATCTCACATTCTTTGTGCAATTACTCGCTACTTGAATATCCAAATGATCTGTAGGAAAACAGTATTACAACATATATTTTGATGTACTTTTTATTAAGCAATATTATTTATTAATCAATACACCAGTGACTTCAAAATTATGTCTTTTTTTTATTATTTATTTGCTTCTTCTGATTGTCAACATTTAAACTTCACTTTGACATAACTTTATTTTTATACAAATGTTTTGTATTTGCTAATTTATACTTTTATGCTACTCTGATACGGTCCTTGTTTTATTGAAAGCTATTCCTCAATAATTTGTAATTTAATTACAGTAATGATAAATAAATCATGTTTAAAAGGCATGAAGGAGTGCATTTGTTTAGTATGTCTTCACTGAATTTAGCTATTAAACTTTTATAGAATTTGTAATGGCTGTGAAACCATTAAGACCTCTGTGATTGGCCACCCCTGTTCTAATTTGCACATGCGTGCCATAAATACTGTTCAAGAGTTCTTTGTAATATTGCATCCTTTGTGTCCACATGACTAAAATTACGGGGATTACCAGACATTTTTCTCTCTTTTATTTTCATACGAGGGTTGGGGCAAAAGTCATGTCAACTATTTATTTTCTTGTCCGGTTGGAAAATGTGACATATACAGTCGAAAGGACAAGGTGTTAACTGCATGTGTGAACAATAAATAGCACTGAATATCGTAACACACTAATTTATTACGGCAGTTTACAGGGCAATATGGCCTTCATGGTGCAAAAGAATGACAACACAGTACACATACAGTTGACATGACAAACCTGGCCATAAAGACCCTCAAAGTAGTCTCCTGCTACCGTCATCACATGCTGCCAACTATGTGGGAGGCGCTAAATGCCATCTGCCGCAGCATTTGCCACACTATGTGAATCTGTTTCTGCAACAGCATTAGCAATCCCCTCTCGTGCAATGCCCGCCTATCACGTAGTGGCTCCTTAATCTTTTGAATGAGATCAAAGTCACAGGTCAAAATGTCGGTAGAGTACGGTGGGTGCTCCAATTCTTCCCATCCCCAACGTCACAGTAGCTGCCCTACACACTCTGCTTTATGTGATTTTGCATTGTCATGCAAGATTATTGCTCTATCCACAAGATCTGGACTTTCTCCCGAATGCCATGTCATACCTGCTGCACCAGGAAAACTTGGTATTTAAATTCAGTATCTTCCAAGAAGATACTGAAGATACTTTTACGAAGATTTTCAGGAAAATCTCTCCACCCCAGTTACCCTTTTCATGGAACATTTTTCAAAAATTTAGATTTTCTCAAAATTGGCTTCAACGATTTTAATTAATATACTATATGTTTAAGATATTTTTATGGCAAATGAAATGTATATCTTGAGTTTTTAGGGAATAGTATTGGAAGACCTCTTTATTCTGGATAACTTGTATAACTATAAACTGAAAGAGATAGACAAATACTTGCTACAAAAAATAAAAATTTTGTTAAGGCACAAATTTTTGCCATATAATTTTTTTTTGTAGAATTAAACACCTCCTAGATATTCCTTGTCATAATTTCAATTATTAACTTCTTAAACTTTTCTCGAACAGAAAGTCATCTTTTGTTTCATATATTTTTTGTTCACTCCTGGCCATAAAATTAACCAAAATTCAATACTTTTCATATAGCAAGCAGTTTTTAAAAGATCTGACTCGTTCGTTGGCTTGATGAAGTTCATAAGTGGGTTTTCTTCAGATGGACGATCAAAATTCATAAGATGCATTTCATGTTTCATGAATAAAATAGATTACATAACCAACATGGAGAAAATGCTAGAAAATTACAAATTTATAAAGATCGCTTCTGACCCTTTGAACAAATGCATCAAACAATTAAGTGAGATGTTAAAAATAGCAAATTAATCTCAAAATCAGATTACAGGAAAATTGAACCAGACAACCCAAACTTGTATCAATATATGAACTCCCCAATATCCACAAACTTGGTAACAGAATGAGGCCCATTATAAATAATATTAACGCTCTGACATATTTTATAGCAAAATGGCTAGAAAACAAATTCAATAGTGTTCCGAAATTTGAAAACCTACCTCAGCCTAAATAATTCTCTGAAGTTAATACAATACATTTCAAAATATAGTATTTCATAAGAAGGAAAGAATGGTTTCATTTGATATAATTTCCCTTTGCCCCAGCACACCAATAGATAAACTCATGGAATGTCTCACATATTGTTTAGAGTCTTTCAATATGGCACCAGAAAAAATAGAGAGATACAAAAAACTCACCAAAATCTCATCGACCATCTTTTAGATCTAAAAATTATCCATAAAGATGGAGAATTTAAATTTGGTATACACAGTTTCAACCCAAAAGCACATCAGTGTGCCATACTGAACAGATTACTACAAAGAATAACAATAGTATCTCTGGTAAAAATCAGAGAATATTCAGAAAACTAAACCACATAGTGAAAACAACTGGAATCAATACTTTTATCGGGGATATGGTATACAAAAAATCAAGAAAATGAAGCAACAAAATAAAATAATGAAAAAATCCACCCTCAAACCCTCTAAGGATAACAAAAGCTTCAGAAGATTCACTTACCACCCAAGGGCAACTAAAAATTTCAGAAAATATTTAAAGAACATGATATAATTCTGGCACCTTACAAGTTCAGTGTGAAGAATCTGATTCCATCTCATAAATGGAAAAAAACCCAATTGACAAAAGCTAGGCATCTATAGGAATAATGCAATGAGTGTAATAAAGTATACATAGGCAGAACAAAAGAAACATGGTACCCGTCCCAAAGAACATATGAGGAATATTTAAAATGGCCAAATGGAAAAATTGGCTCGTAATATCAGCTCACTTTTGGAATGACCAACATGAAATTGAACAAAACATCCATCTTTTACAAAATGTACAAATGGACAGGAGAACTCGACATGCAGGAGAAGATATATATATATATATATATATGAAGAACCATGAAACGCACCTCATGAATTTTGACCATCCATTTAAAGAAAACCCAATAATGAAATTCATCAAGCCAACATCAAAGCGAGGGCAGTCAAATATCATGGATCCTCAGGTTGAATCTGACAGTTGAAAGCAGTTGACAAGGCATGCAACATGCTGCATAAACAAATATTTTGTGAAGCACATATCTGACTCCAATATTAAACTATTGTTAGCTTCACAGTGTACCACTTACAGCTAATTAAATTAGAATATAATGATAGCCATCTTACAGATTTTTTTTTAGCAAGGTGAAAAATATCCTCATCCCCAAATTTGTTGTAGGTGGTGAAAAACTCAGTAATACTGCAATGGTTCCCAGTAAATTTAAACGTTTGTCCAAAAACATTCGTCTCTGTGAATTATTTTTGTACACTGTTGGACATAAAAAACAAGTGGCACTCATGACATCACATGTATAATTTTTGTTACAGGAAGCCGGCTAATTTAGTGATTGACCGTCTTCAAGTTGCCCTTTAAGAGGAAGAGAAAACCCATCAGTAGCCAAGGTAACTTTTCAAAAATGATTGGATCATGAACCACCATCATCAGCAAAGGAAACAAACTATCAACAACAAATTTCAGTTATATAACATATGAAAGAGGAAGTTACACTTGCTGCAGTTCACTTGCTACCTGACTGAACACTGTAAATTGCAAAATAAAATATACTTTAGCACCAATGTTTTCCTTGCTCACCAACCTCTCCTCGAACATCCAAAATGAAAATGTGATACAACCAAACCGGAAAGTAGAAATTACTTGAAGAAACATTTATCATATATTTCTGTAATGACAGTTATGTTTTTATAGCGATGGTCTTTAGAACAGCTGATGTTTTCTGTTGAAGCTGTCTAAGGAAAAGTTTAGTTTTGGATAGAGTTAACAGCAGCTGGACAAAGAACTTTAATTCCTTCATGCTATGTAGTAAGTAATTTATGCTGGGTTTTAAAACTCTGGCTTCTTATTAGTTGATAGACCAAAGTAAATGAATGTTCGAGTGGCTTTTGCGCTATTGCCTTAAATACATTGGAACCTGAATGGTGCATGGAATAAGGAGTTTAACATATCGCCACTAACCATGATATTCGCGCTTGCGCACTATAGAAGAATAACTATTACGACTATTTTTGTGGTTATTTTGGCAGCGCCGGAAACATGGAGGAGTGTGAAACAACAACGGAAAACACGATATGAGGTTATATTTATGAGGTTAAAAAACGCCTGAGTGTTCTAAGTGTATGTAGTAGAGTGTTTTTGTGAAAATGGATTCCTTGTTGCCGTCAGAAATTGCTAGACTTGTATACGGTGAGTGCCATATGTGAACTGTGGATAGAAAATTAAGCCAATATTTTATAGGCGGGAAGACATTGCGATTGTGTCCTTATTCTCTGAAATCACTTCAAGATATAATTTTACAGAAATAAACCATCGGAATATGCATTTCGAGTGCAGTAACTAATCGAATCCAATGATGTTCTCTTATGTGTATTCTGCCTGAAATGTATAGACTTAAAAGGCGTCATTGTCAAACTACAATGTCGGATTAGACTCGGCTACTAAAGAAGAAGGCAGCGTTTGGCTGCACTATTAACTGGAAGATTATTTACATATTCTGTAAATAGTTTTCATAACCGATTCCATGATTTGCTATTTATTATGCTTGCAAAAATACATGAAGGCAAAACGCAGAATATAAAGAGTTGCTAAGGGCAATAACATAAATAAACGTAGATGAGTAAACCTGAAGTGAATGATGTGTTCGTTCTGCTTAGAAGAAAAAGAAACGACAAATCATATACTTCGTAAATATGGAGTTACTGCCCAACAAAGAATTAAGTATCAGTAGTTTGCATTTCCAGTCCCTAGACAAATTGCCTTAAACTGAACTGGGACCTATACAGCAGGGTATTCACAATAGATCTATTAAAATGTTGCAGTAAAAAATTCGAAGTGTGCTGTGCTAGGAATTGTTATTAATCCCAGAAATGTAACTTGCATAACTACCTGTTGTCAATGTAGGAAATACCTCAATTCATGTAAAAAGATAAGTCTTTGCTTTAAAGGTAAAACCCTTATCCCATAAACTTGTTGAATAAAGCAAAATATTGTAATAAACTGTCAATTAAAATTTTTGATCACCTCTAATATTTGAGCGTAACATTCTCTATTTTGTAGCACCCATGTATAGGTAATAAAACTATGTGATAGTCAAGATTTAATGCAAATATAACAAAGAAAACTGTTCCAAATCAGTTGAGTGCTCAGATCATGCTTTATAACATCATATTACCATGCATACTTATCTAGTCAATTTATGATTAGAAAAAACATTAAAGTGGAATTCACATTGTGCTGTACACAACTATATGCTGTATGTTACAGAAATGTGCTTATAAATAAAAATGACAATACTAGTAGTACTAATAATAATAATAGGCAAACTGTGTCGTCTTCCGTGGTGTAATGGTTACCATGCTAACTTCATATACCCAAGGTCGCGGGTTCAAACCTGGCAGAGGACAATGTATTTTTCCCTTCCCTTCGGAAGGGAAGTAAAGCCGTTGGTACCGTGTCGTAGATTTACGGCATGTTTAAGAATCTCAAGCCTGATAGAGAGGTCTCTGAGCAAAATTAAGCGGTCTTTCACGCCCAGTTTACAATAGGACGCAGAGAGCCACAGCAGTTAAAGAGCATCCATAAATAACATGCCATTCCTAAGCAAACTGTCAACAAATTTATTGGTGTTACTATTTATTTAAAAAGTTATTCTGTATTCTGTATACCACACATAATTCATGCACAGTTTTGTTTAAGAATGATTTTAAATTAAGCAGTATATATTCGGTAATGAACCATGTGGATGCACATTTCACATGTTAAGCCATGATAATTAGACTTACTCATGCTAATTTTGTTTCTAAGACCAGATTCTGAATCAGCTAAATTTCTAGTATCATTTTGTTTTGGAATGTAACACAAATTTTAGTTTGCTGTGAGGTTTTAGTATGCCAAATCAGTGAGGTTACTGTATTCTGCCAAATTTGAGCTGAATAGTTTTTTGTTCATGCAGAACACAGTCTGTATCCATTTTAAGTCATCAAGCACCTTCTCTTTAACTGTTAGAGAATAATTTTCAAAACATTTTTTATTGCTTTGAGACATACTGAATATTTTCCTGTATTTTTTTTATTGAAACTTGATGTTTTTATTTATGATTACTCATCATAGTGTTGTCATAGTATTACAGGTAAACAATTGATATCTTCTTTTTCCATTCTCTCCAACCAGTGCATAGGTGGAGGAAATCAACTTGGCAAAATCTGATGATATAGATGATGATCTCCCCACCACAAAAATATTCCAATGGCATTGTTTCTTCAAAACACTTAAGGAATAGTTTCTGGAAACTCCATTTTTACTCCTTATATCGACCCACTCACCACAAAAATATTCCAATTGCATTGTTTCTTCAAAACACTTAGGAATAGTTTCTGGAAACTCCATTTTTATTCCTTATATCGACCCACTCACCACAAAAAATATGCCAATTGCATTGTTTCTTCAAAACACTTAGGAATAGTTTCTGGAAACTCCATTTTTATTCCTTGTATCAACCCAGTTTACACACACACACATCAAATGTAAACAAACCTTGCAGAAATCTTGAAACCAGGGGACTCTCTCGTTTGCTTCTGCTTGCTGTGTCTTGATGGCCTCAGCTTGCTTCATGCTCATTTAAACAAAATACACTGATAACCATTATTTCAATCTAACACACACTAGTCCTAACTCAAATCTTGAAACCAGAGTACCCTGGCATTTGTTGCAGCTTCCACTTGCCTATTACTTGTTTTTCAAGTTTCTAGAAAACAAAAGGTTCATTCAGCTTTAGCTTACCTTGTACAAGGAAATAATGTATAATAAAACCATTTCTAATAATGTTTCTCTTGATAAATATGGAGTAGATAGAAGAATATACTTTTGTAAGAATAATATATTGCAGCATAAGTAGAGAAAAAAAATGAAATGTCAATTTATGGATGGCTTTGAAATGTCATTCTTTTTGTTTGACCAGGAGAAACAAAAACGAATGATGTTTTCCCATTTGAGAAAAATTTAAGCATTGAAAAATTGGAACTAATAGTGTTTTTAACGATCTCTCTCTCTCCTTTTTTTTTTTTAACCCCTCCTTCTTCTGTGACAAGTTTTGTCTATCTCTTACAGTTTACAAGTTATGTAAAAGTCATCCAAAATGAAGAGGGCTCTAAAGGATATTCTCAGAAAATTCAAATTGGATATATTTTATTTCTGATGTAAATATATTAAACACACAAATTTTTAATCAAAATCCTTATAGTCATTTTTGAGATACTCAAAATTTTTGAAAAAGTTTCCATGTAAAGGCTAGTTTGGAGTTGGGAGTTTTATGAAAGATGGTGAATTTAAATACCAATGTAATGGACTTTTCGTATTTGACTTATGCTGTTCTTAGACACACATGCACACGGTCCTTTCTCTAAAAATGTTCTTTTTTGATTCAGGGCAACATCACAACATAAATTTCTGGTAAAGCCTTCACATTAACATTTTTTGTTGGAATACAATACCTTCTCTACGTACTATGTACAAAGTAAAATAGGGAAATAGTGGGAAAAGGTAATAAAAATGAAGTAATAAACAAAATTGTGCCAACTGAGTGGATAAAATATATTAAAAGACTGATAGGGGAAAGGGAAGAGGAAGATTAGAACCAAATAGGATCAAGTAATAACAAACAAAAAATTAGATGGAAAAATAACAAGAATGGAAGTTTATTTACCAGCATCTGTAGTGTGGATGTAGCATGTCTGCCTCACATTCAAGAGATTCTCAATTTAATTCTCATGGTGAGTATTTTTCTGGTGTTTTACATTATTCTGAGAAAATAAGTATGGAGGTGTCAATTTGTAAAGGGAAGGGAGAAATAAATACACCAGATAATTATAGAGGAATAAGCCTACCATCTATATTATGGGAATGTACAATGTACACAAGTTAAGGGATTGAGTGGAAACAGAAAGCTAGCAGAATTTCAAGCTGGATTTAGGAGGGGAAAAACACAATAGATAATATATTTATAATGAAAACTATAATACACAAGTATCCGAGAAAAAACAGGAGAGGTTTACATGGTTCACAGACTTAGGGAAGCTGTTCGATACATAAATGGAGAAGCTGTAAAGTATAAACTAAGAGGTAAAGTAACATGAGAACATTTTATATAAAAGATTAGGAAAATTACAGAGAGGTGATATTCTGTATGTGAGAAAAATGGCACTACAGAAATAATAAGCAAAAACTGCGACTAAGGCATGGGTGCAAGCTGAGTAATAATAGTAATGGCGTGTTATTTATGGATGCTCTTTAACTGCTGTGGTTCTCAGCATCCCATTCTAAATAGGGCGTGAAAGACTGCTTAATTTTGCTCAGAGGCCTCTCTATCAGGCTTGAGGTTCTTTTACATGCTGTAAATCTACAACACGGGACCAACGACTTTACTTCCCTTCCGAAGGAAGCCATGCTAAGGATTTTTACACCCAAAAAAATTCACCGTCCTCTGCTGGGGTTGAACCCGCGATCTTGGGTATATGAAGTTAGCATGGTAACCATTACACCACAGAGGGCGACTGGTGCATGCTGAGCCTCATACTATTTAACCTCTCATAGATATATTGAAAAGAGAAAGAAACCAACACTGTTAATAGCAGATACTAATGGGTAGATGACCTTATGCTTTAAGGTAGAGGCCATGTTGATAGTAGACTGCAGCAAGCAAACAATGAGATACAAAAAAGGTTGCAAAAAAATGGAGAATTAAAGATATGATTAAATCAAATGTATGTAAAAGAGGATTTAAAAAAATCTAATATGTTCCAATTCACATGATTTTCTCTACTATTCTGCAAGGAGACTATTCTAACAAAAACCTATTTTTTTACCCACAATGCTATCCAGGTAAACATTAGCAGAAATTGTCTTATTACTTGCTTCCTTGTATCAAGAATGGAAACAAGGGAATACACTAGGCTGACGTGCCAGTCAAATTTTTAGAAGCTGGTTGCTATGTGAAATTATGTTCTCTTAAATGGCCAGGGGTATAACAAAAGAGATAAGAAACGAAAGATGATTTCCCGTTTGAGAAAAGTTTAAATAGTTTAAAATTGAAATCAATAACAAGGAATATCTCAGAAACACTTGACTCTTAAAAAAAGTATATGATGCAAATTGTGTTTTAACATGATCTATAATTTTTGTGTAATACATTTTGTATATCTTTTGCAGTTTTCTAGTTATACATAAGTTATCCAGAATGAAGATATTTATGTAAAATGTTCCATGTAAAGGGTATTTGAGTGTAGGGAATTTTCCTCAAAGTCTTTGTATCACATCCCTGGAAGATATTGAGCTTAAATACTAAGTTTGGTATTTAACTGACTTTTCATTTTTTACTTTCTCTGCTTATTACATAGGTAGAGAAGGTGTTGCATTCCATCCAAAAATTTGATATCATGATTTCACTGGAAATGTACATTTGAGGGTCTACATAACAAAACAAAATCATTTTTAGAAAAAGGTCTGTGTGTGTATGTACAGGTGTCTGTGTCTCAAAAACAATAAATTATTAAAATATCAAACTTTAATTTCAGCATCTTTCAAGGATGTGACATGAAGATTTTCGAGGAATTCCCCCAACTCCAAACTACTGTTTATTGGAAAAATTTCGAAAATTTTTATTTTGTTAAAAATGGCTCCTTGTTATTGGTTTCAATGTTTAACTACTTAGACTTTTCTCATACTGAAATATGGCTGTGCAAAGAGAAGGTATTTCAATCACATAGCAACCAGCTTTTAAAAGTATTAACTATCGCTTTAGCTTAGAGTCTACGCACTTATTTCCTTTAAACTTATAAAAAACTAAGTAATAAGACCATTTCTACTAATGTTTATCTTGATTAGCATGAAGTACTGTGTTAGAAGAATAATCTTTTTAAGAATAATTTCTTACAGAGAGGTAGAGAATGTCATGTGAATGGAACACAGAGTTTTGCTATAGTGACTTTTCTCTCTCTCTCTCTCTCTCTCTCACACACACACACACACTGGATATTTGAGTGGAATACAATACCTTGTCTATCTACAATGTACATTGACAGCCATGAATACAAAAAATGAGTAATCCCCAAATTCTGTGTGTTGATTGAAGAGCTTTGTGTATCTTCATAAAAGCACTGCTTGTAAATTTTACTTTCTCTACACGCAATATGTACATAGTGTGTAGAGAAGGTATTGTAATGCACCCAAAAATTTGATACAGAGATGGTATACGCAAGGCACTGTGCCATGCAGGACGAAGATGAATTTGGCATTTGTTTTTGTCCACAGGCATACATCGTGCTAGAGAAACTAAAAAGTCTGATATCTTACATTCACAAGACTTTCTCTAGTCTGTATTGTTAATTAATGGGTGTACAAACTTGCTTATTAAAGTTTGCTTATCTATTTCACATTAATCAAGACAAACCTTTGCAGATACACATACACAGCTACAGTACACGTTTTGTTTCAGATACAAAGTGATGAAGATTTTCTTTCAGCGCTCACGCTCTCTCTCTCTCTCTCTCTCGCCTTTCTGAACAAATCTTTTTTGGGTTTTAGGCCATATTTAAAATCATGGTGTTTGACCATTTCATTAACATTTGAAATTCTTATAAGTTTTCTGTAAGTTATTAAGAGCTTATTCAAATTGTAAGTTTATGAGCCTACTAGATGCTCCAAAAAAAAAAAAAAAAAAAAAGCTTTTCAATTGGGGTGGCTTTAAGTACATTTGATATTAAGCATAATGCTTAGTTTTGATCTTTCTGTATTTCTTGTTTACAAGACACAGATGCTGTTATTAATACATTACCACAGTATTTAAGAGATTATATTATATATGTTGAAGATTTAGTGTTTTTAGAGCTACTCCAGTTAGCCCTGCAAGTCTTTAATATTTTGAACCTATTGGCTGCTCTTCTTGTATAATAGCCTGTTTGACGTAGTCATCTGAATATTTTACCAAACTTCATTCTGATACTAGAACTATAGTAGTATTAAATGAATAATTATTTTGTAAGAAAATAATTGGGAAATAGAGAAATAATTTCAATGTAAATTTCATATGTTAAGAGCAATGAAAAATGATACAAATGCATAAGTTGTAACTGTGTTATTGATAAATCATTAGTGGGGCATAGTGTTAAAAGAGTGCGTTATAATTCTGTTACTATATAGAAGTGTTTAGTAAAGGCAAGTTAGGTTGGAACAAAGCAAGGTAGAAAGCTGGAATAGTGGAGGTGGTTTAAATTCTGAGAAACTCAGTAGGCAAGGACTCATTAAGCTCAAGATTCAATTCTTGGAAATCAGTACATTCTCAAATTAAAGGTTGTTGAATAACCACATCTATACCATTTCTTAGAATCAGCAAAGGTAAAGAATACTAAGGATTGAGAAATCAAAGAGAATAAAGAGTGTATCTCATATGCTAATATGATGGTTAAGAATTGGCAACATAGAATGTAGGAACTATGGCGGGATAGTCAGTAGTAGGCAGGACTTGCATTAACCTTTTCACGGATATGGACATCATATGACGACCTGTGCATGCATGCATTTAATGCTTATTTAACTCTAATAATTTTAATTTTTATCTTTTATAATAAATTTAAATAAATTCTAGAACAAATAAACTCTTACCCTTAAAGGTTCCTTTTTGAATGGTACATCTCAAAACATGGATAGACCATAAAGGGTACATCTCCACATTCACAGCATATCATGTTAGTCTCTTTACGGACATCTTTTTTACGACACATCAAACACCTTTGAAATGGACACGATTTTTTTGCTGTCGGTGGTATCCTTATAGGAAAGTATTTTCCTTCGAGTCTGAGGGGTGCAGGGGTTGTAAATTTCTTACTCTCTGAATGTTATAGTGTTCAATTAGGCTACGAGCTATTGATATGCGGAAGTCCAGGTAGGTCATCGTCTTGCGTGAGTTTAGAGTTCTCCAAATTACTAAACAATTGTACATGGTGATATCCAGCTGGTGTAAAAATACCTTTTTATACCATTTAACTCTTTTTCGTAAAGAAGGATATGATTGCAATACCTGATCTACTAGATCCACACCACCCATATGCATATTGTATTCCTGGATAACATCAGGCTTGAAAATTGACATTTTGGTGTGGGCATCTATTTTTTCAGTGTCAATCATCAAAATCTTAGGGCAGCAATTGGAAAATGCCGTAATCACCCTCCTATCTTGCCAAGTAATGTAGGTCAAGGGTGGGAGCTGACGCACCTGCATTTCTCCTCTCCTTAGAGTCTCTGTATTCGCATTCTTCAGCAAACAATATGATTCGAACTTACTGTTCCAATAGCATTTGTGTTCCTTTTGTAAAAGGCCATGTATAATTTAGGGGAGCTGTACCAATTATCTAAATATACAGTCCTACCCTGGTCAAGTATAGGTTCCATCAGGTGCATTACTATGGAGCCAGATAACCCCAAATCTTTGTCTCCAGTATTATCAGTTCCTTGACCAGTGTAAATGCAGCTATTGTAAAGATATCCTGTTTTACTTTCACAAAGATCAAAACTCTTTATGCCAAATCTGGCCCTCTTTGTCTTGATGTATTGTTTCCAGCCTAAGCGGCCCTTCCAAAGCATCAAGCTTTCATCTACAATGACCTTATCACCAGGCACATAATTTTCTTTGAATTTTGAAATAATATATTCCAAAACTGATCTAATTTTGTGTAGTTTATCGTTTACATTTACTGTGCCGGTGAAATGAAGGAACCGCAAAATGGAAGTAAACCTGTTATTTGACATGCATTTCCCAAAAAATGGAGTAGCTAGCATGTCATCTGTAGACCAATACATGTCTAAAGTTGGTTTACGAATAACACCCATGAGCGTAATTAGACCAATTAGCCACTGTAAATTTCATTCAGTGTTACTTCTGTCCACTTCTGAATTCTACTCTTAGGCCCCAAATTGTCTTTAGAAGTCAGGTCTTCCTTCACCTTACTCGCATATGCATTTGTTTCTGTAACAATGAGAGACGCTAAGTCAGCAGTAAAAATTTTGTGAAATGTCAATTGGTTGGCTGTCAGAAGTCAGCTGAGCTTGGAGTTGTACACCAGAGGCTGTGCTTGTGAAGATATGTCTAGTTGTTTTGGAGTCATTTTGACTACTCCGCAATGTTGCTTCTTCACGAACACCTGAAGGAAGAGAGTCACTTTCTTCCTTACTGCTACCTATATCCTCGACGCCCCCCTCAAAATCTGAAAACTTGCTGTCAATATCAAAGTCACTGTCATATAGCAAAAAGTCCTCCACATTATCTGAAGTTATTTCTGAAGCCCATACACTGCCTACACAAGCTAATTTGTTAGCTACATTGCCAGTCGAAGCCATGGTTAGAACATAGATATAACATTTTCAAATGCGCTTTTCTGATAGCTAAAACAAAAAACTGTGAACCCCATAGCTACAGGCTCTACCATAAATCCCCACTGTGTATTTATTCTAAGGCGGAGAGGTTTGATTTCTTTGCGGCTTGGGTGTTCCTCATAAACACACATGTAATATCATCGTAGCAATAAACAGAATGATAAAACCTTGAAGCCGAGAACATTGTGCTTAGCTAGCTCTACGTATATACATTTGTACACGCATAACACAAGCCTGACTCACAAATTAGGTGCATTTGAGGTACAGAATGACTTTTACTACACGGAAAAAATTAGTGATATTTAAACTTTTGTTAATATAGTCTTTCTTTTGTTTCTACAATATATGTATAGTGCCTTTAATGATCTTTAAGTTAGTTTTTGTTTCATTAAAATATCTTAATAAATACCAAAGATACAAATGTTTATGTACAAAGCATGTTTACCTACATTTAACAATTTAAATGCCTTGAATTATTTATTGGGTATCCATTACCGGCCATGCAGCGTTTAAATGGCCATCGCTCAAGCGTTAATAAGAGTATGTGCATTGCTAAAATTTAGATACATTCACTCTTACATAAAGACTAGATAGAAGAGTCAAGTTTTATAAGAAAAGTAATGGGTAGAGAAAGTTGTATGAAAGCCCCACATCACTTTTCCTCCTTATTCTTCAATTTCTCCCCCCCTTTTTCCCCCTTTTTTTTTCCTTCCTTGGAACTGCCATTGAACCCTCAAAACTGCTACATTTTATGACATTTTTTACATGTGTTTTAAAATTTCTTTCAGTTTGTTCCATTGAATGTGCACTGCCTTTGTTCATGTTTTTCACATTCAAATAAAGCTTTTTCCAGGTGAATTTCTAGTGTAGATAGTTTTAGGATTTTTTTTCATATTAATCGGTTGTGCAGCAATCATATTAGGGTGCATTTTAAACATACAAAATTACTATCAGTTTAAAATGATCAGAATTTAGCAACTGTAGTCTGTTGCATGGTTTGTCACTTCAAACTACCCTTTGCAAAAGAGGAGGCCTTAGCTCTTCAGGGACAAATCGGCTTTTCATTCATTCAATCTTTTACATAACTCTTGGAAGGTAATTTGTGCAAGTAAGTAAAATTGTGTAAATCCTTTTTTGTTTAAAGGCTATTTGGAAGAAGAAAAATGCAACGAAGCAGCTCAAAGCTTTCTAGAACATTCACCTCACATGGTAGAATGTCTAGCATATGCAAGGAAAGGGAAGAGATTTACCACAACTGTAGCAATGTCTACATTGATGGATGTACTTGAAGAATATTGTGCTATACGTAGATTAGGTAAGTGTTTTTGACTTAGTAATGTACAAAATTTTAATGAATTTAATATATGTATAAATTGCATAACAAGATTATGTGTTAATGGCTGATATACCATAGACTTGTATGTTAGTTACAATAAACATTAATTTAAAAAATAATTACATTCCAAATATATTAATAATACTGATTTCATATACCATTAAGTTTTGTAACATTATTCATCTCTCTTTCAGAAACAGAAGTCTTATTGTAACATAATTATGCTACTTGTTCTACCAGTTATGATTTATTTACTGAGCAAGGTGGTGCTGCAATAATGTGTGTGACTTGCATTTGGGAGGTCATAGGTGTGATTCTCATGGCCAGCCTTCCTGTTTGGCATGGCAGGGGAAAAGGTTGCTCTCTGTACAGTATGCATCTGACTTTAAAGCTGTCTCATGGTGGAAATGTGAACAAATTTAATTTTGGGGAGGGGGGGTGATTTTTACTTTCTCTACATGGTACATAAGTAGAGCAGGTATTGCATTCCACCCAAAAATTTGATACGGAAAATACATGTTTTTGGGGTCCCTGTATCCAATAAAAGCATTTTTAGAAAAAGTGTGTGTGTGTGTGTGTTGTATGGGGGTGGGTGGGTGAGAGAGATAGGCAGAGGGAGAGAGAGAGACACACCCACACTCTCCAAAATGAAAAATCATTAACAAAACTACCCTTTACTGCAACATATTTCAAAAATTTTAATTATCTGAATGGTGTCTAATGATTTTTGTTAAAATACACTTACTTGACAAGTAAAACATATATCCTAAATTTTCCAACAATAACCTCAGAAAACCCTTTTATTCTGGACGAATTTTGCATAAAACCATAATAGATGAAAACTGATCACACAAAATTTAGATCATGTTAAAACACACAATTTAAGTTATATAATTTTTATTTTTTGTGGAGTTGACATTTCCGAGATATTCCTTGTTATTGAAAAACATTGATTGAATTTATGTCTGGCTACCTTATTGTTAAATCCTGAATGTTCCACCATTCTTCATAGAGTTGCATAGATGTGTAGAGGTGTGCAGTAATGCTATAGATACATATCATTTCTTACTGCCAGGGGAACATCCTCGAGCAGAACTAGTAATGTTTCTTAAACAAATGGAGATGGATGGCTCCTGTGAAAACCTGAGGAAGAGTCCATGGACAGATTTAAAATTGATTTTTGCCCAAGCATTTAACTGTGCTGAAAGTTATCTTGTCTTATTGTGTGTAGATTGTCAAAGGCCCTGGTGTATGCATTATGGTAATTAGTTATTCCATTTCTGATAAACATTGCTTCATCCATTGCAGGAATTTTAAGGAGAAATCCACATTGAAGAAATTATTCAGAAAATCCTAACCTTGGTGCGTAATCTGCTTCAGAGAGAAAGTGGATGCACTCTCAAAAAGTCTAATAGGATACACAGATAGTTCAACCTATACCACAGAGCTGCTTCCACCAAGTAAAAAATTTCTTCTCATGCAATACTTTCTTCTCCACTCCTTCAACATGAGATACGCTTCCTGTATCTAGAACTCTTTGACATACTAAAACAAATGTCCTACAATGTGGTGCTTGTCTATTTGCAAATCTTTCCTGGAATATTCTTGCTGCAGCTGTCGTATCACTAAATATATGACTGTAAAATAGTGGTATTTCAAGATACTCACCATTAGTAAAGTGAGCCATTTTGTAATTGATGGTTGCTATTTTGAGGCCAAACAATAAGCAAACAACTGAAATGCATTCGTTTATGAACTATAGCTGAAGTGTACATCTTTCCAACTTATGGTATGTTGTGTAGTCTTATAGTTATAATGATGCACATTCAACAAATTTCAAAATCTTATTATAATAATAATAATAATATTATTAATAATAATAATTGTTTTAATTCAAAACATATTTAAACATGCAGAAAATATTTTTGTTATAATCTCCTTTAAGAAATATTTGAAGAGGTGTTCAATTTTCATAAAAATCTTTATTTAAACCAGAGTTAATATTACACAGTATTTGCTTTTTTCTCAAAAACTATTTTAAAAGTCCATTAGATTTTTTATTCTTTTCATTATAAAGAATCATCCTGTTCAAGGATTATCTTAGATCACCTTGTAGAACAAGAGTACGGCTTAGTATTGGGAATAGATTTATTTGTATTATAATTATGTACACTACAGCGCTGCCTTTAGCAGTGAGTTCCTTTTTTCTCAGTATAAGCTTTATAATGTGTTGTTTTTTTTTGGGAAGACCTATGAATGTCAGGAAGAAATGTGCTCCCCTTCCTTTCAGATTCCCATCAACATTTAACCGTGCTCATTCAAATTTGCAACTGTGCATATATTTTATTTAGTGTAATAACATACCTTAAGAAACTTGCACATATCGCCATTGTCCTGCAGGGCAAAACACAATAAACAATTTACAAACTTTTACTATAAAACAAAAAGGCTACTTTAAAACACGTAACATACAGATAACTGAAGCAGGATTGTATAAATTAGATATACGAGTGTTACATTAATTTTTAAATTATTGTATACCTAATCAAAAATTATAATTTCTTATTGTATTCTATGGAAATGAAACAAAATTTATGTCCATAGTTTTGTTGATTTATTTGTGAATTGTAATGTGTGTTGTTTAAATATAGTGAACATTTAATCAAAATTAAGCATAATTTAAAATCACATTAAATTATCCTAGCCATTTATACATTGAACTTTGTCACTATAATGAACGCTTTCAACTTATTGAGATTTTGTTATTCTGAATACTACAAAAATATGTAATGATTAAGTTACGGTGTTACCAAAAAGGAATGAAAATTATTTGAGAGCACTTTGCATCCATCATATTCAAGCATATAGATATGTTTTATTACATGTACACATACATGCAAAATTAGGTATATAAGAGTAATAGTTTCAATTAATTGAGATTGATTTTTAATGAGCTGAACAAATAATAAATATATGTGTTTTGAATGGAAATATTGAAGATTTAAAATTTCACCTTTTATAACTCATTCTTGAAGTGAACACACCTGGAGATCAGAAGTCATTACTTTATTGCTAAGCTGCTACACATACATTTATTTAATTAAATAACTTTCAACTTCATTTTACCTGTTTCCGATTCATACTTACAACTGTGTTGTATGAGCTCAAGAGCATATTTAGATCCAGTTGGTCTAAAGATTTACAATGGGCATTTCTATTGTCACTGTGTATCATTAGTGAAAGCTACTTTTAAGTATCTCTAATTGGGAGCATCCTCTAGGTTCTAGCTATGTAAATATATTTTAACTGATATTACCATTGTTTCAGTATCGGAAAGGCTCCAGAAAATGCCAGATGACACTGCAGGACAGATTCGTCGGTGTACCACTTTAATAGAGCAATTGCGCCACCTTTTGGATGCATCAAAGGCTGGGCAAACATTGCTGGTTAGCATTACAGTGCCCCCACAGGTAATTCATGCTCATTTAGAGCTCTATAAATATATTATATTATTTTTATTTGCTTAAAGAATAGAACAGCTAATGGCAGGTTTATTCAGGCATTCATAGTCTACATGTGAAAAATTGCAAACAGCATTTGTCATCTGTCGGGTAACTCTGAAACCATTGACTATAGCTTTACCCAGTAGAGGGCAATACATGGGTAGAGATTAATTGTCATTGTGGATAGAAAACACACGAGGGTGCAATGGTGATATGAACAAAGAAGTATACATGAATAGTGCTTTATTCTCCTTCCATTACTCCCAACTACATGACTCCTTAGATTCTCCCCAGAATTTCTGGCACTGTAACCTGGGAATATACAAGGGCTAAACCATTATTATGACTGGTGAAACTACGCTGCACAAGGAATTTGGAGAGGGATTGGAATAACCACAGTTTGTGCTAATAATAAAGATAGCAATAATAGCAAATGAGTAGAACTTATACAGTACCACAAGCATAATATAACTAAAACATTTCTACAAGATTCATAGCTATTTATTTATATTAGTTTATTTGCACACCAATGACAAGCCTTATTATAATAATTATAAAAACTCGTAAATGCTGTGATTCGAGAGCAAGTGGGCAAGTACTGCAATATACTTCAATACATGCTTGGTTGAAATACAGCTTGCCATCCGAACTACTACTACACTTTAAAGGTTTACTACACAAAACATTTGCACCTTGTTGACTGTGTTATACTAAATCGTAACATACTAGTATGGCAGAAATTTCTGACAAAGCAGTGCATAAGTTGAAATGGGAGCACATGTGGGGAAGTTCTATGTTACATGTTTTGTAAATGCAAATAACTCAAGCCCAAAGGCTATTTGTCTCAATGATTATGAATGCTACAAGGATCAACTGATAGATACTCTCACCATCTTAAGTTAGAATGATACATACAAGTTCCTTTCAGATGATGATTTATAATGCCATTGTGACCTCATGTGAGAAATATATCAATATGATGAAGCGAGCGACCCAAAAAAAACCATGAAAGAGTTGCAGAAAGATGGAATAATGCTTATTACAGCATCACATGCCTATGGAACATCCAACACCCACTCCACTAACTCACTCAGTAAAACTCTCTCCTATAAAACTATAACTATTCACCATGACACTGAATATTGCTCATAATTTTGGGAACAGTTTTAATCTTTGGTGGACGATTCAACACTTTCAGCTGTGAATAAGCATATCTTCCTATGTGGGTATTTGGAGAGTGATCCCAGACGACTTGATGACAGCAGTGATTGGGGACACCTGTGATCAGACCAAACCATTCAGGTGTAACTGCTAACTCCATTGGTGAGTATATCACAGACCTGAATTATACAGCGGCCTTACAAGATGATACTTTCTGATGATTTTGGGACCTTGAAACTTTTGGAATATATGCTGAGCAACCTTGACCATTGAGTGCTAAAGATTCATCTATCTTGGCAAACTTCAATGACTCTTTCCAACTGGAAGAAGGGTGTCAAATTGTTTTATTAATAAGGACAGGTCACATGATTCTCCTGGACAATCGCCAAAATGCTGAGAAACAGTTCTGGTCACTGGAGAAACGACTGAATTAGGACGAGAAACTCTGCCACGTTTATCTGTTCAGATGTGGGATTATGTACAATATAGCCAAGTAGAAGCTGAACCTCTTGTAAGAACAATCGCAAGAAAACTTTGACCTACCCTCCATTTAATCAGGAAAGAGATACGTGGTATTACGTGGCGTATCGTGTTTGATCAATCAATATGTGAAAGGAATATGTCATCTTTGAATTTTACTCTGGATATGGGCCATAATCTATTGCCAAAGATCCCTGCTGTTCTGCTGAGATTCCGTCTGCATCTGATGGCAATAATAGGAGACCATTAAAGCCTTCCTGCATACAACTGGCATTGGGCAAAAGAGATGAGATCTCACCTGCTTCCTATGGTATTGCTTTGAACAGGCAAATGGCGTCAGCAACATAGCGATAAATTATATTATTATATAACATATTGTTTCAAAAGACTGCCATTTGGACTGGCCTGTTTTGTGCCACTGAGAGAGCTTGCAATTTTTTACAAAGAGAACTTTCTTAGACAAAAACATGTTCATGGACGACTTTGCAGGAGGCAGATGGAATGAAACGGATATAATCAGCCTTTACTACCAAATCACATCATGAAATGGATCCAAAAGTCAATGTCCTTGGTCCCTTGGAATTGCATAGGATGAACTCCCTCATGATCTTGTAATATGATGACTTCTTAGGAAATTTAATCCTCCATTTCTGTCAAACATCTGGTTTCCTCATCATGTGAACACTTTGAAAGAAGGGACATAAATTATTTGTTTTGTGAAGCCTTTGACAGGGCCAATGTGGCTGTAAT
Source organism: Hymenopus coronatus (assembly GCA_030762935.1). Taxonomy (NCBI): domain Eukaryota; kingdom Metazoa; phylum Arthropoda; class Insecta; order Mantodea; family Hymenopodidae; genus Hymenopus; species Hymenopus coronatus. Next base: position 117,650,121 of record CM060882.1, read on the forward strand.
CTATGCTAAGACAACAAACAGCAAATCTAGTACAAATCATCTGCTATGAAGCAAGAGTAGACTAGCTCCAGTCAAAAGAGCTACAGTTCCCAGACTGGAACATCTTACTGCAATTGTGGGTGCCAGACTGCTTCAATGCTTCTGTGATGCAAAGAGCAAAGCTGTGTTATGGACTGCCTTTGTAGTGGTTTTAAGATGGCTGAGAGGAGATGCAAACAACTGGAAAACCTTTGTTTTCAACAGAATGATGGAAATTATGGACTACACAACTCCAGTGAAGACACTATTCAGGAGAAAGCAATTCTGCAGATAGGCCAGCTCAGGGACTACCTGCAGATGAACTAATCTTACTGTATTTATGGTGGTTTGATCCCTGATTGATTGAAGTAACCTAGCCCCCCCCCCCCCCCAATGGCTTAAAGATGTTAAAGTACTCCCTTCTGTAAATGAGACAACCAAGGAAGCAAGTACTAATAACTGCTACTCAACCATCTTAATATAGCTCTTATCTCAAGGTTCTCCGCAACATGACATGATTCATGAGGTTTGTCCAAAGACTGAAAGGAAAATGCGACTCTGCAGGGACATCTGACAGGTGTTGAGATATGTCAGAAAATACTGGATCAAAGGAGTGCAATTAGAATGCTTTGCAGAAGAATTCAAGTCTTTGGGGAGGGGGGACCACTGCTGCAAAAATCCAGAATAGCTTGTTTTCATCCCTTTCTAGAAGATTGCCTTATTTGTTTGGTTGGCAGACTCCAGTTTTCAGATTTGACATTTAACAAAAAAATACCCAATCCTTTTATATGGTTCACATCACTTCACAAAACTTTTGATAAGGCATACCCATGTGAGACTTCACCATTTAGGAGCACAGATCGTTTTGATAGCCTTCTGAGAAGAATTTGATCTTGAGAGCTAGACGAGCTATTCAAAAAGTCTTGCACTAATGTCTGCCCTACAAAATAGTCAGAAACAAGCCAGCAGACAACATCAAAGCATCTCTCCTAACAGATCAGGTTCAACCATTAAAACCTTTCTGTCAAGGAGTCAACTTTGCTGGTCCTGCGTTTATTCAATTAATATACACCATGAAGAAACCATACATTGTGCTCTTCACATATGCTGTAACAAGGGCAATTCATCTTGAGCTTGCACAGACCCCACCATAGATAGATACTTAATAATTTTCCAGCACTTCATCAGAAGAAGACTCCCACGGATAATGCTCAGAACTTCAAAGCTGCAAACACAGAACTGCAAGACCCACACCCCATTTTTGCAGAACCCTGATCTCAAATATTTTTCCATCACAATGTCACCTGCAAGTTCATCTTCCCTATGGCGGGATAGAGGGAAGGGTGATGGGAGAAAAAGATTCATTAAGTGAAGCATTGAATGCAAAAAAAAAAAAAAAAAACACACTAGGAAAACTGCAGATCAATGAGGAAAAAATAAATACATTACTGGATAGCATTGAAACCACCTTCAATTCAAGACCTTTAGCAACCCCCCCCCCCCAGAAAATGAAAACTTCTTGACTGGGGAAAAGTTAACCGCAGTACCATCGGGGCAAGGCTCACCTGCAGTAGTGAATCAGAATATCACTAAAATGTACCAGGACAAACAAAAGATTGCTGATGACATCCAGAAAAGTGGACAAAGAACTATCAGTTGAAGCTAAGAAACTTCCATATTCTCTGCACTTCATGGAAAACCCACGGAGCTCAAGTTGGAGATTGTTTTACTGCAGGAAGATTATATTCCACTATATATGTGGAAGTTTGCCCACATAACTGAGTTGAGGCCAGGCAGAGACAGCAGGGTACGAGTATGTACTGTGTTGCTGAGGACACCAAGAGATCTCACATCTCCCAAACAATACAGTTGATTATCCTGTTAGAGATTGTGACAGATGAAAATAGATAGGATGTGAAGGATTGCAAACATTCATTTGCCATCTGTTGGGTAACACTGAAAAGATGGACTATAGCTTTTTCTGTGATACATGGGCAGAGATTAGGTATCATGGTGGATAGAGAATCATATGAGGGTATACAAATAAAGCTGTACAAGTAAAAAATAGTTTAGTTTTAATATTGGAGTTGAGTATATAAACATGTGCTTCACAGAAACGTATGCGTGCTGCATGCATTGTCTTCTGCTTTCAACTGTCGAGTTCAACCTGAGGATTCTTCATGTACGAACTGCCTTCTCTCTGGTGTTGGATTAATAAACTTCATTGGTAGGTTCTCTTCAAAAGGGTGGTCAAAATAAATGAGGTGTGTTCCATGTTTCTTCATGTATTCCATGTTTCTTCATGTATATTTTCTCCCATGTGTCGAGTTCTACTGTATGTTGTACATTTTTCAAAAGATGGATGTTTTATTTAATTACAGGTTGGTTGTTCCAAAAATGGGCTGATACTCAGGATTTTTCAGTTTCCCTATTTTTAATATCTCTTAACATGTTCTATAAGACGGGTATCTATGTTTCTTTTTGTTCTGCCAATGTGTATTTTGTTACACTCATTGCGGTTCTATAGATGCCTGGTTTTTTGTCAATTGGGACTTTTTTCCGTTTTGTAGGATGGAATCAAATTCTTCACACTAAACTTGCTGTAAGGTACCAGCATTATATTCTGTTCTTTAAATATTTTTTGAAATTTCTTGGTTGCCCAAGGGTGGTAAGTAAATCTTCTGAAGTTCTTGCTATCCTCAATTTATTTGAGAGCAGATATTTCTGTAATTGAGTTAAAAAATTCAAAATTAAACAACAAAATTACATTGGCGGAACAAAAAGAAACATTGACGAACATGTTAGAAATATTAAAAATAGGGAAACTGGCTCATTTTCGGCTTGACTAACACGAAATTAAACAAAACATCCATCTTTTGAAAAATGTACAATGGACAGTAGAACTCAACACATGGGAGAAAATATCCACGAAGAAACATGAAACGCACCTCGTGAATTTTGACCATCCTTTTGAAGAGAACCTGCTAATGAAGTTCACTAATCCAACACCAGAGGGAAGGCAGTCATACATCAAGGATCCTCAGGTTGAATCCGACAGTCGAAAGCGGTAAACAATGCATGCAACACATATGCATAAATAGTTCTGCATAGGTAAGTTTCTGTGAAGCGCTTGTGTGTATACACAGTGTACCACTTCCTGTAATTAAAATTATGAATAGTGGTTTGTGGTTTATTCGCCTTCCAGTGTTCCCAACTATACATCTCCTTGGATTCCCAATACATATATTGCTATCATATTGTAACCTTAGAAAGTGAGTATAATTATCTTCTGGGTTGCTAAGATACTAATCATTGAATGATCATCTTAGGCACAGAAATTACACTTTTCTTTACTAATGAGTGCAAAAATGTGAGTCAGAAAATATCAGATTTAGGGACTACTGGATAATGTGAGTACACTTAATGTGAGTTTGAGAGTACAATGTAGAAACACAAATGAGAGTGAAAAATTTGTTTCAGGGAAATGGATCTCAGTCAAGTAATAACTTGCCGTCCTCAACATTGTCTTCTCGTGCACGAGCAAGATTACTCACTAATGCAGACAGATCAAAACGTGCAAGATGGTTGGGACCTGGCCAAGATGGAAACAAACAGCAAAACAATAAGGATGCAGAGGAATGTTCATCTGTCCCTTGTAAGTGTGAATAAATTGTTATTCCAGAACACTCAACAGAAATTGCAGTAGAATCATTTTCGGTACTAAATAATAGAATAGATTACAACTGTCTCTTACTGTGAAAAATCTGCTTTCAAGATATTTCATTGCATTGCTTAGAAATAAATTAATGTAACATGTTGTAATAGAGCATCCAACAGTAAGAAAAACTTACAGAACTTTTGGCACTAGATTGTCAGCAGATGTTGCAAAAAGTACTGCTCGCTACTCATCTAATAGATGACTATTATGAAACAAACGAAAATTCCATATCACATAGCATGCTTTATTATGTGTGGTATATTCAAGCTGCATTTCATTGTTTTTAAAGGAAAAAGGAAAGCAGGAAAACATGGATATGGAAGCTCATAAATTACATATTTTAATGAGCACCCTCCCTCTGTTATTTGGAATATGTCTTAGATTTTCCTTCTCATTTTCGATTAGCAAACATTCTCAGCCTACCCCCAACAGCCAGGCATGGCCTTTTTGTGATTGAGGCAGTAAAACAATATTTCAGGCAGCACCGTTTCCGAGATATTCCTTGTTATTGGTTTCAGTTAGTGGAAGTGTGTATTTTTCTTCTCTTCTACTCCTGGCCAAGCAAAGAAGCAATTTGCAATGACAATCGTATAATGACAGCGTTTAAAACGTTTCATTATCACTTTAGCATAGCACATTCCTTTAGTTTCCTTATACTTATAAGGAACTATGTAATAAGAACATTCTGCTAATGTTTATCTTGTTTAACATGGTATAGAAAGAAGAAGAATCTTTTGTAAGAATTTGTTTGTAGAGCAGCTAGAGTCATGTGAGTGTAACACATCAGATGTTTCCAAACTGTATTTGTTTTGTGGAGCTAAGCAGATGTGTATTTTGATGTTAAATCTGTAGGGATTGTAAGGATGGAAATTAAAAATTTTGAAGCACATTTTGGTTTTATGCTGGGTGTGTTTTGTAGTATCCTTGTAATATCCATAGTGTAGTGGTTACCTTGTGCCTAAGGTGACGGGTTCAAACCCTGTGGAGGGCAATGGATTTTAGCATGGCTTCTTTTAGAAGGAACATAAAGTCTTGTTCCAGTGTCTTAGATTTACGACACATAAAATAACTTCAAGCCTGATAAAGAAGCCTTGGAGCAAAATTAAGAAGTTCTTTCATGACCAGCATGGAATCGGGCGCATTCATAAATAAGAGTTAAAGAGCATCCATGAATAAACCTCCATTTCATTTCACAACAGATGCTAACAATAAGAGCCAGCCTATCTCTTATGATGAGAGCAAATAGTTCTCAATACCATCCAACACCCAAAAAATATAAGTGATGAAGTGTTTCTATTCAGAGTTGGACGTATAACAATTTAAATTTCACATTATTGTCATTAGCGTTTCCAAATATGTGAAGTAAAGACATGTTTTATACAAGGATGGCAAACATAAGCTAGTGACCAAGGCATGAGAGACAAATATGGAATCCATGTTGCCAGGCAATGATTTTGAAGCTATAAAAACAGATCTAATACAAAAACACTATTATAAAAGATAAAAACTATTCTAGGAATTATATCAAGTAACCAAACTCCACTAAAAATTAATAGATTGCCAAATGTTTACAGAGCTGGCAATAAAATGTGGCCTGTCATCAAAACAGATTGTTACCCATATGCTCTAACAAATTGGATATTAACTACTTTCAGGACTTTTCACATCAAAAAGTGTTAGCATAAGCAATACTTACGAGCTCAGCAAGAAAATGAAAAGTTTAAAACTTGTTTCCTTTGACATCATCTTACTATTTCACATCATACCAGAAGAAAAGCTGGATAGATGATGTCGATAATGTTACAGAAACTCTCTAGTACTCCAACCTACTCTCAATTTCTTCCACTGATTACAAATAAAAATCTGTTTTTAAATAAATGTCTTTGATACTTTATCAACAGTTATGCTGCATAGTTCTCTTTCGATGCTCAGTGGCTGTACGCTCCAATTGCCCTATTGAAACTGACTCAATTGACTCATGCTATGCATTCCCAATTGAAACTGAAACTCTACATGGGGCTTGTTCTTTTATATCTGTTGATGATGTAGCAAGAAACTTCTAGAAGCAGTTGCATATGCAAATCATCGCAGGTGTCAAAACTCATGCAGGTATAACACTGCACAGCTTCAATGTTAAAAAGCTTGCAGACGGCACATATGTCCACTCATGAAGGTGTAACAATGTGGAACAACAATCAGCTATGACTTCCGAAGCCAGCAACAGACACATGTGCAGCAATTATACCCCTGCCACTGAATCCTTGCACTTGACTATTTGCATGGTTTCGTGTAAGGTTGGCTATGCTGCCTTTGCGGCATTGCCAGAGTAACTGGTAAATAACATCACCTCATTACAAATGTCTCTATTGTGTGTAAAGACGAATATAAACAGTGTACATAGTAAATGAATGCTGATGAATATTGAAACTAATTCGTTATTATTGATGTTAATTGAAAATAAGTGATACTATAATGTATGTAGCATACATTATGTATTTACGACAAAATAGACCAAATTAATGCAAAATAGCTTGTTGCGATGAGAGAAAGGTATGATAGTGATTAAACCGGTTTAGAATTTTAATGGCTCAATTCCATCGAAGCCTTCATCATCATCACCAAACATATCATTACTGGTTCATATTCACTGATGATTCTGTCTAATTCCTGTGCTTTTGGTATTATTTTATGCACATGATTCATTTTCTTCTGCGATGAAGCTGCGTCCACCCTCAGCATACCTTCCTGCTAAAGTCTATCCACTTCAATAATTGTGAAAATCCTGTTATGTTCTGTCATGTACAAACACCAACAATGTTATCAACAATAACAAATATAAATAACGAGTAATATGTAGCTTGCACAGAACAGCTCAACGCACATGTTAGGAGTTCACACACTGCAATGGTGTGTCAACTCCATTGTTTGACTAACCGACCGGAATGCTGCTTTGTGATTGGTTCAGAAAGTCAAATGGGTAAAACGTTTCATCTGTTTTTAGTGGGTGTACCAACTCAACTCCCAACTGTCAGTTGCAAGGATCCAGCAGCAGGGGTATAAAGGCACAAGGTGTAGTCGCAGTAAGGAAACAATAAAGGAATACTACATACTGACCAAACTGTTAAACAAATGCAATTACTTTATATTCAGGAACAAGATGTACTCTCAAGTGAATAGTTTAGTAATTAGCAATCAATTTCTCCTTTTCTGAGAAACCTATGCACAAATTTCTTGAAAATACATGTAAAAGAGAGATTCTCTTACATGAATGAACTCTAATGCAGATAAGTATATACCTAAGTAACATTTTCCCCATAGTAGACAAGAAGTTTGTTAAGTACGCAACAATTTGACTAAACTTAAAAGTTTTATCAGTAAAATTTGAAACAAAAACAAAATCGAATACTACACACAATTTTCTTAACATAAAAACCATGATGACTTAGAATAAAATGGTTTTTGTAATTAAAAGAAACATATGTATTATAGAAATAAAAACAGTTTAATTCAAAATCTTCTCGGGCTTCTAGCCAGGTAAAAACTTGGCTTGACACCAACGTTTCGAAGAAGTGCATCTTCCTCGTCTTCAGGGTGAACTGATGGTTTGAGCTTGCGGAGACTGGTATTTATAAGAGCTGGGATGAAGCTAACATCTGATTGGTTCGCGTGATATTATGGCCTGGTATTTAAGATGACTGAGACATGGGCACGGACTTCGTAGAAAACTATTTATAGCAGTTATTCGGCTAATGTTTTGTGTTTGAGCATGCACCTGCTAGAAAATAAGTCTTGGAAGACTGCAGGTAGCGGATTAGGTATTAAGGCTCTTTAACATTGGTGTCCATGCTGAACTTAATTGTAGGCCAGAATCGTGATTTAGATTATTTGTTTCAGATGAGATGGCTAAAGCTTCTTTTACTCTCCTCTCCCAGTAGTTCGAACACTTTGCCACTATCTTGGTGTTGGTAAAGTTAGCTCTGTGGCTCTGTTCTATACAGTGTTCAGCCAGTCCAGATTTTTCGGGTTGCATAAGCCTTATTGATCTTTAGCCATCTCATCTGAAACAAATAATCTAAATCGCGATTCTGGCCTACAATTAAGTTCAGCTTGGACACCAATGCTAAAGAGCCTTAATACCTAATCCGCTACCTGCAGTCTTCCAAGACTTATTTTCTAGCAGGTGGGTGCTCAAACACAAAACATTAGCCGAATAACTGCTATAAATAGTTTTCTACGAAGTCCGTGCCCATGTCTCAGTCATCTTAAATACCAGGCCATAATATCACGCGAACCAATCAGATGTTAGCTTCATCCCAGCTCTTATAAATACCAGTCTCCGCAAGCTCAAACCATCAGTTCACCCTGAAGACGAGGAATATGCACTTCTTCGAAACGTTGGTGTCAAGCCAAGTTTTTACCTGGCTAGAAGCCCGAGAAGATTTTGAATTAACACGTCACCAGGAAAGTTCAGTTCTTATTTTAAAAACAGTTTATTGAACTTTGATATGCCATATGAAAATATCTTTGTACATTTATCCAGCCAGGAAGTGCCATCTACAAGGCACAGAAGGAAGTGCCACAGTAAGCCTAGGCTGACAAATTTTGCTGTGAAAAGTGAAGCTAGAGTAATTAAAGATTCAGTTTCGGAATATAAATGTTCAAAAAAAAAAATAAACATGTGTTTTCCCAAAAGAGAAGAATTCAGAATTTAGCAGTTTCATTGTGTTTTACTTTGTGTTATTATTTAGCACAGTTTATTTAACATCCATAAAAAATTAAAATATTTATAATACAATATACACAGTACTGCCATAAGTTCTGTAAAATTTAAACATGCTGTAGTATGGAAATTGTAAGTAAAGAAACATGGCAGTGCTGTATATTGTTGTCCACAAGGCCACTTTTACTACTCCGTAAGTAACCGGCTTTCAGTGTAGCAATAACAGGCAAGAGATAAAGATGGCGTTGGGGGGGTGTACAAATACTTATTGCTGTATTAGCATTATTTCATTGTGGAAAGCGAGCAAAGAAAAGTTTTTTGATACTGAAACCTCTTGGCATCAATGATTTGTGCTCCTGATAATAACACGTTTTAAAGATGTTATCACATCAGATCTGGTCGTTCCTAGGTGTGTACGCACAAAAGAAGCTATGAATGCTATTTGTGCAAAGATTTGACACAATCCTTTGTGTAAACTAAGTTTTTTTTTTTTTTTTTTTTTTTTTTTTTTTTGGGAAGATGATTTACATGTTAGTGCAAATAAAAGATACACAAAGGTTAACAACATATAAGGACATATGACAACCAATGTCCCACAGTTCATTGCTCCTGCTGACTGGTCTAGTGGAAGTTTGGGCCTCAATAAATTGGATTATTTTCTGTGGCAGAAGCTTGAGGCAATAGCATGAAAAGAAAAGGAAAAAAAAAAAAAGGCACCACAATATTGAGACACTAAAAGAATTAATTACACCAGCCATCAAGAAAATTCCACCGGACACGATTGGTGCAGCTATTGATTAGTGGTCTCAACGTGTTTGCCGCTGTGTTGCCGCACATGGCGATCATTTCAAATGAATGATCATTTTGTAGCAGTTATTGTATTCTTTCAGAAAGACATTTAATTAATGGATTTGCATAGTTTTATTTAGTAGTATATGCATTGAAAGTGCTGACAGAACTTATGGCAGTACTGTGTATATTAAATTTAAATTTTAATAAAGATATAAATATTAGTAAAAAAAAAAATCTAATAAAATTTAGGTCAGTAATTAAACTACTGAAATGTGAAGTAGGGAGATATGTAAGACATTTCTGCTGTGTTTTTATTTCATATGTATTCTATCTGTGACATTTGACTTTGTGTTGACAATGATGTTCACTTGTATACATTAGTTTCTATTTGTTGATATTGTTATCTTTTCTGATTTAAAAGATGACTAATAAGGATGAGGAATAATCCGAATGAAAGAAAAATTGCAGTTGAGAGTCAAGTGCTTATCTTTTTGAAATGTTCCTTGAATGCTGATCATTGCCCACAGAAACAGTCTCATATTTATTTGCTTTGAAGGATGCTTGTTTATTTTTCATTTATTCATCATGTACATTTATAGTACTGAGCAATGCTCATAAACACGTGATGCATCAAAAATATTAAAACTGGAAGTACAAACTAAAGTTAAATAAAAGTACTTAAATCATCGTAAATTCACCTAGAACTGGTGATCCAACAGGTATGACATAACTTCTGATTTAAATGCTTTCAGTTTTGTCTGCTTTTTAATATTTTCTGGTAATTTATTGAAAAATTGAACTGCCATGTAGTTAAAACTATTCTGTTATGTTTTTGTTTTGTTCTTTGTTCATGTATGTCTGTTTTTTGTGTTGTTTTATAATTATGTATATTATTATTTGTAATGAAGAGTTTGTTTTTGCTGCTGCAGCTATTTTTTAGATTTATTTAGAATTTTTTATAAATGGTAATGTCAAGATTATTATTTTTTTGAAATAAGTTTACAGGAGGCTCTTTGATTTGCTTCAGTCATTACTCTTATTATTTTCTCTTGAAGTAAAAACAATCTCTTGTAATTGGGAGATTTTGCCAATAAGATGATGTCATAGTTAATCATGAATGTATATAAGCAAAATATATATTTCTAAGAGTGCTTATATTTTTGGAGGCTTTTAATAGTCTTAAGTGTGACATATGCTACTAAGTTTATTTGCCAGGTGCTCAGTATGTTTATACCATTTTAAATTTTTACTAATCCAAACACCAAGAAACTATTTGTTTTGCTTTTGAGGTTGGTTTGTCATTAAAAATTACTACAGGTTCATTTATATTTTGTTGTGTGAGATGAAAATACATTGCAACAGTTTTATCAATATTGACTCTTAGATGATTTTGGTTAAACCAAATTATAAGTGAATATGTATTAATGTGACAAATATAGGAACTGAAGGAGCTTTTCAGTCCATTATGGTCATATTGCAGTCTAAGCTTATCACAATTGCAGATAAAAGCATAATTGCTTTGCATCATATGAATTTCAGAGAGTGATATCACTTGAGCTAAGGATGTTTCTTTGTGTGTTTTGAAGTATATAATTAACTGTGATTGATGTTCTTTGCATTATTTTCAGTATTTAAAGTTTACTATGATTTGCATGTGCCTTCATAAGTCTCCCAAAATTTAACCAAAATTTACCTTTTTGAAGTTTTTTCATAAAATCTTGGATAATGAATAAATTGTTTTTGTGAATACAACAGATGTGTCAGCTGTGGAAGCCACTCCGCTGGAGAGTCTCCCAGGTTTAGCAGACAGCCGGAGTATGCAGATGGCTGCAAAGAAAGACCGGGAAGAAGTTGAAAAACAGATGCCCAAGACTTCAACTCCATCAAAATCAGCTGCAGATGTTCATGATCCAGTGCCCAGCTGCAGCTTTGCTGAAGAGAGCAGTATTTCTTCTTCTTCACCAAAGCGGAAGCAGTAAGTTTTCACACTTTCCTCTCTATTCTTTTGTTGCCTTAAAGGTGCAAAAAATTTGTGGCATGAATTTGTGGAAAAGAAGAGTATACTGGGAATTTTAGGTATGTGTAATATTTTCCGTCTCATATTTACTTACTTACAAAATGTTTATTTTTTCATTCATTAAAGAAGAGTAACACTTTCTAAAATTTATACAATATCCGATCAAAAGAAGAATTAGCATAGCTTGCCTCTCGAGTGGAAGACACATTCAAGAGATCCAAAGTGAGAGTTACCTAAATAAGGTTTCCTTTTGCAGTTTTTCTTATGCTGAGAAGATGAATGTTAAGTAACTTTAAGCTCCATGGACCTTCATCTCATTTGAGCATAATTTCACTGATTTCATTATTGTCTGAGGCTTAGCTATTAGGTTAAAAGACGTTGATGTGTTCCAATGACATGACTTTCTCTACCTGCTCTACAAACAAACTATTCTTAAAAGTTTATTCTTCCATCTAATTCATGCTAGTCAAGATGAACATGAGCATTAATAATATAAAAATGAAGCCAATAAAGAGGAATATCTCAGAAATCATTAACTCCATAAAAAAAATATATATATATATATATATATATATATATAAATAACATAAATTGTTTTAATATACATTTTGTTATGTAAATATCATTTATATACAGTATTTTTATCAAAATCGTGTGAGCCATTTTTGAGAAAAACAAAATTTTGATAATTTTTCCATGTAAAGAGTGGTTTGGGGTGGGGAATTTTCTTGAAATTTGGTATTTAATGAGCTTTTTCTATGCTGCACACACACAAACACACGCACATACACAACTTTTCTAAAACATTTTTTTAATGGTACTGGGGTCTTCAAAACATGTATTTCTTGTGAAATCTCGCTATCAAATTTTTGGGAATATAATACCTCTGCTCACCTGAGTAGTGTGGTGATACCATATCTGCCTCACATTCAACAGGTCACAAGTTTGAATCTCACTAGAGTGAGTTACCCAGATTTTTGGGAGGGAGGAGGGTTTTCCCTTATCCTGAAAAGACGAATGACTTCAAGATCATTTGAGCATCATTTCACCAATTTCATTCATCATCTGATATAACCAACCATGTTATAGGATGATGATGTCACCTGAGTGGCGTCTCTCAAGGACTCACACTTGGGTTCTTAGAGCCCTTTGTGCATCCTAAGCTGGGCTTCACTCAAGTCCAATGATCCCAATAAATTGGACCATGTTCCTGATATTTGCCCGTCTTGTATCCCATGGCTCCAAAAGTAGAGCCCAAGGTTACAGACCTGTGGAAAGCAAATGCCTTGCATTCACATAAAGTATTAAAAGTCTATACAGCATTTCCTGCATAGTGAGTCCTCAGTAAACCCCATTTGTATAAATGTCGCCTCTGAGCCTATCTCTGGTTAGGTTCTAAAGAGTCTTACTTAGCTAGCCGTCTGGCTCTGAAATTAAAGTCGTGGGCTTGTCTGGCAGTAGTTTACCAACTCTCTAGATGAGCCCTTAATTTTGTTAGGCGCTGTGTGCATATTTTATAGTGATTTCCATACCGTGTTACGTCATAGGTGCTTGTTTCTATTAGAATTGTTTGTCTCTAGTTTAATCAATCTATGAAACTATCTGTCACTGCGGTATGATATTGTGACGTCAAATAAAACACAATGATGTTTTTGTAAGCTGTGCTCTGCCACTACTGATTTTTTCCTGCTGAATGAACCTGACATTGCGCTTATGTTCAGCATACTATCTGCAATGTCTGATATATTCCTTCCCGCAATTGCATTGAATTCTGTAGATCCTGGTAGCTTGAAGTTCAAGGCTATCCTTAACCAGTCTCAAATACTTTTGAAACCTTTTGGATGGTATAAATATAGCCTTAAAGGCGTGCTTTTAAGTATTTTTGCTATTTTGTTTGATATTGTACTAAATACATTAATTTATTAATTCATAGAAAAGCTTATTCTTCTGTTTACATCACTATAATTTGTTTTAAAAAGTCATTAAGGACCATTTTTGAGAAAATTCAAATTTTATTGAAAATCTTTGTGTTGCATACTTGGAAGATGCTGAACTTAAATATGAAATTTGGTACTTAACAGACTTCTTGTTTTTGAAAGATTGAGAGATGCACAGTCACATACATTTTTTTTTTTTTTTTTTTTAAAGGAGATCTCAAAACATATTTTTGGTGAAATCTCAACATCAAAATTTTGGGTGGAATACAATACCTCTACCTATTATGTACAATGTACATGGTAGAGAAATACAGTAATCAAAATTACAGTCACAAATGCGATAAATCAAATATTGCACACAATTGTGAACACAGACTATACAGTTCAGCAAATTTGGCAGAGCTAGTTATTGTGTCCCTAAAGTAAAAAATGGTAAAAATATCCAATTAGGACTTTGCAGTATATGCAACAGGTAATAAAAACATATAATATAATAAATTTCATAAAAATTAAGGTCAATAGCAGCCAACAAAGTTTCTTTTTATTTTCTTTGGTGCTTACCTTTAGCAATAAGAGAAAGTATTATGCTCCACCACAAATTTGATAACAAGATTTCACTGGAAATATATGGTTTTATGCCTTGAAACTCCCTGGATCCAAAAGGAAAAAGAAGTCATAAAAAAAAAAAAAAAAGAAGGAAAAAAAAAGAAGAAAAAGTGGGATGTATGTGTGTGCACTTGCCTGAGTGTGTGAGATATTTGAAAGCAAAATGTTGATTAAAACCAAACTTGGTATTGAAGTTCTGCATCTTCCAGGGATGCAACTTGAAGATTTTCAACAAAATCTCTCTACTCCAAACTGTTCTATATAGAAACTCCTAACAATTTTTAATACTATATTTGTAAGATATTTGGACAATGTATTCTACACTGTATACCCAGAGATGTCCTAACAATCATTGATCATGATTTTTGTATAATTAGTAATCTGCAAGAGATAGAATAAATTTTAGTGCACAAAACTTGTATATATTGTTAAAGCACACAGTTTATTAAATTAAATTTTTATGGCATTAACTATTTCCAAATATTCTTTGTTATTGCTTGAATTTTCAAATACTTAGATTTGCAGTTAACTGGGTGTTTCAGTTAATTCAAGGTTGTGGGTTCAAACCCGGCGGAGGACAGTGGATTTTTTCGGGTGTAAAAATCCTTAGCATGGCTTCCTTCGGAAGAGAAGTAAAGCCGTTGGTCCTGTGTCGTAGATTTACGGCATGTAAAAGAACCTCAAGCCTGATAAGAGAGGCCTCTGAGCAAAATTAAGCGGTCTTTCATGCCCAATTTAGAATGGGATGCTGAAAACCACAGTAGTTAAAGAGTGTCCATAAATAACATGCCATTTACATTCTGTTAATTCAAGGGAGTTGGCAGAAAATAAACATACATATTTTTCATATAGTGTGTTAGTAATACAGGAAGAGAGAAACCAAACTATATATTCAAAGCATTTGACAGATTTTTCCAAGAAAATCCCTTCCCATAAATTTTTTAACTTCTCAAATATGGCTAACTTTGATTAAAGTGCTGTATGTTGAAGATATTTACATCATTAATAAAACATATATTTTGAATTTTCTGGAAATATCTCATAAAGTCCTCTTCATTGAGAATGAATGTATTATGTTTTGTTCAATTGGCTAATTGTAAGAGATAGACAAAAACTTACTCTACCCAAAATGTAGATCTCTTTCAAGTACACAATTGACTTCAAATGACTTGATTTTTGTGGCAGCCATTATTACCGAGATATTTGTTATTATGTATTGAATTTCTCAGTGCATTGCTGTTTCTTGAATTGGTAACCATTCTGCTTTTTCTTGTGATGAGATGGAAGGAGTAAAAAATTGCAATGCCAGTATATGAGAAAAAAGTTGATCGTAGATAGAGGAAGTCTTGCAAATATAACAGTAGATTTTTTTTAAGAACAATAATATGGATAAGAGAAATAGAAACATGATGCAAATTATGCAATAAAGTAACATAATACATTTTTACTTTCTCTAGTCTGTATGTATAATGCACATAGTGGATAGATAATGTATTGTATTCCACCCAAAAATTCAATATTGAGATTTCACTGGAAATATGTTTTGAGGTTCCCTACGTCCAAAAAATTTAGAAAAGGGTCTGGCTGTGAGTGTGTATGCATACGTGCATGTAGACAGCAGAGCTCAAAAACTAAAAGGCTGTTAATACCAAACTTGGTATTTATGTTTAGTACCTTCCATTGATGTGACACTAAGATTTTCAAGAAAATCCCCTTACCACAAACTATCCTTTACATGGACAATTTTGTTTTTCTCAAAAATGCCTCTAATGATTTTGATTAAAACGCTGTATGTTAAAAATATTACATCACAAATAAAATATATATTTTGAATTTTCTGGTAATAGCCTCTAAAGACTTCTTTATTCTGGATGAGTTTTGCAGAATTTTGCATAATGGTTAAACCATAAAATATAGACAAAAAGGTATTGCACAGAAAATGTATATATTATTAAAACATATAATTTATATCATATAGTTTTTTTCTTATAAAATTGACAATTTTCAAGATATTCCTTGTTATTGTTTTCCCATTTTTAACTACGTAACTTTTCTCAAACGGAACCATACAAAACAATCCAAACTTCAATTCTTTCACATAGTGACTAGGTTTTTTAAAATAATTGACTGTCGTTGTCTAATGTATTCACTTATTTCCTTTCTACTTAAAAGGCAGCAAGTAATCAGATTCTGCGAATGTATATCTCTGTTAGCATGACTTAGATTAAAGAATAATCTGTTGTAAGAGTAGTTTTTTTTTTAGGAAAAGCTATAGAAAATTATGTGAATGGAACATCAGATTCTTCTAGATTAGTCTTCTCTGTATACAGTCTTAGTAACATCCATATTATTAAGCAATCAACCTGGCAATAAGATAAAAGATATGGTAGTATATATGTAATGTACCAGCAGTAGAATAGCTGTGAGAATTTTAGACTATAAATTCTTCAAATGCAGTTCTACACAATTTTATAAATCAGTATATTCTTTAAATTGGTTTATTATGCTCCAGTAGCCAGATGTCTAATTAGTATTAATATAATATTCTTAACATTACAGCCACTCAACCTCGAAGAGAAAATGTAACAATCCGACACCTATGAAGAACCAGATGCCAGGCAAAGCCAGATGGTCTCATGCAGAAGAGAATGATTCAAATGAGAGTGTGGATTTTTCGGTAAAACAGTTGTTTCCTGTCTATAAAGCCAGTAGAAACCTGGGTTTGTTACATTTTTCTGTTTGTACAGCTGCATGTTCTTCTCATATGCTTAGAATGAGAATAACAAAGTGATTTGATACTATCTGATAGTTTTGCAGATTAGATTTTATCTTTGGCCTGTTTCCTTTTTAAAACACACTGCATTTGGTGATGTGAGGAGGAAAATGTGGAAAATATCTCTAAACTAGCGTTTCCTGGTGCTGAATGGAAGCAGAATTGAAAAACAAAGAAAAAACAAGTGAAATCAAGTGCTACTGTATTTTCATAATTTTCTTCCTTGATAACAGCTACAGCAAATGATGAGTGGGGAATGAAACATTAACAAAATCTTAAAATAGCAGAATAGATTAATTTAGATTATTATGCTTGTATCTGGACTAAATGCATCTGTTAACATTTTGAGAAAGCCATCATAACTGAGGCAAACTCTGAAAATTCATTCTTACAGTGAATAACATCTCAGGAATCTGTGCACATGTTACTTGATGAGAATAAACATGTAATGGTGTTGAATAGGAATAATTTGAAATCACCTTGTGGTTTACCAGGAAACATAAGAGTCAGTTGAGAAATTCAATGCCATATTGGCATATTGCCATGGTAGCTCAGTGGTTAGAGCAACCAGCTGAGACCGGGAGATATGTGGTTCAAATCCCGGCTATGACATTGAATGTTTCAGTCTGTCTCTACCTGTCAAATTTCTGTGCTACACATGGATTGTGTGGAAAAAACAATTTACACTAATTGACCTAGTCTAAAGCTGTGTTGTATCATTCAAATTTCTATAAAATATAGTGTTACTATAAATGAGCTTTCTGATTACAAACGTGAATAGTTATCATTAGGAGACATTTAAAAACATATATTTTGTGAGCCTGTTACATATCAATGTATTAATTTCATTGCTGGGAGATGATATAACAGAAAAATGGCTGCAAATGAAGAGGGCATTTTGTGTGCTAGTTTTTCACATGTCTCAGTCTACTATCACTGTACAATGCAATTTTACAAGAAAATTGTTGATCCACCCAGTGGGCCCAGTATCTGTTAGTGATATGCTGACTTCAAAATGAGGGAATGTATCTGTAAGCAGAATTCAACTCGTTGTCCATCAGTAAGACAGATGTGAAGCGTGTGAGAGAGTTTCACACACCAAGTCCACAGAAATCCACCATAAAATCCAGTAAAGAAATAATCATCCCCAACAACCTGTGTGGAGGATTTTATGGGAACAAATCGCATACATGGGGTGTCATGTTCATGTTCCACATAAATATTAGGATTTTCCAAAACATATATCCTGAAATTGTGTTTGTGCTCTTTTCCTGACGGATGGAAAGTGGCTTCATCACTAAACACTAGTAGTGATTCAATGAAACCTTCAGTTTCCATTCTGAGTTGCATCTCTTCACAGGAAGACGTTCGCTTGGCTCTGTCGTCTGGTTTCAAAGCCTGCAACAATGCATACAGTATGATGGAACTTAAACATTTCTATAAAATCTGCCAGACAGTGTGTTGGAGGATGTTTAATTCTCTGCTGGCTTTTATGGTAAATTTCTGTGAACTTGGTGTGAAACTCTCTCTCACAAGCTCCACATTTGTCTCACTTACTAATGGAGGACCGGTTAACTTCTTACATATTCACACCCTTGTTTTGAAGTTAGCGTACCACTTTTGGATACTGGGTCCACTGGGTGGATCAACTCCACATTTTCTTCTAAAATTGCATTGTACAGTAGCAATAGATTGGGATATGTGAAAATGTAGCACATAATATGCCCTCCTATCTTTGTTTGCAGCTATTTTTCTGTTATATCGTCTCCTAGCATAAAAATTAATGCATATGCAACAGGTTCACCAACATAGCATGAAATGTTTGAGTTTTTCTTTCCATGGATACCAATATCAGTATCTCTTAACCATAGTTATTAAGTTTATAATCGGAAAGATCGTTTGTAATAACACTGTACAGTTAAACCAATTTTACAACTTCCAATTACTGTTTTACCTGCAGTTTACATTAGACTTTCAAAGATGGCATGTTTATCTTGTGCATTTTACACATTTAATTCAATGCATGGTTCTATATGGTGAAATAAAAATTTAACATGAAAAAATGTCCACTTGAATTATATTGCTTAATTTATACACAAAAAAATATAAACTATCGCATTTATCCAAATACAAGACAATGTTGTTTTCCAGAATATTAAATTTCAGAACTGGGGGTCGTCTTGCATTTGCAACATGTTTTCCAAGCACCATAGGGGAAAAAGTAAGTTTCAAACTTTGTGGGTATGGCAGTGATAAAGGCTGGGGGAAATGGTATAGATTACTGCAAAGGTCGACGTATGCAGCAGATTTTGAGTATTTTATTTCACGTTGAGGAGGCTATGAGCAATTTTAGTGGAAAAAAAAAGATTACTGTCTGAGACAAATAAAATTACAGGACTCTCTTTCAAATCGGTGGTTGCACATAAGGTTGTATTGGAAGTCAACGGTCAAGCAGAAAGAGAGAGGTCAACTGCGCATTTCCCCTCCTTGGGCCACATTGTGAATTTACACGCAAATTTGAACTAGGTAAACTAGGTAAAACGTTATATAGGTATCATAAAGATGATGTGTCTTAATAGAAAATAGCATCCATAAATAATTGCTATTATAGCACCCTACCGTCGTAATGTTTATCGTTGAAATATACTGTACATTTCATTCTCCCTTCTCCGTCCCTCCTGTTCGCAATGCAAATTTCTACATAAATTCAAATTTGGTAAAAACATTTACAATGTGTTATATTAAGTATGTTATCTAAATACAAAATCATATGCATCATCATTGTTACTGTTACGCTACCGCCACTGTCACATTCTATCATCGTATATGCCATACATTTTGTTCCAAATTAAGTACAAAAATAAATAAATAAGTGACTGAATCAGTTTAATTAGTTTGTTCAAAATACATGGCATACCTTTAAATTTCATTTAAAAATTCTTATTATATATCTAAATCTTTTAAACATGTGTGTAGATGATATGCTAAATTCCAAAATTTAAGTTCTTAAAAATGCGGGTCGTCTTACATTCAAGGTTGTCTTGTATTCGGATAAATATGGTAATTGCAAACTCACTGATATAGCAATGTTGTCCCAAGCTGCTAGTATTCTAATTGGCTGTCCATTTGAACCTATACTTTTAGCAAACCACCATAAAAATTGCAGTAGCCGGCTCAGTTTCCCTTCATTTGTGGGAGTAAAATGGTCCTTTAAGTACAGCACATGAGCTACAGAATCTTCAGTTCTGTATAGCGCATAGATGTTTGCACACTGCAAACCAAGAATCAACTAAACTGGTTCACACTGTGACAGGTCTGCTCTTCATATTTGTTTTGCAGGTAGCACTCAATTGGTACAAATCTGAAATTTCATTTGGGTTTCAAGGTTAGCTGGTTGAAGTGAAGTATACTTTGAAAATCAAAATGATTTTCATTTAGGCATTTTCTAGTTTTACATTTTGGGCAGTCGATTTTATTTGCTGCACAGAACAGAATAGTAGAAACCATCGATATAACAAAGACTTCTTGATGGGTGGCTTAATGCAAGCACAAATCAATTAATCTTGTCTTGAAAACGGCTCAAAATACCAATTTGAATCAAAATAATTTCAGTCTCCGAGAAGTGCACTACCTCAGCCAATCTTTCAGCCCAAACAAAGTGTCAGTTTTGAATGAAGAGAGTGCTCATTGTTAATCTCCAACAGAAATGTTACGCAGGCATTTATTTTATTTGAGTGAAGCTGAGATTGCTTTATTATGTGACATAGATGATGTATATTTATTTTCAGGTACTATCTAAAGCTCTTTTGGGTAATACAGAACTGCATGAAAAGCTGGCAGAGAAAATAAACAGTGTGATATGTCCTACAGACCAAAATCAAATGGATCCTGCTCCTCAGACTACTCAGTGTGATGGCATGGACAATGAACTGAACAATGCTATCAAAACAATAGTTTCACGCACAGAATCTGATCCTCTCTTTGAAAAACTGCTAGAGGAACTCATAGGTAAGCAAATGAATAATGTAGTAGCATCACAAGAAATTGTTTTAATTGTAATGGTCATCTAGAGGTAAACAGATATATTGTAAATAAAAACTTTCATTGTGTTCCATTGAATTGTTTAAACTCAAATCTTTTACTTACACCCCATCATAAGGGGGCTAAAAACTGCCTTTGTTACTACATTCCTAAATAAACTGAGAAATCAACAGCAACAGCTCACTTTTGGAACAAATATCAGAACACAGAAAATACTGAAACTTGTGCAATGACTTAAAGGGCCTAATATGTGGGAGGAAATATAAATAGGAAATGCAAAGCAATTTTCATGAATTTTGAAGCTGTTACCACCACTCCACCTCTCCCCAAAAAATCAGAATCACTGGACATCTGTCTGTAGAATTTCAGTTCTTGTAACCAAAAACAACTGAAATTATAAACATCTGAGTAAAACCAGTCTTGCATAAGGTTTTAATGAAACAAATATATATGTATATGAGTGAGCCAAAAAAATATGAATCATCTGTGCTGTGTTTTGGCTGTCTGCATCCTCGGTGCTCATTGCTGTCTGTTGCTAACATAGAAAGGCACGATTGAAACCATAGATTACTTTTATTACTACTTTTAAAGGCTTTACTTACCAACTATATAAAAGGGAGATGCTGAAACTGGCCACCATCGTTATCATACATTTTTTGACACCTCTTTAGGAAACTATGCATAATTCTCCATAGTTCATGTTGAATTTCCTGACGGGTATTTTGTTTAGTTTTTCCAGGATGTGTGGGTTTGTTTTGTTTACTTTATGTTTTAAGATACTCCAGAGATAGAAATCGTAGGTGATTAGGTTGGGGGACCAAGGGGGCAACAAATCTCTATTAATAATTCTGTCTTGAAACACATTTTCAGTTGTTCTCATTGAAAGATTGGCCTTATGTCGTAGAGTCTTGTTAAAAAAAGGCAAAATCACGCTCCCTGTCTATTAACTCACTAAAAAAAAGGGAGGCAAAATTGTATTCCCATATGTACAGGCGTTAACTGTTGACTCGAAAAAAATTGACCCTGGAGCTGTTACACCTGGAAATCTTTCTGCAAATCGTACTTTCACTTGGTGAACTGACTGAGTTAGCACATATGAATCATAAATACACACGTGCAGTGGAAAATGTATACTGAGCCATAATACACTTTGCGACTAAGTTCAGGACAAACTAATAAATCTCTTGTAATTAATAAACTACACCATATCACTGTTAACTCAATACCATACTCTCCAGAGCAGAGCAAAATTGCACTGGAAGCCTGACCTTGTTTACAGCAGCAGTGAGGGATCATGTGTCCACGTGCTCAGAGGAGAAACACTGTGAAGCCGGTTCGGAGATTTTTGACCCACTCGGTATATATATTTTAACCTTAAATTGCTAATTAGTAGGGAGCAGGTTTTTATTTGCTAAAAACTGGAAAATATTTTTTTTATACAGTACAAATGAAAAACATGTATAAAATGGCAAAAATTTGTGGTTTCAATATTATAAAATTGTAAAAATTTGTTTTAAAAATCACTTGCCAATCATGTTGAAGCAGAGGTGGCTTATAACAATTCACTGTTGTAGTGAACTACAAAAACTTTCTCCAAGTTTGCTATCATAAAGTGATGCTGGTTGTTTCGGAACAAGACATGATACCGCGAGAACCACCATTCAACATCACATGAAGATAGTCTTGTAAACTTCAAGAAAGGAATATCACTGGCATACAAATGTTCAGTTTTACCAATGTCTGCTTGCCCTTCCAAAAACTTGGCAATTTTACAAATTGTATGCAATTCACAATTTTTTTCGAACACACTTTCAGATTTCTGTTTAATAGTTTCTACTTGGGACCTTTAGGAGAATAAATTTTTTTCTAAATGACATACACTTCATTAACTGCCTGAATTAACAAGTTGGTGATATTTCTAATTTTGTTTTAGAGTGATACAAAAATTCAAATTATCAGATATGTAAGATAATTCATTTTTTAGTATACTCTTGAGCAAGTTCTGAAGAATTTTAATTGATGAAGTGTCATACTTATATAGTTCATTGATCACTGATTTAAAATTTTCAAAATTGTTTGAATAATACACTGCTGCTTCCAACCATGTCCCCCGAATAACTGTGTGTCTAGGTGGAAGTAGATGATCTGGATTTTTGGCTCTGAAAAATCAATTCTTTAAAAGTAAACATTGACACTTTAATGACACTAAGAAACACCCCCATTTAAATTTCCTGTAACATGTTTTGGAGGTTAGTTTCCTTCATTGTCAACCGGACATTGACTGACAATGGAGGAAACTAAACTCCAAAACATGTTCTGGGAAATTTAAATGTAGGTGTTGTTTAGTGTCATTAAACAACTCATTTTTACTTTAAATTAGATCTGAATAACACTGTCATCAACTTCCAAAATAAAAAAGTAAATCGATTCTTGTATAATCATAGAGAACCTGAAAAAACAATGAATCCATAATATTTAAATAAATTAAAATAATAATTTAATCTATCTTGTTGGCACTTTCACAAACACCTTTTTGTCATTTGAAATTTGTCTACTTTAGCTTAGTGTACATATCTGCTCACATACTCTGTGTAAACCATGTACTGTAGAGGTTACATAAACATGTGAGAAGGTTTTAGAAAGGGCCTGGGCTGCCTAATTCATATGGAGCAGCATCCATAAGTAAGAGTAAAACACTGTCAAATTTCACCCCATTTGGCCATGACAGATTCATTGAATAAGTGAGCCATTGTTATATGATTCAATACTGATATTTCTCTACATACTAATAGAGAAACACTGCTTGGACACTATTTCATCATTTTTAGCACATCTACCACATTTCCCACTTTCCTAACGTTAGAGTCTGGTGATTCATTAATGATTAACCATACTTTTTACTTTCTCTATACATACTATGTACATAGTGTATAGAGAAGGTATTGCACTCCACCCAAAAATTTGATACTGAGATTTCACCAGAAATATATGTTTTAGGGTCCCCTGTATTCCAAAAAAAGCATTTTCAGAAAAAGGTCCATGTGGTGTGTTTGTCCAGGGATGCGACATGAAGATTTTGAGAAAAATCCCCCACCCCAAACTACCCTTTTTACATGGAACTTTTTTCGAAAATTTTTATTTTCTTAAAAATGGCTCTAACAATTTTGATTAAAATATTGTATATTAAAGGTATTTACCTGAGATAAAATGTATATCTCAAATTTTCTAGGAATAGCCTCTGAAGCGAACTTTATTCTGGATGAATTTCACAGAATTTTGGGTAACTGCCAAACCATAAGAGATGGACAAAAACTTAATACAAAAAATGTACAGCATGTTAAAACACAATTTAAGTTATATGGATTCTTTTCATGGAGTTGATCGTTTTTTAGATATCTCTTGTTTTTGGTTTCAGCTTTGTAAAACATGCTTTTCTCATCCAGATATTTGTCAACTCCTGTCCGTACAAACAAAGGAACTTCAGTCACATAGCAACCAGGTTTTGACTATCACTTTAACCTATGTTACTCCCTTATTTCACTTCTTGCAAGGAAACAAGCAATAAGACTATGTCTGCTAATTTTTTCTCAATTAGCATAGCAAATGGAAGCATAAGCTTTTTAACAATAATTTGTTGCAGAGATGTAGAGTCATGTGAATGGAACCTATCAGATTTTTTATATTCAAATTCTGTTCTAATTTTCTATAGTATTTCTTCGTTATAGACAGGGACATACAATTTTCTTGTTGATTCCTTTGGTGTTTCAAAATTTGTGCATTTTGTAAGAAAATTTCTGAGATCTGGACTTCTCAATTTATATAAAAAATATCACACAAAAGAAAGGTTTTGCATAAATCTGCATAATATTCTGTACTTTTTGAAAATAGGGTATGCAAAGAGGAAGCTGCTTCATCTAAAAGAACTTGTCTAGAAGTTACACATGAAACAACCCTTCTGCGTTTACTACTGCTAAATGCTGCAAGACTTAAGATTTCCTACAGTTTTGACACAATAGAATTCTTCCATCGCTTATTAAGATGCCACTAAATTCACCAACATATTGCTGCAAACAAGAATGAACCCTTGACTTTACTTACAGCTTTATATTGCCAATCAGTTTACTTAATATACTGGTACTACTCATTTTAAACAAGACAAGGGGAATGACTGGCTGAAGACTGTTGTGTACATTGCATCCACTGTCATAAATGAGGGATTCCCCTTCAGTTAGGGAGGCAGCATATGAAGGTCATTCACTATGCAGTACGTTTATGACTGAAATTCATTCAAATTGCATTGACAATGCACAATTTTTTTAAAGTAAATTTAAAAATTATAGTAAGGAAAAATAGCAAATTATGTGTTTTTAACAAAATTATTTAAAATATTTATTTATATAAAAGTAGAATTTTGTATATAAACTGAAATTACTGGTTCAGAACTTTTGTCTTAGTTAGAGTTTTATCTTTAAGCAAAAAAGAAATATTTATTTACATACAAATTTGTTTCCTAGTTTGTTGTTAGAAATATTAATATTTGA
The DNA here is from genome assembly GCA_030762935.1 of Hymenopus coronatus. Taxonomy (NCBI): domain Eukaryota; kingdom Metazoa; phylum Arthropoda; class Insecta; order Mantodea; family Hymenopodidae; genus Hymenopus; species Hymenopus coronatus. The sequence goes on from CM060882.1 coordinate 117,675,284, forward strand.
TTAATACCAAGAAGTCTAATCTTCACAGTTCAGAAGGATCACACAACAGGGTTTATATAGCAAGGATATTGAAAGTTAATCAATTTTAAACATTAACAAGTATAATCGTACTATACAAGAAATGTTAATCACAAAATGGTTAATAGATATTTAGAGCTTGAGTGTTCATGTTGGCAGGGCCTGAAGAAGAGGAGATGACGCCTAGTCCAACAGAAATGCAAAGTGAAAGTGATGATGCAGCAACCAAGGTGTCAGGTGAGGAAGAAATGGAAACTAGTGTTAAAGCCACCACAGTGAAGAAAAAATCTCTAACACCTGGGAGAAGTGAGCCTCAAACAGAGGAAGAACCGACTACAGAAATACCACTAAAACAACGTCTTCGTAGTGCTCGACAGCGTAAATCAGATGGAGCACCAACTACCGGTACTATAAAACTTATATTCTACATTCTTTATGGAAATAAAATAAATAATCTTGAATGCAAGACAATCACGTTTTTTCAGAATTTAATTTTGGAATTTTGGATATCATATATATATATGTATATAACAGGCATAATTTAATTTTTAAATTAAATTTAAAGTATTACACATATAGTTTGAATGAACTAATGGACACTTATACTCCTCACGTAAGGTTGGCTATGTTGCCTTTGCAGTGTTGCCGGAGTAACTAGTAAACAACAACAGCTGATTACAAATGTCTCTATTGTGTGTAACGATGAATATAAACAGTGTACATAGTAAATGAATGCCGAGAATAATGAAACTAATGCATTATAATTGATGCTAATTGAAAATTACAGTGTTAAAATAAAGTATGTAGCATACATTATGCATTTACAATAATGTAGAACAAATTAATGCAAAATATCTTTTTGCAATGAGAGAAAGGTATAACAAAGTGGTTTTCAACAGTTGAGAATTTTAGTGGCTCAATTCCATCCACTCTGAAGCATCATAAACATTGTTGTCGTCACCAAGATATGTCATTAGTGATTTACATTCACTGATGATTCCGTCTAATTCCTATGCTTTTCATATTATTTTGTGCACATGATTAACTTTCTTCTTCCATGAAGCCATGTCCACCTTTGCCACAGCTTCCTACAAAAGTCAAACCACCTCTATAATTGTGAAACTGTTGTTATGTTCCCTCGTGTACAAACAAACACCAACACTATCAACAATAACAACGTAGCTTGCACAGAACAGCTCAACGCTCATGTTAGGAGTTCACAAACTGAGCCCATGGTTGCAATGGTACAGCATCTAGATCCACTTCCATTGACTGACTGACCAACTGGAATGTTGCTTTGTGATTTGTTCAGAAACTAAAAGGGGTAAAGCTTTTCATCTGTTTTTTTACGGGTATACCAACTTAAGTACCAACTGTCAGTGCAAGGATTCAGTGATGGGGAATATAAGTTGATTAATTCTTTTTTTTTTGTTTGTTTGTTTTGTTTTGTTTTTTTATTATTACATAATTCAAATTTGCTCAGAAATTCATGTAATGAGTAAGAGAGAGAGGGGAGAACGGAAATATATCAGTACCTGGGAAACGGAAATGTACCACTTTGTGTGCAGTGGGAAGTGATGGCAGTGCACTGCAACAACAGTGATGGATAAGATTTTCTGTTTAGACAACATATCTAAATAATATATAACACATCACTGTAAAAGTTTAATGTTATTTGCATTTGCACAGAAATTCATGTAATGAGTGGAGGGGGGGGGAGAGAATGGAAATGTAACTGCTATGTGTGTGGTGGGAGGATGGAAAAGCACAGTTAAAACTTTGAACCTTGGTTCCCAATACAACATTAGGAACCACCAATATGAAAGGAAATACTCTATATTTATTTTAGTCTTGGGGAGAAAACTTTTTTCTAGTGGGAACACATTCAGCCCTTGGTCTATTAACAGCTAACTTTACAATATGAAATGAAACAAACAAACTCTACAATACACATCACAACCTTGATGATGCCACTACTCCTTTGCTTTGCCCCTGCCGCACCTGCAAATTTAAAACTTTTTTTCCTGAATGCTATTTGGAAAACATATATTGTGGATGTAGTATGTCCCCCAGTTCTCAGTATTATTACTTAAGAAAAAAACATTGTCTTGTATTTGGCTAAATAGTGTACTCAATCTCTGGCAGGGTTTTTATTCTCCAAACGTGCATTATTAGCAGTTTTTAATAAAACTTCCAGCTGACTTGTGTGATGTTTTACAGGCAGCCTTTTAAGCAAGCTGTTTACTGATAATGAAGATACTTGAAATACTGGAAACATACTTCCCCCAATTTAAAGAATATACACTGTACATTGAAACCTAATTCAGATTTTGAACTGTCATAAAGTTTGTGATGTTGAAAATGAGTCGGAATAGTAACACTCACCTCACTTACATATAAGTGAGGTGAGTGTTACTATTCCGACTCATTTTCAACATCACATTGATTAAAACTTCACTTGTCTCAAACTTCTGAGTTATTTAATTGTCATAAAGTTGTCAAGATGTGTGCTACTTGACCCTGTGTTGGTACATAGCAGATGTTAAAGGATTCTCTTGATATTTCTCTTGGATGTAATGAAACTTTGGGTTAATATTTTTTTGCTCTGAGGTGAAACTATGGATTGTGATGACACCATTGTTGTAGCAACTCCTTATGGATGTCATCTTTTAGAAATTGGGTACCCCAGATTAGCTCCTTTATTGCTTCAGAAGCAATCACATATACAGCAATACAAGACATGGCTGCTTTCTACTAGACCAAGCTGTTTCACTGTGTTACAATACCAGTTCTTGATGTCTCCTGCAGTCAGAGTCATTAAAAGAATTTATGCAGGGCAAACTGTTCTTCTTAAAGAGAAGTCCATATCTTGAAGCTCCTCCAACATATTTGAGATTTTAAGATACTCCAGAGCTTCCAATGCAATGCTTACTGCATAAGCAATATCAGGTCTTGCACATAAAGATAAGAACAAATCGCTACCAACTGCAGCACAATATGGAACTTGTTTGCCCAGAAATAGATTCTCCTTTTTAATAAGGAGTTGACCTGGTTTACTATCATGCATATTAAACCTCTTTAATATCTTATTGGTATAGGATTCCTGATGAATAAACACAGATCGATCATTTTGTCTTATTTGCATCCCAAGAAATTCAGCTAAATTACCAACATTATTTTATATTCTTTTTTCAGTTTATGCAAGAAACTTGTGACAGCATTTTGAAATTTAGTTGAGTCGATTTTGTAACACTACATCACTTACTTTTTTATTTCGGAAAACATGTTTCAGAAGCCATGTGCTTCCATTGTCAATTCCTTTGGTCGACTGCCGGCATCGCTTGCTGTGGTGGTTGTCTCTGTCCCTGGTGGTGGTTTGATGAACCTCTGAATGAGTAGATCGCCTGGCGGGTTTTCAATTTTGAAAACTTCTACTACTTTCATTTAGGCCGCAATAAGATCTTGGCCTTTAGCTTTTATAATTTCACTGTTTCCAACTTTTATAGTCCTAGGAACAGCAAATGCTTCATATGTATGCAAGTAGTCTTGATATTTTCCTTAAATCTGTAATTAATACTACTTTGTATTGACGCTGAATTGGATTTAGGCAGCAGTCACTATACTCCCTATCTCCATTTTGTCGCAACCTATGGAGAGAACATATTATACAATTGCATTCTAAAACAAAAATACAATTCACAACAGAACTTAAAAACAGAGGATTAGTTTTTTGTTAATGACTAATTCTTGATAATAAAGAGTCTCTTCCACACTAGCTGTGTGTAGTACAGAAATTAAAAAGGTAGGGTCACACTGAAAATTCAATGCATAGCTGGGATTTAAACCATGGATCTCTGGTCCTGAGTCAGTTTTGAAATTTATCATATCGGCATGTTGCCATGGTAGCTCAGTGGTTAGAGCAACTGGACAGAGATCAGAAGATTTCTGGTTCAAATCCCAGCTGTGACATTGAATTTCTGAGCTTGACTCTACCTTTCCAACTAATTATATTTTGTATGATTGTGGAAGGTATTGAGGAACATAGTTTTGCATTTTATTGACTCACCTAGACTGTAAAGTGTAAAGTTATGAGTACTGGTGAAGACTCGTTCATGCTAATAATTATTGTTCATATATGGAAAGTATTCAATATTATTATCAACGAGACAGTGAAGATAGCTCTCAAATTTAGTTATGCATTGGCCACAAGTAACTACATCTGGGCCAAAAAGGAAGCCTGTTAAACACATATTATAAAATGGATGAATTTGTGAAAAACATAATGTAATAGTGCAAATTTTCTGCTTAAAAATGAACCGTAGTAAAATGCTGCAACAAGTTAATGGTGGAAGAAAGTAGCAGCATGGATAGTAATTCAAATTTGAAAGGTATTGGGTAATTTCTTGGGTTAAATTTAGGTTCATACATGTGTGGCTTTTTATTTTGCTCATTTGTGTCTTGTGTATGAAACATTTTAACTACTGCTCTCATGACCAACAAAATATGTTTTACTAGGTAGGTACACCAATTATGAGTAAAAGAAGAATGGTTTTGCTCTATTTATATTACATGTTAAATGCAAGTAAATTCATCTTGTGCTATTGAGAATAAGGCCACGAAGCATGCCACAAATGTTTGTTGAACCATCTATATTGACATGTTCCCCCACTGCCTTAAATGATAGCCTTATAAAAATCAGTAGAGAGAAGCTTAATATAAGAGGTCTCTTAATGGCAATAGTTAAGTAATAATATTCTAATAATAATATTATTATCCATGACCATTCTGTACATTGCATGTTTATGCTGAGATTTGTCTTGGATATTCTCTGATATTATTATTTCTAAGAATCATAATTATTTGTTTTGTAAATGTTACAGTTAGTCCAGCTGCTACAGGGAAAGACAAGAAAAAGGAAGAAGCTGCCTTATCGCTGGAAGACCAGAATGCAGCTGCTATTCAGTGCATTGTAGATGTAAACTTGAATTGTAAGCAAGGCGCAGAGAAGGATGTAGCATCCTCTTCTACCACCACAGAAAGTTCCAGTGTTACTACGCTCCCAGAAGCACCTGGTCTTTCGCAGAGTGTGTCAAATAACAATACAAAAAGTGTTGAGCAGAAAGTAATCAGTAGGAGTGCAGAAACTATTGTGGTTGAAACACCTAAGCAACTTGAATCTGTTAGGACTACAGATATACTTACTACTTCTGCAGCAATGAGTGGTATTACGGCAGAGAATGATAAGTCATACATGATGTTTGATGGCAATCTTGCTTGCATAGATGCTGGAGTTCCATTGGCTCTGTCACAGTCACTCAATACAAAAATGCCGCAGCTTACAGCACCACTGCTTGTGGCAATGACTCAGCCAACAATGGCATTTACAATACCCAACACCATGGAGACAGTTTCCCATATAGCTGCTTTTCCCAGCCTGTCCACGGCAGTACCTGTTTCCTCTGCTGGTAAAACATGCACTATAAGTGAGAGAGATATCATGTCGATGCCTACAGTGATAGTTTGTGGCAATGAAACAGCAATGCCACGTCTTATCAATCCTGCATGTAAGTTAAAATATCTTTACCATGTACCTCAGAGTGATAAAATAGTAAGCTTAAATGCTGTAAGGAGTGTTCTGCATATATGTATAATAGATGAATAACTGTGGTGCGAAGCCATAAGTTGGCAAATGAATTTTCATAAATAAGTTGCTCTAATGGTAATCTAGAATCTGTTGAAAGTGACAAGTATGTGATTTGAAACAGAACCACAAAGTTACCTGGAGACACAATATCTGATTTGTGAATAGAATAGTAACAGCCAAAAGTTGGTATGTGGCACCTATTATATTTATCACATATCAACTTACAGCTCCGCACCACAGAATTCATAGAAATTCTAAAAAGGAATGCTGAAAGCTTTCAATCCATCACTAAGAATAAGTAGTGTAATTGAATGCATGGAAGATTGCTAAATATACTACGAATTTGGTAAGTATACATTGTAATTGTTATTGCACTCATTGTTAGTTTCTCTGCAAGTTGATCAATAATCAATTATTATTGTGTTGAGCAATAGACATCTGCTAAATAGTTATTTGTAAAAAATTAACTAATGATATAATTACAATAAGATCAACACATTGAAGCCTGGGCATTTCCGTAGTTGAAGTGCCAAGAAACCCAGGGTTTTACGCCTACTTTTGAGTTATTATTTACAGTACATCAATTAAATCTGCCGAAAAGTATTGGGACAATCTAAAAATATGGCATTCAAGGATTTCTCAACAAGTGAGAAAATAGTCATTACTTCCGCATTAATGTTTTATTTTAAATTTACAACAAGTATCAAATATGAGTTTGAAAAAAACTGTGTAAAGCTGCTTACACTCCATTTCTTCAAAGTTTGAAAAACTTTCCCTGGTAATTGGAATTTTCCACAGCTGCATTTGTATCCTGAATTTCAGCTTCAGTTCACAGAAATCGAGGAAAATGCAGCATTTTAACTTTTAAGAGCACAAACATAACAAACAGATCACCATCTTCAAAGAAAATGGCGTGACTACCCGAGAGCAGCCAATATTACTAAATCTCTTAAAATTCCTAATAGTTGAGTAAATTAAGGACAGATGGCAGCTTAAATCAGACAACTAAACAATAATTGATGTATGTTCTTTGCCGCATAGCCCAAGACCGAGTTAAGGTCGTGGAAAAGTATTAGAAATACTTGCCCGAGCTGTGCTCAGGCATGGGCCTCATTAACATTTTGCACGGCCCGAGCTATACTCGGGCTTGGGATCCAATGTGTTAAAAGAATGCCTAAACTTTCAGAAGATCTAGTAAATCTAAAACTTGAAGAATTTACAGATTGCAGAGAAACTACTGAATCATGTGTTGTCACTATAACCTTTGATTTCACCCTGAGACCCAGCATGTGAAAAAGAGACAATACTACATTTTTAAAAACTGTACATTAGCAACCCTAGTTGTCTGTCCTCTCTGTAGCTTCTGTTAGGTTGAAACAACCTACAAAATATATTCTATATAAAAATGTACAAAAAAGGAAGCAATAAAGTCAGTCTGTGGCTCAAACATTGTTTTAGTTTGAAATGTTGTGAATATGATTGTTGTAAATGGTTGTAATGGTCTTTTTATTTTTCACAGCTGCAGTTGGCAACATGTTAATCACTGGTAACAATCGCTACGTCCCTATTGCACCCAAAGATGGAAATGCTACTCTACTTGCTCCGCCTCCAGTTGGTGGGTAAATTTTTTTTTTTTTTTTTTTTTTTTTTTTTTTTTTTTTTTTTTTTTTTTGTGCTTGGATGTGTTGTCCCACCCACTCCCATTTTATCTTAGGATTAGTCACAAACATGTTGCAAAAATCCATGTTTATAAATATGAATTTTAAGCAGAAAATGCTAGTTATCTAGAATTACATGTCACAAGTATAGTCGTATAGGTCATGGCTGTAGTGTTGATAATAATTAAGATTATGCTATCTTAGAAAGCATTGTTTATGCTAAGATAATGGAAGCCTAGACCCAATTTCCTTTTGAGTTGTTGAGTAAAATGATAAAGGCATTTAATAATATAAATATTTTGGTTACTTCAGTAATTTCTCACTCTTGAAAAATTCATAATTTTGAATATGCAACAATTTTATGGCAGCCCTTTTAAAATCTAACTTTGTAATAAATGGCTTTATTATATTTATTTCATTATTTTCATAATATTTTAATTAATTTTAGCACCTCATAACCTTTTATTACATTTCTAAAGTAATCTTATTCATCTGCTTTTTGTATGCATCAGAGGTAAAAAGTGCTATATTTAAGTTGTACAACTCACTTGCTTAGGAGCTACTAATGTATGAGCAGAATTTGTTTTGTTTTCAGAAACACTTCCCATGATAAGAAATCCACTGACTGAAGGGGAACTACAGACTGTTATAAATGGTGGTAGCAGCAGCAGTAACTCAACCAGAAGAGCAAAATCCATCTCCAAAGAGAAGCAATTGAACAAGCAATGCCAAGCAGTGCAACAGCAACAGCAAAGTATAACTTTGTATGGCTCTGGTGATGCTGTAGCAGAGGTTTCCACAGCTCTCAGTCTTCCACCCATATGCCTTGAGTCTCCGGAGTTCAAGAAACCTAGTCCTGAAAAAGAAAATGCAACTAAAGAAAATCCTGAGGCAGCAACAAATAAAAGTAGCTCATCAGCTATGTCAAAAGAAAATGAACAAGGTAGCAACAGTACAGGTGAATGCTTAAATACTGAAAAAATGTTTCCAGAAGATAAAAGTGATGATAATGTGGTACAGCATAATGTGCCATTGAGTCCGCAGCTTTTATCTTTAGTTAATTTAAGTACAAGAAATGCAGGAAGTAATAAACTGAAGGAATCCCCAAATAAAGAAGCAAGCATAACAACTATATCAAGCAGTAAGGTATCACGTTCCACACCACAGACTTGCTTGTCCCAAAATAGAACACTAGGTGCTTCTTCAAAACGTTTGAGCTTGAGCACACCACGAAGACAAAGAAATCACATCCGTGCACTAGATTTCACCACACCACCCAAATCAGGTATCGGCTCAAGAAGATCAAACACATCCCCAAAGCTTACAGATGGTAAACGAATATCTCCACAATGTGCAAAGAAATTTAAAAAAGTTGTGCGACGAACAGGGCTTTTCAAGTCTCCTCCATCTGTTACAGTCTCTACAGAAGCAAAACCACCTTCAGAGGCAAAGGACACGAATGATGTTACAGATGGTGGGTCCGCACCACCAAAGTCAAGCAACATTTCTGAGGAATCTGAAATGGAGAAGGAAGATCAAGGACCACGATTAATAAAGTTGCCAGAGAATGAAGTTCCACCAATAGCAACACGTAGTCCATCTATTAAACTAAGTGGTGGATGGGATAAAGTAACAGGAGTTGGTCTAATCTTGAATGAAAATGCATCTCCAGTAAATAATAAAAGTAAGGAGGACACAATAACGAATGGTGAGAGCTCAACAGCAACAGATAAACAGTCCAGTAAAGAAGAAAAATCAAATAAAGAAAAAACGTCTAAGCCTAAAGAAGTAATCAAGTCAGTTTGGGATGCAGATTTGAGATTGCTGTTAAATGCTAATAATGACAGATTCAGTAGAGTATCAGACAGTACTGAAAAAATTCAGAAAAGGAAAAGCACAAGAATTTCCAAGGCTGCTAAATTAAAGATAATTGCAGAAGAGACAGAGGGTGAAGCAAAGCAAGTAGAAGAAAACTTGTGTAATGAAGTAGACAATAGCAAAGAAAATGCAGATTGTGATAACATCATTGATATTCCTAATAATATTGCAGCAGATGCAGAAGAGCCAAATGAAGCAGCCGATGAAGCTAAAAAAGTAATAGATAAGTGTGATGATGGTGACAAATCAACAAACTCAAAAAGTACAAATGATTTAAAAGCTGAGAAATCAAAAAAAATGCAAGGAACTTCAAAGAGGAGAACTCAAAAATCGAAAAAGATCTTAAAGGATGACAAATTAAATGAAAAGAAAGACAGTGAACCTTCCAAAGATGTTACAGTAGAGCCTAATCAAAATGCACAAGAAATTGACAATGGTTCTTGTGTAGAAAAGGTTATACAGTCTCCAACTAAGCTGAATGCATCAAAAAGAACGCTGGTGCATCACAATTCACAGCTGTGCCAGAAACTGAATATGGAAGAAGCTGAAAATAACACAGAGACACTAACAGTAAGAACAGAAGAGAGTGGCAGTGGGAAAACGGCAATTATTGCAACTGATGTCTCTTCAAGTGTCAATGAACCTAAGGAATCCCAGAATGAAAGTGCATCACCATCACCATCATTATCACCTCCAGTCTTAGAGGAGCAGCAGCCACAAATAGTAAAAGAAGGAATTGATGGACCACACTCAGGGCCAGATGAGCCACCAATTTTGGATACACCCAGAAAAGTAGATGCTCCAGTTAGCAGTTTTTGGGGAGCAGATGTGTCATTAATTGCACCAATAACACCTCGCATAGCAAGTCCCTCAGTTGAAGATACTCCTCTTTCAAAATTGATTCGGGAGAGGGCAAGCATGATCAATTTTTCCACTATCCAGACCCCCAGCTTTCCTCCAACTCCAAATATAGCTCTGACTCCACAGTCATTCAACTCGGGTGCCAGTGATAGTCCAACTTCGTATGCAACAAGGCCAACAGACTATTCTTCATGTTCCTCCTATTACAAACCATCTGTGGATAATGAAAATGAAAAAGTATTGGAGCAAGTTCTCATCAATGAATGTCAAAGAATAGAATCTGTCAATACTCCTGGGAAGAATACAGAAGATACAGCAGTTGTACAAGAAAAATTCCAGCCTGAGAAATCCGGTGAACATATCGCTCAGGAAAACAATTGTGTAATGAATGTTGAAGTTGCTGAACATGATGATGTTGTTACATCAACAGCAGCACAGTTTGACCCATTGGCAGAAAAGTCAACAGAAGAAATGCCTTCTGCCAAAGAACAGGTTCCACAAAATGAACTTCATAATACAGCACAAATAAATGAACCTAATCTCAGTTCAGAACCAACTGTTTCAAGTACAGGAAAAAGAGTAAGAACAAATTCTGGAGCAAGCACTGATGAGGAAGGTGGTAAACATGCCTCTCAATCATGCAGAACTCTGAGGAACATTGAGGAAAAAACTAAGGAGCAAATAATTGAGGATCACATGGAGAATGCAAAACTCACACTTTTTGGTCAAAGTAATAGTTGTGATGAAGATTCTGATATATCTGAAAGTGAGGCAGAAGCTGCTGAGAGCCATAGATATGCTCTTCGCTCAAGAGGAAAACATACTGACAAAGTAGATGTTGAGAATGAAGTGGAGAATACTATTAGTAAACCATTTATTGAACAAGTTGGCCATAAAGCCCCAACCGTAAGTGAGAGCATTGCACAGTCAAAAGACATACACAAATTAGTACCTGCTGTTAAAGAGGCTACTCATTTGACACCTTCAGCATCTCTGCTTCCAAAAGACAGCAAAATGTGCTTGGAGCTAGAAGAAAAGAAGAGAAGAACAATAGCTAAATTAAAAGGATTTGAAATAACTCCTGAAGTTGATCCTAGACATCCAGTAGAACCCCCTGCAGAACACCAAATTTTAACGTATAATATACAGAATGTTCCTCGTAGTGTTGAAGCACTTGTACAAAAAACAAAGCTGGAAACCTCACCAAAAAAAGCACTTCATCTTTCTGTTGAAGCCATTGCAGAGCGACTGGCAAGAGAAAAGAATGCACTTCCTGCATATCAAGTAGAAGAGGCCAGTATTCCTGCAGAGGACAGTTCAGAAGAATTTCCAGCATTGCGTCTGAGCACAGATGAAGAGCTCGATTCAGAAACTTCACGTCCACAGTCACAATATTCTATGGTAGAATCTCGTCTAGCAGCACTACATGGGGAAAATGAAAATGAATCCTTCAATAAATCAATAGTTGCATCTTCTACCCCTCTTACTGCTGCAGATCTTTGTAATGATTTGGAAACTCCCTCAAAGTCAGATGTAGATGATGATGAATATGATGAACAGAAAGACAAGTCAAGAACAACAAATAAATCAAGATATATGAAGAAACAAAGTCAGGCTTTACTAGGTGAAACTATTTCTCCATTTGGTAAAAGTTTACATGATGTACTGAACACACCAAAGGAGACAGAAAAAGAAGAGTTTGCAGTAGTTGAAGCCAGTACTGCAAAGAAAGTGCATTGTAAGGGTACAGTACAACAGAACTTGCAAGCAGATGCAGATGAAAGATCAAAGCATTCCTATAATAAAAAAACTTTGGTAGATGGTACCTTATATGTAGAAATTGTATATCAGGATGATGGGCCTAAGGGTAATCCCACACAAGTAGATCTGTCACAGTTTGAAATTTCATTTGCAGATGATGAGAATAAAATTGTCAAAATTGATGCCTGTGATTTTCAAGAACTATTTTCCTACTACCCTGCAATAGAAGCCCAAAATATTAAAAAATTTAAAAAGCAATCTGCAGCTATAAAACGGAAAAATAGAGCTGATATTCATGAAGCTCACTCACAAGTCCGAAATAGGTTTCGTAAAAAGTCTAGATCATCACCAAAAGAGAGATTGCCAAGTACAAGTGTTGCATGGAATAGGGGCCAATCACCGTCATCCTGTATCAGTAGGGCCAAGCCATCACATTGGCCCTCTGGAAGACACAGAGAATCTCCCTCACCACCTAGATGGCAGTCTCGGGGTAAATATATGCAATCTCCTCGCATGTCAAGGAGAGATTCTCCAACTTCACATAGTAGATTCAATGTGCATAGGAGAAGCCGTTCACATTCTATGGATCGTAGAAAACAGATACCATCACCATCATATCATAGAAGACGGAAGCCTTCACCTCCACCCAGGAATGCTCTTTCTAGTAGCCAAAAGAAATCAACGGCAATGATTTCTCCTCTCAATCTGCTATATGAAGAATGTTTCCCCCAGGAAGAAAAGGAAAGTTTAAAAACAAGGAGTGTCTCAAGACATATGAACAGATCGCATAAAATTGCAGATAGAGAACCAATTAAAAGATCACGAAGAAAAGAAGCAAATAGTGGCCTTCCAGAACAAAACAGAGGCTCCATTGCTGCTGAGCAGCAAAGCCATAAAACAAAAGGTGAGTATTCTTGGCATTTATAAATCTTTTTTGAAAAAACACAAAGTTTTTAAATGTATTTATATACATAAATTCAGGTTTTTATTACTCTTATTTCATTTTCTGTATTAGAACTTCTGTGACATGTTTAGGATACTGTGTTCTCCATCCTCAGCCTAGATTCACTGCTGTCTTTCCTCCTGTGGTTTGTGATGGTTCTGGCTGAACATACTATATGATGAAATTCTTTTTATATGGGAGATAAAAGTTTAATAAATTGTGTTCATTTTTATGCAATTTTTGAAAATGCACAGTGCTGTTGGTTCTCTATGGCCCTTTAAAAGTTTAGGTTTCTCTTTCAGCTGTGATCCGCAGATAATAAATGCTCTGCAACTGCAAATTTCTCCATTTGTTATTTAATGTTTCTATGTTCTTTAAATCTTGTGTCTTTGTTCCTCTTTGTCTTCCCTATACATATTATGTATTTAGCTGAACACAAGACAATTCCTATGTTTCAGAGCTTAATTTATATAGTACATAGGAAGAGAAGGTTGTATTCCTCCTAAAAATTTGATAACAAGATTTTACTGGAAATACATGTTTGGGACTCCTCCATCAAAAAAAAAAAAAAAAATTAGAAAAAAGGTCTCTGTGTCTATAAACACAGTAACTCAAAATTGAAAAGTTGGTTAAATACCACCAAACTTGATATTTAAGTTCAACATCTTCCAAACATGCAACACAAAGATTTTCAAGAATATCCCCCAATCCAAACTACCCTTTACATGGAAAAAAAAAACTTTGATTTTCTCAGAAATGGCTCCAAACGATTTTGATTGAAATAGCATACATTAAAGATATTTTCTATCACAAATGAAATGAATATCTTGAATTTTCTGGAATAACCTCTGAAGACCTCATCACTCTGGATGACTTGCATAAATGGTAAACCATAAGAGACAGACTACACTCACTGCACAAAAAATGTAGATTTCATTATAATACACAATTTCTGTTATGTACATTTTTTTGGGAAGTTAACTTTTCCTAGATATTCCTTGTTATTGGTTTCAGTTTTAACCCTACATTGCATGGTGTTGCCATTTGGCAACAAAGACAATTTAATCAAAGGTTTTAGTATTTTTAGTGTGCATCTCTTATAATTTCATATTACACTAACGTTTAACAATAAAATGTTCTATGTATAGCTGTTATTAACTTAATCTATTTTTGTTCCTTTAGTTCAAAAGTGCTGGGCAATGCCTAATATGTATATAGATTGAGTGATTTCCATGTCATTGTTACCATTATGTTAAAGGTAAAAAGTGGTGAAAGTTTTCGGTTGCAGAAGTATGTTAAAGAATTCTCAGAAACATTCAACACAGATGGAAAAATTCTATATTGTCTATGTTCCCAAGTAATGCAGCATTTATGCAGCGACAAGCATATCTTGAGGGCTTCACATTCTTCTATGAAGCAGATGCATTTAAAGAAAGAGGACTCTCCAAGTGAGGCCTTCTAAGTGTCATGAATTTTATTCAGATTTAGGTAATGCTGCTGAATGAAGTTCTGTTTGCTGCATAACATGAGGCATGCATCCTTTGCATCAGAAAAATGCTGGAATGCGCAATGATCTAAATTATGGGGCGTATAGGGTTAGTATTGGTAAAAGGAGAGAAGGCAGTGCACCTGTAGGGTAGTGGAGAAACGCTGAAATATGCAAAGAACATATGGAAAGCAAAGATGCTATTTTTATTTGACAGTAGCTTTGTGTATATCATTTCTTCATTTAACCCAAGTATATTGAGAATGCCACAATTGCAGTGTGGCAGTGACAAAGGTATCTTCATATTCTGATGAAATCACTTTAGCAGCTCATGTACCACATAACCCAAATAACCACCACCTGCAATACCTAATAAGGGCCTGTCACCATGCCATTTTCAGCTTACATGAAGGGTTTTTGGTTAATGGACTTCTTAATTTTAAGAAATAGGGACGACTAAATATACTTTATATGTCAAATAAGCATGTTTTTATTTCTTTCTTTTACATGATAGGAACAAGGAAACGATAGTTAATACATCAAAATATATTTGAATTTCACTGTAATGTGGCGTCATTTACACCATAACCTGGTGTGTTCATTTATCATTGAATGGGGAAGAAAAATGATGTACAGCTAATAAAAATTGATTATTTTACTCCTAGTTTCAGAAAAACAAACTGTGTAACCAGCTTTAGAGTGTTTTAAGGCCAAACTATTTGAAGAATTATGGGAAGAGATATACAAATTAAATAGTATAAATGACAAGTTTAATACCTTGTTTAACACTTTTGTAAGAATTCATAGCTCTAATTTTCCACCCCACATAAAGAAAGTTAATAGCATTTCTAAAAATAGCTGGCTAACATGGTATATAAGTAGATTGTGCAGGTATAAAAAAGAACTTTGCTTAGCAAGTAGGGAAAGCAACCTTTTTTTTCCTTCAAATGTTTAACGCCTGCTTTTACTACCCAGACACCACAGGAGATGATACGTGGAATGAAGATGGAGCACAGGGGAAACCAGAGAACACAGAGGAAACCCTCCCCTGTGCCGCTTTGTCCAACACAAATCCCACATGTAGGAAAGCAACTGTGATAGACATAAGCATCAGCATAAAGTGTACTGCAAAATTCTACAAAAGGCTATAAATGCAGCAAAACGGTGTTGTTATGAAAAAGCAAATTTATTTCTCACACATTAAGTTTGGCACCAAATGGAACATTATTAAAAAGGAGACTGGTAAGTGTTGCTTGTAAATGGTTTAAAAAAAAAAAAAAATTATAGTAGATCAAGTGACCACAAATGAACATCAGCAGAGAGAAACTACATTTAATGCATATTTCATTCAAGAAGCGAAAACTTATTGACAAAGAACCAACTTAAGAAAGATACAATGGAACATTATTAAAAAGGAGACTGGTAAGTGTTGCTTGTAAATGGTTTTAAAAAAAAAATAAATTATAGTAGATCAAGTGACCACAAATGATCATCAGCAGAGAGAAACTACATTTAATGAATATTTCATTCAAGAAGAGAAAACTTATTGACAAAGAACCAACTTAAGAAAGATACAATTTCTTATATTTGGGAATCCCATCTGGAAAATTTCACATCTTTGGAGATGGTACCCACAAGTGCAACAAGTGAAGTAAAAAATGTAATACAATCCCTTAAAAACAAGAATTCATCAGGAAAAATAGTAAAACTGTGTTGATATTATTTGCAACATAATATTGTTTTTAAAAGGGACATTCTCAGACAAATTAAAATATTCCATCATTAAGCCATTATACAAGAAAGGACAAAATTCACAAATGTCAAACTAAGACCAGTATCTTTAGTGACATCTTTTTCGAAAATCTTTGAAAAACTTATGTTTAAAAGAATTTATCACCATCTAAATAAATATATTTTAGCAAAAGAACGGTTTGGATTCAGGAAGAATGTCAATCAATGATGCCATCCACAAGTTAACTAATGAGGATCTTATATCCTTATATGCCAAACTTAACACATTAGGAATATTCTGTGATCTATCAAATTTAATGTTAATTATAAAATGTTTCTATCAAAATGATCACATTATGGTGTTAGAGGCAAAAGGTATCAATGGATTGCATCTTACTTATCAAACAGAAAACAAAAGTTTATGATAAACACTTCAAATAATAGTGATACATACTCTGAAATAAAACTTGTTGTGCCACAAGGTTCTATACTGGGTTCCTTTTTATTTTTACTGTACATTAATGATCTATCTGCAGCAATAAACAACAATGCTTAACCAATTCTTTTTGCGGATAATACAAGCATTATAATTAAAGAACACAAAACCATTCGGCTCCAGATTCAACTAACAAAATCTTCAGCATACTTGGTTTGTATAATTGATTTGAAAGTAACAAAATTTGTACACATTTTGAAAAAACTAACTAGGTTCATTAAGTTTTGCACAAAGCAAAGAAGCATTTCAAATAGAATAGTAATCAAATTACAGAAGCTTTTAGCATAAAATTCCTGGGTCTTATTATAGATTGTAATACGAATTCTTTTATAACTTACATCACCATCAGTTTTATTATTAAAATCCTCTCTTTCTTTGGCATTTTTCCTCCCCCATTTCTCTTTTGCTTTCACTGTATAATTACCTAGTTGCTTCAGGAATTATTTCTTATTGTTTTCAAAAAGCTTTAGGTACACTATCTCTGGTAGTAATTTTTCCCAGTTTTTATTTCATATTTTTTTCTCTCTACATTTTAGTTTCTTTGCACTCAATTATACAGTGTAAACTATCATCAATATTGCCATATAGTGGGCATAGATCTTTATCAACTTTTATACCTTTAGTACCATTGTACCTGTTCTTGCCCATGCTATTGTTAATAGTTCAGAACTGGGATATTACAGATCTATCTTGGTTTTGCCTGCACTTTCTAAAATTTTAGAAAAAATGTATAAGAGAAGGATTATGTTGTTATTTAGAAAATATAAAGATATTATAGGTATGGCTTTCGGAAACCATTTTCAACTCTGTGTGCAGCTGTTGATGTTATATATTACATAGAAGCATTGGGTAGCAGTAAGGTTTGTTCATGAATATGTATTGAGTTCAAAAAAGCATTGGATATAGTAGAACATTCAATGTTTATAAAAATACTGGAATATATTGGCATAAGAAATATTGTACTGATAAAATTATATCATATGCTTCAGTGAATGGATATGAAAGCAGCACTCTTGTTATCAATTGTGTGACTCAGGGATTAAGCCTTTATATATCAATGGGTTAAAATCCTTAGCTCTTTATAGAGTTTGCTAGCTTTTAGCTGATATCAGTATTTTCTGAGTAGAAGAGACAATATAGGAGCATACAGGAATTTTAATGTTGATATAGATATTTTATCTCGGTGATTAGCACAAAACAAATTATCTTTTAAAAAACAGCATTACAGTGATCTTTACAAGAGATTGGTAACAGTTCTTTAAGCTGAACAAATATCCCTATAGTACCAGGAATTCTTTTACATATATTCTGAATGTATTTTCCTATTTAAACTTTCATCTGTAGTAAAATCTAATAATGTTATATGTGCTACTCAAGTAATGGGATTGTTAAATATTAAATAACTGAATTGGGTTTGTAAAATAACTAGCTGAAACACCTGGCATTGTTCATGATTCGAAAGTTGCACTTTCTCAGTAGCCTTGCATTATTTCAGAGGCATTTTCAAAGCTCAATTAAGATTGTATTACCAACATAAACGATCTCCCTCCCAATATTACTCAAGCAAAAAGTGTGTTATTTGCAGATGACACGAGTATTACAATTAGTGACCCTGCCAAAAATAAGTTGCAGGATAAAACCAGCAAGGTGTTAAAACAAATAGAAAACTGGCTATTGACCAATAAGCTCAAGCCTAACATCGAAAAAACTGTGTATATACAGTTCCATAATTATGAACAAGACCCAATGCAAGTTTCTATCAATGCTGTACAAATTACCGAAGTAGAATCCACAAAATTCTTGGGCATATGGGTAGGAGCAAACCTGACATGGGAAACACACATACATTAAGCAGGAAACTCAGCTGTCTATGCTGTGCATTTAGAGTCCTCTCAAAAGTATTGCCCTTGAAGGGCTTAAAGTCAGCTTACTATGGATATGTCCATTCACTGCTCACATATGGAAAAATAGCATGGGGGACATCCTCAAAAAGTTTGCAGATACTTAAGCTTCAGAAGATTAGTAAAAATCATAAAACAGGTACCAATACGATCAGATAGTAAGATAGTATTCAAAGAATTATCTATATTACCCTTACCTTGTATATATATCTTAGAGTCGGTCTCTTTTATACATCAAAATATGGATCTCTTCAAAAGAAACTCAGTCTATACGAACCACAATACAAGAGCCTGTGGCAATATACATCTCAACACATACAGGCTCACCAGGTGTCTTAAGTCTACATCACATTAGGATATATATTTATGCAACCATCTTCCAAACAGTGTTAAAGAGCTTAATCACAAAAAAATTTAGTACAGCTGTTAAGAACCATCTCAAAAGTCATTTACCACTCACTATTAATGAATACTTCAATCAGAAACTCTAACTTCTTCCACAGAATGCAAATTAAATAAATATAAATCATTATTATTTATTATATTATTATTTCTGCAACCATATTTCTCTTGTGCAGATACTGCTTCTTTTTGTTTGTCATTACAGCTCCCATTCTGCAGCAGAGGAAGGAGCCTGGCGCTGGCAGAAAACTATTTTGGATTATTCTTTTTAATTTTGAATTATTCTTTTTACAATTTCTGTATATATATATAAACTCAAATGTAACAAAATTTCATTGTATTTTGACGATGCCATAGAATTTGTATTTCTTCAGGCTGATAATAAATCTATCTATCTATTTAAAAGAAGTTGTCTTGTAAAATTATCATCTTATGCAGGAATGTATTAATCATCACTGCTGTTAAATTAGGAACTTGAGTCAACCATTTCAAGAGCTGATTACAATTTTACCTTACATTTTAAAATTGGTTTCATGATTACTGCTTTCTTGAAATTGAAAAGTGTATTTGGTACCATTATGGTATATGTCTTAAGTTGAATGTTTTAGAAATACAATTTTTATAAATATTGATAAAATGAGCTTAGTTCAACTCACTAAAAAATGTACATGCCTTGTATAACCCTGAACACATATTACTATCTATGCACGTGAAGTTTAAGTATATCAAAGTTAACCTGTTTTATGATTTATCACATCATTACACAAGATTTCCTTATATTATTACACTTTGTGCTTTGTTTGAAGTTAAAGATCTCTAATAATTATTTATTTTTCAGAAGTGTTGCAGGCAGAAGACAAGCTCCTGACATATGCAGCATTTGGCAGTGGGAGGGAGAACAGTGCAAATGAAGCAATACAGGAAAATCAAAATCAAACAAGGTGATTTGATAATAAGATTCCAAAATTTTACAAATTAATGCTGTTTTGAATATAAAAATATGAACAACTAAGTATCTGGGTGTTACAGGATTAGAGCCTATTAGGGCTAGGAAATTTTTATGTTTTTAATCTATTTCACGACATAAAAAGTTTTAGACGAGCTTGACAGTAAATAATGTAAAGTGACATTATGTAAAAATTAAGTAGTACACGCACCTCATTTCACTAATGACTGAAAAAAGTATATGGAAACAGTTCCAGTCATAGCAGATAAATGTAATGATATGCTTTCTAGATTTAAATAAATTCTTTCGGTGAATAATAATAAATATAATAGTAATGATAGGTAATAATAATACACAGCTGGTCATGAAGGGCCAAGGTCAATCCAAATGCAGGTCTCATACCTACATGCACATCCATAGGTGGGCAATCCACTAGTGTGAAAAGATAATGCAGTCAGCTGCACACAGTCCCCCTCCAGTTGAAGTGTTAGATTTTATGACATGATTGCTATGTAGCTTCTCATAATTTGCATGTCCTAGTTGCACATTCTGTGGCCAAGAATGGCAACATAGTGCTCCAAGGCACAGGATTCATTATATTAATAGGGAGTACATAAGCCTCAAATGAAATGCAAATTCTATATATAATGAAAGTGAAGTGGAAAAATATTTTATGCAGGAAATAAATTATTATTGAAGCAAATGTAAAAATATATTATCTTGATTTGTGAAGAAAAACAACATTTAACATTAAACATAATTTCCATTCTCTGAGCTAGGAAACACTGCTAATAGCTATTTATTTTTCGAGGATGTTAAAACTTTCATATACCTGGTGTATCCAATAGTTTTTAGTAAAAACTGTCTAAATTCTACCATATAAAATAAATGTAATAAATTAATGCATAAATATAAAAGGCCTAGTGAATTATTTGCAACATTTACAAGAACAGTACAAAATGACAGTACTTGTCCTGAGTGCTCGTTTCTAAGCAACCATTTTGTAACAGAAAATGTGGGTGAGAATCTCAAAGAAATTTCAATCAAAGCCAGAAGCATTGAATCAGAGCTGCTGCCAGCAAAATCTCTGCAGCATAAGGAAAATATTGTGCATTTAAAGACTGGTGTGAGTTAAGTAGTGTTTCTTTGTAAATGAAGATGTGATACTGACTTATTTTCATAAAAATTCAAACCCCAAAAAATCTCTTACTATGTTTATGATCAACATAAAAAAATGAAGTTGGCTCATATATGTTTTATGATAAACTACTTGTTTAACTTATTTTTTCGGTGTATTAACAGTGAGACAAGCAGCTGGTTATAGAGCAGGTATAAAAGAATTTAGTTTTATGAGGTAAAATGGCCTTGTTATATAGAAACATGTCTTTATTTACTGTGTGCAGTAATAAGTAATTAATAGATTTTCCTGAATTTAGTCTGGTAATTAATCTTTATAATTGAGATATAGGTATGTCAAAGATCTGGAGGCAAGGGAACTTAACTATCATTGAGCATTTGTGGCTGAATCTATTTAATGTTTTGAGCAATGCTTATTGGATGTTAGAAATATACAGAGATGCATTTTTAGCTTATTAAAACACATATATTGTATCCTGGAATTTTTCACACTGTGAGTACTATAATTAATTTACTAAATTTGATTCGACTTGCACACTCTTATACCTCACAAACTTTGTTTACCTTTAGGACACGTGTTTCACCCTCCTTGAAGGCATCATTGGCTAAGGTCGAATGTCAGAATTTCCAAGATCAAAGGGGATGTGGAAATTCTGTCATTCGACCTTAGCCGATATCTTCAAGGAAGACGAAACATATGTCCATAAGAGTGTATAAGTTTAATCAATGTTAGTAAATTATTGTTAAAACTTTTTAGAGGAACTCCTGGCCACAAGTTGACATATTTGTGTGAGTTGTTTCAATTTTGTAGAGTCTTTTAAATAATATGAAAAGATGACATTGAAACAAACATGAATGATGAAATAATGCGAATGCTGTGGTAATTCTTATTTTTGAATTGGAGGGACAGGGGGAGTAGGATGAGACTCCACAGCAGGCTGGGTGTAACCAAGCTTAAGTAACTTGAGTGTTGACAGTGATGAATACCCAAATGTGTATATAATGCATGCTGTTACCAGCACTGGTACATGCATTAGCAAGCCTTGTTTACAACCAGATAAATGCCTCAAGCTTAAAAACATTCAGAAGATTTAAGAGTACATAATATTAATGTATACAAGTAGTAGATGACACTGCCTGCGGTGCCGTAAGTAGTTAAAGCGGGCATTAAACACTACCAAAAAAAAAAAAAAAGTAGATAACCTATTACCAGCCTTGAACACAATGACTCTTTATAATGAATCGAACAGAACATCTTGGTGAAGTTTTGCTGTTTTTTAAAGTAATTTTTTAGAAAAAAGCAAAAATTGCTTAATATTAACTCTTATTTTAAATGAAGATTTTACAAAGCTGAAACAAATGTTTCCAATGTTTCTTAGAGGACATTCAAAAATAAATATTTTTTGAATGTATAAATACATTTTGAATTTATAAATTTGCAATTGTACTGTTATTATGAGCTTTCAAAATTTGTCTTAGTTGAATCTATATCATTAGTCACGAAGACCAAAATAAATGGCATGTTATTTATGGACACTTTTTAACTACTGTGGTTCTCAGCGACCCATTCTAAATTGGGCGTGAAAGACTGCTTAATTTTGCTCAAAGGCCTTTCTATCAGGTTTGAGGTTCTTTTACGTGCCATAAATGTATGACACGGGACCAATGGCTTTACTTCCCTTCTGAAGGAAGCATGCTAAGGATTTTCACACCTGAAAAAAATTCATCATCCTCCACCGGGTTTGAACCCGCGACCTTGGGTGTATGAATTTAGCATGGTAACCATTACAGCATGGAGGGTGATTAGTCACAAAGACCACACAGCATAGTATTACTGTAGGCACAGAATGAAATTCATTTCAGCTAGTTTTTAGTTTTTAATTGGTAGTCGAATATACACACATGTGCTTCACAAAAACTTACTTTTACGCAGAACTAGTTTCGCATGCGTGTTACATGCATTGTCTACTGCTTTCAACTATCGGATATAACACGAGGATCCTTGATGTATGACTGTCTTCCCTCTGGTGTTGGATTGATGAACTTCATTAGCGCATTCTCTTCAAAGGGACGATCAAAATTCATGAGGTGCGCTTCATGTTTTTTCATGTATATTTTCTCCCATGCGTCGAGTTCTACTGTTCGTTGTACATTTTTTAAAGAAAAATCTGCAGTATCGGCTCATTTTTGGAACAACCAACATGAAATTAAACAAGACATCCATCTTTTAAAAAATGTACAACGGACAGTAGAACTCGACGCATGGGAGAAAATATACATGAAAAAACATGAAGCGCACCTCATGAATTTTGATCGTCCCTTTGAAGAGAACCCGCTAATGAAGTTCATCAATCCAACACCAGAGGGAAGACAGTCATACATCAAGGATCCTCGTGTTATATCCGATAGTCGAAAGCAGTAGACAATGCATGTAAAACGCATGCGAAACTAGTTCTGCGTAAAAGTAAGTTTTTGTGAAGCACATGTGTGTATATTCGACTACCAATTAAAAACTAATTGCTAGCTTCACAGTGTACCACTTCCAGTATTCAAAATTATCATTTCAGCTGTTTGTTTACTGTTCTTATGGCAGATTATCAGTTACAAAATGGCACATTTTACTTATGCCATATATCCTGAAACACATTAATGAGGCAACTGCGACAAGAATTTGTTGAGACAGATTGCCAAATAGATAAACACATCAGAGGACATAGTTTACAAGAAGAAGAAGCCCTTCACTGGGTGGAGGAAGATTCTGTAAGCAGCAACTGTGGTATAGTTCACACTATCTGCATATTCCATTGGATTGTTTTGAGAACATTAAAATAAGTTCTCAGTTGATTTTCTGTTCTGGGTTGCTTTAATTACTCAGAGAGATTTATAATTCACAAAGAAAGGAAGCATAATCTTATAACTTTGTTTTCTTAAACTTTTATTTACCTTTCTAAATAAGTATTTGTATTAATAATTTGCATAATATTATAAATGATTCTTCAGTTGCATGTTCTGTATAATATTTAAGTTTTGTTAAAATCATGTGTGGTTTTCTCTTCATTTGCACCCAGAAGTATTTATTTGTTTGTTGCATAGCAAAAGTTAATGTATTGAATTTGCTGTACTGCAATATTGTGCAAAATAAATTCGTTATTGTCTCAAGAATGGTAAACATTATGGAAAGAATTTAATAAGAAAAAACACTTGAAATAACATGGGATGATCACGATGGTCTTCGAAGCTGTGGCCTATGATGATGTCATCCAGATATAGCAGGCAGGTGTCAAGTGAACCCTCTCATCACTGACTCCATGGGGCATTGGCTGTTGGCTGGCACATCATCGGTGCCAGATTCTGCAATGGGACTGACTAGTCAAATCCTTCGCATACTCGCTGCTGACTTCTGCTTCTCTAACTCCATTCCAATCTGGATGTCCCGGTCAGTGTCTAATGGGCTCAGTAGCCTTACAGGCACTTTTTCCCAACAAGTCAACGATTCATGCGCAACTCAAAATCTATTTAGTGGTATTTTCTGGTCTAATACAAGGTTCCTTAAATGTGTACCCTCTAGGTGTATCTTCACTCCACCTTGTGTCTTGCGGGCACAATACATTATCCCCCAGGATCGTCTTGCAGATTCCCAGATGTTAATTGGTGCTTGTTCTCAGCTGAGTCTCAAGATCTTCCTGCTGACATCAGCCATTGCACCATTATATCCAGTCCCAGTATCACATTCTCAGTTACCCTTGCGACAAATACCCATAGACTCACAGTGCTCCACCCCAGTGCCAATTCCAGTAGGACCTCCTCCAAGGCAAGATGTTGTCCATATTGTCACTAGTTGGTAGGGCTGACTTGGTGTTCGTGTGGCAAGCCCTTTGCCACATCACATGTGATTACAGTTCTGGCTGCACCTATGGCTTCTAGTATCCAGCACAGTCTTTCTTGTATCTAGTAATCTGTTTTGAGGCTGTCATCATCTCTTCTGCCTAGGGCATGCAACGAAACTCAAGGTGTTGGCGATGATAGCCCTTCCATTGTGTTTCTTTCACCTATTTGGTTTTGTCGTGGACATCCTCTCGTTTAGTTATCCTGATGGGCCACACCCCTACCACACTCCACTGAAAGATTAGCTTTGTCTTTCTCCTGGCGAAAACTCCTCTTCTTTGACTTTAATGCAACTGTTGTCTTGGCTGTCTCCATTTTTAGTGTTGGATTAATGCCTCATGGATGGTCTTGGAGGTGCCAAGCATAAGGTGCTGTTGTATCTCAACATCACAATCTGTCAGCAAAGAAATAGGTGGCTTCCTGGCACACGTAACTAGTTGGTAGGTTCACCAGGGCTATGTTCACCAGCTGTTTAATTGCCAGCGTCAGAATCTCATTCAGTACTTCTGGTGCCCATCCCTGGAGAGTTACTATTGGTTATGCAGCTTGCTCGTCCTCTGACTATTGGTTGTGGGTGGTAAACTGTCTGCAGAATACTTCAAAGGCGAAAGTTCTGTTGATCTTGGGTGGCTTGACATGTGCAGATGTTTCACATTCTGTTGTCTCTATCTTCAAGTCTTTCAGCCTTCCATCTAGCATCTTTTCCATCATTGTATTCAGTTCTTTTGCTGTTCTCCTGTCTTCCTTCCAGAGCATCAAATGTGTTCTTCAATGTGGTCCAGGGCATTAAAGCATTGGTTAAGGTTTTTCACCCTTCTGCCAAGTTCTTTTACGTCCTCTACGTTGGCCAGTCGTTCATATTTTGTTCACTATTTCCTTCTTCAGGTTCTCCATTCTGCATTTCTTTTCTTTTCCATTCCTGACCTCATTTGCGTGTCCATTTTCTCCATGTCAAGTTGCATATCTGTTTTCATTTCATCCATCCCAAGTTGTTTTTTTATGTTTAACTTCCTAATTTCGGCTAATAGTGTTTGCATAATCTCTTTCATCATGATGTTAAATCCCACTTCTGACACCAGTGCAACAAAAACTCTCTTTTATTTCTCCAACAAACAGTCCTTTATTTCCTCCACAATGAATACAAGTATGCATCTGTTCGCAATAACTGCTTTTTCTTCTATTTATACGACAATTTAGCCGTATACATTTCATTTCAACATTCGCTGCAGTGACAACTCTAATGCCCGTTAGAAATTTCCTCTCAAAACTCATTCAGCTACTGCTCATTATGTACTTCCAGTTGAAACAACTGTGTGCAGGCTTCGTTGTGCTTTTTATACCTGTTGACCTCATGGCAGAAAATTTCAGAAGCAGTTACAGATGCCACAAACTCAGTCGGGTGTAACAATTGCTTCTTTGATCTCAAATGTCCACTCATACAGGTGTCAAAAGAACTGCTATCGGCATATATGTTCAATAATGCTGGTGTTACAGTAGATACCAACAATCAGTTATGGCTTTTGAAACAAGCCATTCACACATGCGTTCAGCAATTATGGCCACAGGGCATAGTCACAATATAGGGAAGTTAATAAGTTGTTTAAGAGGGCTTACAAGAACATGTTTGCATTGTTTAGAGTTAGTATGTTTAGTTTTGTCCCACTTACTAGTCTTTTATTTGGTAGCTTAGTTATGACATTAATTACTTTCATTTATTGTCACAGGATTGATAAAAAATCTGATGTGCTCCACTCACATTATTTTTTCTAGCTGTAAAACAAACAAATTTTCCTTACAAAGGATTATTCTTTTATCTACTTTATGCTAATCGAGATAAACATTAGCAAAATTGGTCTTATTACTTGCTTCCTTGTAAGGAGAAGGGAAATAAGGGAGTACACTAGGTTAAAGCCACAGTCAAATGCTTTAAAAGCTCATTGTTATGGGTAGGAATTGAAATTTAGTTCTCTTTTTTCATAAAAAAAGGAAAAGCAGATGAAACAAAGGTTGACAAGCTGGAGAATTGTTTTAGTGGTAGTTGAAACCAATTTCAAGGAATATCTCGAAAATGGTTAACTCTAAAAAAAAAAACAACAACAAAATAACGTTTATGACAAACTGTGGGTTTTAATGAGATCATTTGTCATGAAAATATCTTAAACAATGGTATTATAATTAAAATCATAAGAAGCTGTTTTTGAGAAAATCAACATTTTTGAAAAATGTTCCATATAAAGGGTAGTTGGGGGTAGGGAATTTTCCTGAAAATCTTTGTCACATTCTGGTTGATACTGAGCCTAAATACCAAGTTTGGTATTAACCTGACTTTTCATTTTTGAGTTATGCCCCCCCCCCATACACACACACAATGGGCTGCGCTGTGGCCGAGTGGTTAGACCACTCGCCTCTCACCTAGACGGCCGGGGTTCGATCCCAAGCGACTGCATTTGAGATTTGTGGTGGACAAAGCGGCGCTGGGGCGGGTTTTCTCCAGTACTCCGGTTTCCCCTGCCATCGCATACCACCGGTGCTCCATTATCATTCATGTATCATCAGTGTCACCGCCTGTGGTGCCATAAGTAATTAAAGCAGGCGTTAAACACTACCAACAACAACACACACACAAACATACACATGTATTTTTCTAAAAATACTTTTGGATTCAGGGGGCCCAAAACATATATTTCTGGTGAAATCTTGGTATCAAAATTTTGCATGGAATGCAATACCTTCTGTATCTACTAAGTACATTGTACATGTGTGTTAGAGAAAGTAAAAAAAGATGGATATATTTTATAGAGCAAAAGTTAGATGTAGAGATTAGGTTGCTTGGTTGGAATGAAACATTTAAGAAAAATTTGTTGAAAGGACTGTTAAATACCAATCTATTTATGTTCAGTTCAAGGCTTTTTGAGGTAGATTTGTTTTGCCTAGCTTCGTTAACTATACTCCAAGCAGTTTCTCAAATATTCTCCGAGTTTATTTTTTCTCTACACATATTAGCTTGAGTTAAGACTCATGAAATATTGCATTTTTGCTTGATTATATTTATTTCTGAAGTGTGTATTTTTTTGTTGCTTTATGTATTTCACATAATTTATCAATTAGATATGCAATGTTAACTTGTATTTAAATTATGGAAGATTTTCAAATCCTTTTGTTTTTCATTCCCAGTTATACATACATATCAGCACACTGGGCATATTCAAGTGATCTGAGATACATGCATTATTATTGCATGTACTAATCTTTACATTATTTAGATTGGATGCAATATAGTTGATAGTAGAGGATGTCAATGCAGTCTCCCAAGTTGGTCTGTGTATTAAATCAATCAAAATGTAATATATCTAATCATTTTTGTAAGAATTATCATTACAGTCCAAATTTTATAAAGATCACTTGTGATTATCAGATTTTTATGATTAGAAGAGGAAAGGATTCCCTCAAAGAGGAAGACCGAGCAGGATGAATCAATAATAGATGAAAATATGATGAAAGCAGAGTACATGTTCTGGGAAGATCATTCTTGCATATGCGTTCAATTCAAGAAATTCTAAATATTGAATCAGCAACTGTGAAAACAATTCTGAAAGAAAATCTTGATGTCAGGATACTCTGCAGTGGCTGGATCCTCCACAACCTAACAAATGAGTAGAAATAAGCACATAAGCACATGCCAGGAAATGATTGAAAAATTCAATGAAGGAAAACTTATTTAACATTGTTACAGGTGAGGAAGACTGGATTTACAAACTAAACAACAATCATTGGTCTGGACTTTCCCACGAAAAACTCCCCCAACAAAAGTGAAGTGAGCAAGAAAGGTTGGCAAGAAAATAATCTGTTCCTTCTCTGTAGGTGGCCATATTGTGACAATTCCTCCTGAGGGACAAAAGATGGTTACTCTTAGATGGCACACCAAGTGTTCAATTCACTTGTCTGCCACAAGTGTTTAATGAACTGAGAAAAAAGCATCCTAAGACTGATCTGCAGAGTTTTGTGTCACCATGACAATCCACACTGCACAAAGCTCATTTCTGCAGGACTCTGATATTTGTGCCATCATCCTTACAGTCCAGATCTGGCATCATGCAAGTTTTTTCTATTTCCCAAATGAAAGAAAAAAATTGATGTCGACAGTTTGAGTCAACTTAAGCTGCAATAGTGCTTACAAAGAATTTGCACTCTCTCTAAAGAAGAATTGAGTTCAGCATTTGAAAAATGGTTTGAAATGATAAGAAGCTGTATAGGATGCAGTGGAGAATATTTTGAAAAGATCCAATGATCAGATCCAAATTTTGAATATTTTATTGCATCCATACTCAAAATTGAAGTGACCTTTGTATTGCCTGATCCTGTAATTGTGAGATCCTCTACAACCTAGATAGAGATCTGGTTTCTGCATCACAGTACATCTTCACTGCATTATCCATCATCTCTTGTTTTCCTCATTTTTCTTGCTGATCTTGCAGCTCTTCCTCTACATTAATGTGTTGTATTCAAAGTTTTTCACCATAGTATTTACCTATCTCTTATTTTGCCGAGTTCATGTCAAGCCAAGTTTGGATTTCATTTTGTCTGTTTCTTCTTAATGCTCCTCATTCTATTCCCATCTTCATTTCAATCATTTCAGCTCCCATCACCATACTCCAGATTTTACCATATTCTTTTCAATTTCTGCCTTCTCCATTCCTGCCAATATTCTTACTTTCTCTACATGTACTATGCACATAGTGTATAGGGAAGGTATTGCATTCCATATCCAAGAATTTGATACCGAGATTTGACTGGAAATAGATGTTTTAGGGTGACCTGTATCCAAAAAAAAGATCCGTATGTGTGTGTGTGAACACAATAACTCAAAAATGAAAAGTCGGTAAAATACCAAACTTGAGTTTAATATCTTCCAGGGATGAGACCAGAGATTTTGAGAAAAATCCCACCACCCCAAACTACTCTTTACATGGAAAAAATTTCGAAAATTTTGATTTTGTCAAAAATGGCTAACAATTTTGATTAAAATACCGTAAATTAAATATATATGTATATGGCAAATGTATATCTTGAATTTTCTGGGAATAGCCTCTGAAGACCTCTTTCTGAATGAATTTTGCTGAATTTTGTGTAACTGGAAACAATAAGATATAGAAAAAAACTTGCTTCACAAAAAATGTAGATCACGTTAAAAAATACAATTTATGTTACATAAGTTTTTTTCGTCGAATTGACCATTTCTAAGATATTCTTTGTTATTTCTTTCAGATTTAAAATACTTTTTTCACGCTGAAAGTTTTAAACTCCTGGCCCTGCATAGAAACAGATTTCATCCACATGACAACTGGCTTTTAAAAGATTTGACTATGAATTTAGCCTAGTGTATTCCCTTGTTTTTCTTCTAGTTTCAAGGAAGCAAGTAATTAAGACAATTTCTGCTAATGTTTATCTAACTCCAGTAACACCAGAAGAAATGATCGCAATAACTAAAGGCTTAAAAAACAAGCACTCGAGTGGAAATGATGACATCCCAGATAATATTTTAAACCAAACAGCATTCCACCTACTAACTCCCTTGGTGGATATTGCAAATTCATCATTGGCTATGGGAATATTTCCAGAACTTCTAAAAGCAGCAAAGGTTCGCCCAATTTTTAAAAAGGGTGAAAAAGACTGTGTACAAAATTATCGCCCAATATCTCTCCTATCAGTATTTGCAAAAATACTTGAAAGAGTAATGTACAACAGGTTAATGCCTTTCCTAGAGGCATGCAGCATTTTAAGTAAGTTTCAGTTTGGATTTCGTAAAGGTAAAAACATTAGTAATGCTATATTTTCATTCTTAGAATCAATATTCAAAACTCAGGATGACAAAAAAAGACTGTTGGGCTCTTTCTAGACCTTAACAAAGCTTTTGATATGGTTAACCATAAAATATTGATTCACAAACTTAACAAATGTGGAGTAAGGGGATTAGCTGAAGAATGGTTTAGTTCATATTTAAGTAACAGATGTCAGTCCGTTGAAGTACTTTCAGCTATATCAAATGATGTTATTATAAAGCATGGAGTCCCACAAGGCTCAGTATTAGGTCCACTACTCTTTCTTATATACATAAACGATCTCCCTCCCAATATTACTCAAACAAAAAGTGTGTTATTTGCAGATGACACGAGTATTACAATTAGTGACCCTGCCAAAAATAAGTTGCAGGATAAAACCAGCAAGGTGTTAAAACAAATAGAAAACTGGCTATTGACCAATAAGCTCAAGCTTAACATCGAAAAAACTGTGTATATACAGTTCCATAATTATGAACGAGACCCTATGCAAGTTTCTTTCAATGATCTATAAATTACCGAAGTAGAGTCCACAAAATTCTTGGACATATGGGTAGAAGCAAACCTGACATGGGAAACACACATACATTATCTAAGCAGGAAACTCAGCTGTCTATGCTATGCATTTAGAGTCCTCTCAAAAGTATTGCCCTTGGAGGGCTTAAAGTCAGCGTACTATGGATATGTCCATTCACTGCTCACATATGGAATAATAGCATGGGGGGCATCTTCAAAAAGTTTGCAGATACTTAAGCTTCAGAAAAGATTAGTAAAAATCATAAAACAGGCACCAATACGATCAGATAGTAAGATAGTATTCAAAGAATTATCTATATTACCCTTACCTTGTATATATATCTTAGAGTTTGTCTCTTTTATACATCAAAATTTGGATCTCTTCAAAAGAAACTCAGCCCTACATGATCACAATACAAGAGCCTGCGATAATATACATCTCAACACACATAGGCTTACCAGGTGTCTTAAGTCTATAAATTTATACAACCATCTTCCAAACAGTGTTAAAGAGCTTAATCACAAAACATTTAGAACAGCTGTTAAGAACCATCTCAAAAGTCATTTACCACTCACTATTAATGAATATTTCAATCAGAAACTCTAACTTGTTCTACAGAATGCAAATTAAATAACTATAAATCATTATTATTTATTATATTATTATTATCTTTGCAACCATACTGCTGCTTTTTGTTTGTCACTACAGGTCCCAATCTGCAGCAGTAGGAAGGAGCCTGGCGTTGGCAGAAAACTATTTTGTATTATTCTTTTTAATTTAGAATTATTCTTTTACAATCTCTGTATATATTTAAACCCAAATGTAACAGAATATCATTGTATTTTACCAATGCCATAGAATCTGTATTTCTTCAGGCTGATAATAAATCTATCTATCTATCTCGATTATCATAAAGGAGATAAAGAATATACTTTTTAACAATAATTTGTTACAATGACGTAGAGAAAGACATATGAATGGAACACATCAGATTTGTTTAATATTTCCTCCATTGTGACACTAAGCCTTACTCCTGTCCAGTTTGCTACCATCACTTCATTAGTTGTCATTGTCACTTCACTTTCTTCACAATGTAGCAACGTAATGAAATGCGCAGGATGCAGCTACTTCAGATAAAAATGTAAATGGCGTGTTATTTATGGACGATCTTTAACTGCTGTGGTTTTCAGCAACCCATTCTAAATTGGGTGTGAAAGACCACTTAATTTTGCTCAGAGGCCTCTCTATCAGGCTTGAGGTTCTTCTACATGCCATAAATATATCACACGGGACCAACGGCTTTACTTCCCTTCCGAAGGAAGCCATGCTAAGGATTTTACGCCCGAAAAAATCCATCGTCCTCCACTAGGTTTGAACCGTGACCTTGGGTATATGAAGTTAACATGGTAACCATTACACCGCGGAGGGCGACTAGCTATTTCAGATGGTTCACCCTGGCAAACTCAGTCAAAGAATGTACTTTAAATCGTACCAAAAATGCTTACTTATATAGGTACTGAAATTTTTCACAGGTCTAGAATTTTTGAGGCAGAGAGAAGGCAAACTTCCAGAAATTTATGGTTTTCTCTCAATAAAGATTTGTATTGAGTGATTTTTTTGTAATAAAAAATTCATCACTCCACTTAATATACTCTAATTTTGTTTTGAAAACCTTCTATTTATTTTCAATTTGAAACTGGATGTACTTCACTGTGCTCCACTTTACTACATGATTAAAAGTGAAACAAGTAGGGTGTTTTAGATCAGTTTTAATAGCTTCGATGTAATTCATTTGAAATTAATACGTAGATGTTTGCATTTACAATATATATTTTGGTCACTGTATTGCCTGCAATTCGCAACTCAAGTGGTTGTTTCTTTTTCCAGGGACCATTATGGGCAGAGTCACACCTTACCTCCAAAGAAAAGAAAAGCTTCCTCTGATGAAGCACAAGCATGTGTAAGTTTCATAAATATTAAAGTATAAGGGCCAGTTTTAGAATGTGCAGTTAAAGTAAGAATAGATATTAACCTATAAGTATATTTACAGTTGTAGTAATGCTGCAGTAAACATTTTTGTTATTCTCTGGTTAATGTTTACTTTGGGTCCAAGCTGCTAGTAGGCATGTTTTTTCAGATGTTTATTATCTTTTATCAATTTTTAACAGTTTATTTTGTTTTATTACTTTGAGGTCAGGGGTGTGTTTTAAAATGATGGATGTTAAGGGGATGTTACATGAAACAAATTTTGAAATTTACTTTATTGTGGTTTATGTTCAGAAGAGTGCTAAGTGGCTTCGTGTTATTTTTTCCCCACCAAAAGAACTCTAATATTTTGTTTTGGGCATTTAAAGTTTAAATGCGTAGCCTTGTAAAGAGCTGCAGTGAGGCACGCCCATTTGAGGTAAATTCAGTTCCCTTTCACAGTTTTATATGAAAATTTGACCTGGCTGCATGGACTCACATTCAGAGGGTGCATGTAGTGTTGTGACTGCATGGAGGAAGCAGGAAGGCTGCTAGAAAAACAATTTGATTTCCATGTGTGTACATTTCCTTGTGTTGGTGTTTCTCTCAAAGAATATTGCTCAATTATGGATTGTAGTGACAAATTGTGGTCAAAAAAAAAGGAAATTTCGTAGTGTAATACCCAAACATGTGGGAAAAGAGGAGCAGCCAGGTCTAGAGAGGGTACAGAAAAGGAGGATTATGGTGCTGGACAACATTAGAAGATTAGAAATCACATTTGTCCTTTATTGTTGCAGGTTTATTTATTTATTGCCAATGTTTTAATTATTAACAAAATGTACCTTTTCTCTTAATCTATTAGTCCAAATGCTATGATTTTTTTCAACTCAATGTTTAATGCTTTAGAAATAACCTGAATCAATTACATTTTTCATATCTGTCCTAAATTATTTTTTAAAAAATAAATAATTTCAGAAATTATTAAAATTTTTCTAAGAATTGTTAAAAAATTATATATTTTATACAAGCAAATAAAGAAAGTAATTGATTCAAAGTGTTCCTCTTAAGTTCAGTTACACGTGAAAAAAATATAATAAGCAGTATTAAGTATTCCAGGAAAGGTGCATCCAAGTAGCATAATGTTATAAATAAATACATATTAAAAAAGTAAAACATATTCAGAATTTTGTGGATTCAAGGATATGAATGGTAAGTATATGGCAAGTTTGACAAGTGTAGTAATTTTGGTTAACATATTGCGTATAATACAGG
The DNA here is from genome assembly GCA_030762935.1 of Hymenopus coronatus. Taxonomy (NCBI): domain Eukaryota; kingdom Metazoa; phylum Arthropoda; class Insecta; order Mantodea; family Hymenopodidae; genus Hymenopus; species Hymenopus coronatus. The sequence goes on from CM060882.1 coordinate 117,709,622, forward strand.
GATTTTAAGAAAAAGTGAGTACTTCATTTAGCTACCATGTAACATCATCTTAAAAAGAGGAACAGCCAAATCAATTTTTCATTAAAAACAGTGTTTAAAATTGTAGACAAAAAGTGAAATAGTATGGAGAGCAACAAAACGAATGCTGGTATGTAGGAACAGAAAAAGAAAACAAGAAGAATAGCCCTTCCAATTCCTAAATATTCAGCATTATTTCTCCCAGATGACTGAATTTTTATGTGAGTGCAAGAAAACAAGAAGAATAGCCCTTCCAATTCCTAAATATTCAGCATTATTTCTCCCAGATGACTGAATTTTTATGTGAGTGCAATCTAATGCTTCCAGAACATCAGAGAATTTGCAATGCATCTTCCAAGGATGTGACATAAAGATTTTCAAGAAAAACATCCCCATCCCAAACTACTCTTTACTTGGAAAAGTAGGGTCAGACAAGATTTCAATGTCATAGCCTAGATTCGTACCACCATGGTTCAAATCTAATTAATGCACAATATGTTTAAGACATTTCCATGATAAAATGTATACCTTCATTTTTATGGGAATAGTCTCTATAGTCCTATTTACTCTGGTTGCTTTTGCATAACTGGTAAACCACAAGAGATAAACTAAAAGTAACTACACAAAAAATGTAGATCTCATTATAACACACAATTTATGCCAAATGCATTTTTTTCCCTCTGTTTTTCCTGTGGAGGTAACCATTTCCAAGACATTCCTTGTTATTTGTTTAAATTTTCCAGCACTTTTAGTTACTTTTCTGAAATGGAAAGTTGTCATTCATTTTTTCTTTTGTATTGCTCCTGGCCATGTGAAGAGAACAGAATTTCAAGATCACATAGCAACCAGCTTTTAAAAGGTTTGACTATTGGTTCATTCTCTTATTCCCCTTGTGCCCAGAAAGAAATAAGTAATAACATAATTTTTGTTAATTTTCACTCAATTAGCATGGTGTAGAAGATTAAGCTTTGTAAAAATAGTTTACTGCAGAAAAGGTAGAGAAAGTCATGTGAATAAAACCATCAGATTTTTTTCATACATATTGATGCTGTACCTATCTCATAATTTACCTTTAATGTAGGATACTCCTGAGAAATATGGATTTCTCCTCTGTGTAGGACATTAGTTAAATGGCTGTGGATAAAATTAAAATATTTAAAGCATCACATGAAAGAAAAATAAGCATTATAAATAGGCAAAAGATGCTTTTGCAGAACACTTATTGGTTGTTATAAATAAAAAGTAACTGTTTTCGTAAATCTCATTCTTATGATAGTCAAAATGTTCTGCAATTAATTATATACTCAACTTACTAAGATCACTTTCTGTGATTTTATATACTCAGATCATTGAGAATAAAGAGCTGTATATATTTCATAACTTTCAATCAAACGAGTTTTGCTCATTAACCCTTTCACTGCTACATTGTATTCAACATGCTGAATGATTTCTGTAATAATCAAATTACCTTAAATGTATATCACCATATTTAAAATTAAAGTATATGTTCTAAAGCACTCACCGAAATTACTTAGAAAATTATAGGTGGTCCATGTGTTGATATTTTATACTTAAAAACTTCAGGGGAAAATACCATCCCAACACACTTAACCAAGGGTTGTCCAGTAGCCACTAATGCACATTGTTAGTGTTTTAAAAGTATTAACAATTTCATTAATCACTTTCTGTTTAGAATTATCTAAGAAACAAAACATATTTAGATTATTTCCTATTTGCAAGACAGATTTTTATTAGATTTATTTCTACTTCACTATTAATATTACATATAAGCTAGGAATAAAACTACATGCACCAGAAATGAATTTTAGTATTTCTTTTCTGTGTGATATTTTTCAAAACAGGGGTATACATACAAACCCACATTACATTTAGCACATATAATCCTGGTATCTTGCCTTTTTTTGGTCCAAACATGCATGACACAGGCTTTAGTTTATTTGCAGTTGGTGAAACTGGTGAAGGGAATTGTCTTTCAATTAGTCTAATGGGCTAATCACCAGATGTTGATCGTCCTACTTTGGTTGCTTTGAAAGTATGGTACTTCTGAAAAAATTCTTGAATAAGAGAGAGATTAGCTAGAGTAATATTACTGCCTGTTTTAGATCTGTATGTTGCTTGAGAATTTAGCAGTCTGACATCGAAGAGATGAAAGAAAAAACTTTCTATACCATTTTAGAGCTTTTTTGTCTCATTCGACAGAACTAATCATCATGTCTGACCTATATAGCATCCATATTTTTGTTATAATCCATGACACAGTCTGGTTTCATTATCTGTGTTTGTGTTTTCCGATCAACTTTCCCTGACTGTCTCATGGAATCTGGGTAGTGTTTTCAACATACAGTACATCTAAGTACTAACATGTTTTGAGTATGTTTAGAGCCTATTTCGTTCTTTTTCAATTTCTCATCTATTTTTGGCATTTTCTGTCTGTTTTTTCTCACAAACCACAAGCATTGGTTTCATTTTGATGTAGCCAATTGTACAGTTGAGGACTGGAATACCAATTATCTAGCCATAAAGTGTGACCTTTGTGTAAGTATACTTGCATTAGTGTTTGTACTACTTGCTCCTGAAATACCAAATTCACGCCCAGGAAGAATATTTGTGTTTACCCCTGTATATATAATGAAATCAAGAATGTAGCCTATTTCACAATCACAAAGCAAAAACACCTTTACCCCAAACCCATGTCTTTTAGACGATATATATTGTAAAAATTGCAGTTGGCCTTTGAAAAGCATAAGTTTTCATCTATACAAAGGTCATGAAAAGGATAAAATACTTCTCTGAAGGCTTTCCTAAGATAGTCAATTATTGGTTTCAATTTATGCAGATTTTCTTCCTGTACTTGTGTCTCATTATTTAAGTGCAATAGTTTCAACAGTAAAAGATATCTATCCCTGGAAATATAGTCAGAGAATTGATATGTGACAATAAGAGGATCTTTGGATCAGTATTCATTTATTGCATTCTTTTTTACCCTGGTCATGAGCATAGTGATTCCAAAAAAATATGTACAATTCCTCTTGGGTAGTATTATTCCAAACTTGCAAATGAGAGCTTTGGGATGGTTGCAGCTTCTGACATAAGAGTATGTAATATTTATTGGTTTCATCTGCTATGTGCTACATGATGTGATATGGAAAAAATAGTTGAAAAGCCTCTAATATACTGCAATCATATTATGTTTGCCAAAATACCTAAATTTTGGTTCCTGAATTGGTGCAAATGGGGGCTGAAGGCACCCGGTGCCATTGGAACAAAGGGTCAATGCATCTTTTCTTTGTTTGTGGCATGCCTTGTTGAAAGAAATTGCTTTCTTCTTCATTACTGTCACTATAATCATTAGTTGCAATTTGAATAAACAGGTTCAGCATTATCCTGATTGTCTTCACTGTCACTGAAACCTGAAACATCAGATGGTATTTCCTTAAAAAGCGCTAATAAATGTCATGGGTTTGATCTCCACAGTCATCCCATGGATTTTTTGGGAGGATTCCTCGGGTCACCAGGTAAATGCCCTTGAATTTGCCGGTCCATCATTTCCTGTTCCTATAATTTTGTAATGTCTTTCAGGATTGAAGGAGAAGGTAAGATGGATCAGCGGGTTGCGACTGGATGATGATTTGTTTATTGTAAATGGTTATCCTGGCACCATCGTCAGGAACACGTGGTCAGGACCTGCTTTCCAGTTTCAGGCTCTCTTCAGGATTCACTGGTAGGGTCATGAGCTGGTGAACAGGGCCTAGAGCAGCTTTGGAAGTATTCTAACTGTAACAGGGATTCCATCCATGCTTGTGCCCCTCATCATCCAGATCTAGTCACCTTTCGGGTCTCATTTCTCTCCCAGGGGACATGTAAGTGGCAAGGGCCTATGTCCAGTGCTGTGCCCTAGAGTCCTGGGGGTCCCATCTGTAACTCAACATATCCTATCTTATTCCATTCGGTACACCAAACCAATGTGCACAACATTTCCTGTTCAAATGCATGCGACCAAATTCTCAATTGCTGTCTTATGCACAGCCTTATTTTTATGCTTCCAATGTAGAGTCCTGCATGCAAGTAAAAATGTTTTCTCAAAGTTTAAGATTCAATTAGAATTAAAAACCAGAAGTAATAATGTATGGAAACGCTTTGATTTTATTGTAGAGAAAACAACATATAATAATAATAATAATAATAATAATAATAATAATAATAATAATAATAATAATAATAATGAGGCATGTTTTTTAAGTAAGCACCATTTTGAAATTCTGCCTCGGCAGAGCTGCAGTTGGTGGCCCTTGCATGCACACTATGTACCTCTGCCTCCATTGTGGCAACAACCGATTCTGTTTACATTTGCTTTTGCATGTTTAAAATGCCTCCACTGATTGAGAATTCTTCTGACTATAAAGTAAACAGTGTAATTCGTTTTCATAGCGCTAAAGGCGTGAAAGCAGTTGACGTTCACCATCAGTTTGTGAAGTGTGTTGACAAAGTATTATGATTGCTGACATGGTAAGAGCTTTCAAAGATGGCCAAGCAAATGTTCATGACAAGGCACAGAATGGGCGGCCCTCAGTGATCACTGACAATTTAGTGTAGAAAGTTGATGAAAAAATGAAATAGAACAGATGCTTCATGATTTGTTTGTTACCAGAGGCATTTCCTCAAGTTTCAAGAAGTACTATCTACAAATTAATACCAGGCGCTTACACTATCGAAAATTGTGCTCACAATGGGTACCAAAAATGTTGACTGAGGAGCACAAAATCAAATGTTTAGGCAGCATCTTGACTTTTCTTGAGCATTATAATGCTGAAGGTGACAATTTTTCGAGCCAAATTGTCACAGACGATGAAACATGGATGGTCTACGTTACACCAGAAACAAAACAATCTATAGAATGACAACATTTAACATTTCCCATGAAATGTGTTGCTTGTTGAGTTTTTGCCCCATGGTGGCACAATAAATTCTGAAAGATATTGTGAGACTTTAAAAAAGCTGGCGCCGCGTAATTCAAAATAAAAGGCACAGCATGCTGATTAAAAGGATCCTTTTGCTGCATGAAAATGTCCATCCACATGGGGCTGGAAAACATTTGTTCATCCTCCGAATAGCCCCAATCTAGCACCCACGGACTACCACATGTTTCTGCAATTGGAGAAACATCTCGGAGGTCAGTGTCACGATGACGACAGAATACAAAAGCTTGTTTTCTGATATGATAAGTGCCTTAAAATGGTGGTAATTATGTGGAAAAGTAGATGTATTTCATATAAAAATAAATTTGTTACAAAAAGTTTACATTCTTTTTACATATTAAAATGGTACTTCTTAAAACATGCCTTATAATAATAATAATAATAATAATAATAATAATAATAATAATAATAATAAAAACAACAACTACTATGATGTCAAGCATTCTTTAATTATACTTTCAAGAAAATTTGTGGTTTTATTTTTTACCATATGAGATTTCTTACTAAATCCCACCATTGAAACTTTGCACTTGACAGCTAGCAGTCAAGTTGGTACACTCACAAAAAAGCATATGAAAATCTTTACTCATTAGACTTCCTGAACCAATCACAAGGCAACATTCTGAGTAGTCGGCCATAAAGCTAAAGCAAAAAATGGAAGCACTTTGTTACCGGATCTGGTCATTTTCAACCATGTACTTCAGTTTGCAATCACTATCAGTGTGTCGAGTTGCAAGCCACATAGCATTATTGGCTGTTATTTATATTTAAGATTATGATGTATAGCCTTCTTTGACTTCTATGATCATATCAGGGGCTTTGACTCGTGAAACAACTCATTAACTGTAGGTTAGGTAAATAGTTTTATATCATTAAACACACTTATTCGCTCTCACATGCATACTTCCATGGACTCTGTAGAAGTTTAAAGAAAAATTCCTCACCTCAGCTGGGAATTGAACCCAGGACCTCCGAGTGAGAAGTCAACTCGCTGACCACTCGACCATAGAGGCAGTCTTTTGATAGTGGTGGTGTTTATATTGCTTTCATATTGTTTGTACAAGATTTGAGTTGCGAGAATGTCTCAAAAACAATGTTTATCATCAAGTGATTTGTAAATTGAAAAATCCTTTGGGTCAAGGTGTGCCACTGAACCTGACATTGTAATTATTAAGGAGGACTGGGTAATTCTTTGAAAAAGAATAATACACAAGAACCTTGTTTATCTAGCCCTCAGCTTTCCAGTAAATCCAGATTCATTTTGTAACTTTTCCCCAGTTTTGTTTTTTATTACAAAAGTATGTGATGTGGTATAAGTTAGAATGGTATGATATATGTACAGTTATTATCTTGGCACCACAGATAGCCTAGAGATCAGCAGTCCAATGCTTCCAACTGTTACTATTGTCAGATGGATTTGTTCCTTAAAGAGTTAAGAAGTCGCATTTCAAGAGAAGAAATAATACCTCATGCAGAGGCAAGCACAGCTGGAATAATTAATGGTTTAGCTAGAATTATAGCCAGAAACAACTTCAGCCAAACTAATGTTAATTAAACATTTATGTGATTGTGCTGTTCTCAAATGCTACACACATTTGAAGCAAAAGAAATATACTATTTCACTAAATAAACATATGTAGACCATAGTAAATATAGAGTTTATGTGCCAAAAAAGTGTTTCTTATAAGTGTCAAAATAAAAGGTTTGTACTATATTGTAATATGTACTAGATTTTTTGCATCTAGTAGAATATTTGCAGATTATCTAGATTACCTTTGTCCCACCTAGCATGGATAACCAAGGTTCTTGTATATATGAAGGTTTGTGGGCATACCTTTGTCTTTATTGATAAAACCGTATAGCAAACTACAGCAGTTCTTGGACTTAAAACAAAACTGTTATCAGAAAGGGAGTGGAACTTAAAAGAAGAAACACAAAATTCCCAAACTATAGTAGGTGTTTTTTGTCTTAATAGAGATTTGTGGAACTTCCTCCCTTGCATTTGTTTGTGAATGAGAGATTGCTAGGGTGAACATAAAGAGTGTGGTGCTTTAAGTTACTCATTAAGGGAACCTCTTATTATAACCAGACTTCAAGAGACATTTTCCTGATGGGAGGGAACCTAATGAGACCTAGATATAATTTAAGTCCACTTTACTCTGTAGTAATGCCTCCCAGGAATGAGTTATTACATGTGTTAATGTTTTCAGGGCTATCTTTTTCTTCTAAAATAGAAAGATTGTAGTCAGTGTATTTAAATTCATTAGATCTCTAAGATTTTATACTGGAGACATAATTTACTTTGTATGACTTATTTTCCAGAAATTCCATCATTTTGGTTTTACCAGTTGATATTTCCTTGTTCAGATGTGATGGCTACTTTTTATAAATTATAAAGTGATAGTTGCAGAAAGCGCTAAAATGGTCAAATCATCTACAAAAAGTATAGCATGTAGTTTGAGGTTTCAATTGTTTGGTATACATCCATATGTTTTCCTCCATTCTTTTATTAATTTATATAAATAATGAAAGGCACTTTGTTGTATGTGTTTGTGAATATTGTTGTGGACATTATCATCTGCTAAAGTTATCAATAATTTATTTTTGTCTGCTTTGTCAAAAGCTTTATGAAATTGACAAAGATGATATGTGTTTCTATCTTGAATTCTTGTGCTAATAATAATAGTTTCATAGTGAAGAATCAATCTGTACAAGATCTAACCTTTCCAATTCCATTCTACTCTAGTTTTCCAATTATATTTTCATAATATCATTCAACATATTCTTTAGTATACTAGCATATATTTTTAGAGTTCAACAAGCCCAATTCCAAAAAAAGTTGTACTTGGTAACTTTCTTTTTTTGAAAATTGATGGCTCTTTTTCTATAATATTCCACTTTATCTCCATCTTTTTTGTCAACAAGAACTTTTAATAAGCTTCACATCATTGATTATTTTTTCAATTTCTTCCCATGTTAATAATCCTTTCTATTCCATTTAATTGTTTTACTCGAGCTTTTATTTGCTGCTTGTGTCGGAATATTTTGTATAGTAAGCCATTCTTAAATTTTTCACCACTAGAGTTTCTTAAACTAAATGATATAATCTGCATTTGTATAACGAGATAATAGTAAGGTCTCAAAAATTATTTACTTTATAAGTATTACATTTTAGATTTTAAAGTGTTTATTTCTTTTTAATTTGATCCCCCCCTCCCCTCCATTTCAATGTCAAACAGATTGGGCAAATAAGTAATGATTTTATTGGATTTTAGGTCCTCTGAAAACTCTTGTATCAAGAACCATGAATGTTAAATTTTTTTACATGTATAGCATAGTCAATAGAGCCGAGACCTCTGGCTTCCTAAGTATTTTCATGGCTATCTTTGGATTAAACATAATTTTCATTATTGTGAGCATATTGAATATGACAAGGTCAATTAGTTATATCACAGCTTTGCTCTCCATATGTTTCTTTATATGAGTGGTTGGATTATGGTCACGGCTGTGTAACGGTGTCCATTAGTATCCAGCACAGCTTCCCTCGTGTTCTGCTGTCTGCAATGAGGCTGTCTTCCATCCCTCTATGTAAGGGACACAGCACCAAACGAAGTGGTGGTGATGATGACTCAGGTGTACCCCTCGCAACATTGGGTCTTATTCGTGTCCCGCCTGTTATTTGATTAGATTGTGGACAGTGTTTCACCAAGTGTCCGAGTCAGTCACATAACCAGCACATACCACTAGAAGGTTGACATCATCCTTGGGTAAATCCCCTTTCTATATTGCACGGAGTACTCCTGATCTTCTCAGTTGCGACAGCTGTCACACTGACCACCAACTGCTCCCTCTTCAGGCCTGCACTTTCTATGTGTTATCGTCTTGGTGTGGTCAGTTCCATGCTAGGTGTTTAACTGGCCACACCCCCAACATAAATCACTGAAGGATATTTACAGATGTACCTGGGTTGAGTCTCTGTCCCTGTTATAGTACCAAATACTTCTAATCCTCCAGGTAGGAATTGCTGTACCTCCATTCTCAGTGCTGTCATTAATGCTTCATGAATTGTCTTAGAGTCGCTGAGTATCAAACACTGTCATATCTGGGCTCCATGCATCCCATCAACGGAGTAGGAGCCTCCTGGGACATGTAACTTGGTGGTAGGTTTACCAGAGCTTTGTTCACCATCTTCTTGATGGCTAGGGTAAATTCCTGCAGTGTCTCACCTGGCTGTTGTAGTCTGGATGTAAGCTGCATGCAGTAGGCTGCAGCCAAGCAATGGCTTCCAAAGTGATTTTCGAGCATCTCCCAAATTCTCCGGACATTGCCAACGTCAGGATCACATTCAGTCTTTTGTTACCTGTTCCTGGAGGTTCACTATCAGCTGTGTAGCTTCTGTTGACCAGTTGTTGGTAGTGACAGCAGCAAACTATCAGCAGAAGACTTCAAAGAATGGCATCACAAGGTACATTACTTATAGTTCTATCTGGATTGAACAATTGGCAAAAAGCATTTTGCTGCTCAGCTTGCAATTTCATAGATTTGCCCCTGCACGTATATATTCACATGTTGCATTCAGACACTCCCAACAAATTTATGTTCCTGCCAGAATCAGTACTGACAAATAACATGTAGTGACTGACTGATGATCAATGTGAAACTAATACATGTATTTAGGCAATCAAGGACTTAGTGAATGGTCAGAGACTATCAGTTGGTGCTATCCAACATATGTATCCAGAATACATATCTACTACTCTGTACTGCTGCTTTTCTGTCGCTCTCCATGGTGTAATGGTTACCATGATGACTTCATATACCGTTGTAATGGGTTCAAACCTGGAGGAGGACGATGGATTTTTTCGGGTGTAAAAATCCTTAGCATAGCTTCCTTCAGAAGGGAAATAAAGCAGACATTGTCTTAATTACTTGCTTCCTTGTAAGTAGAAGCTAAAATGATAGTCAAATCTTTTAAAAGCTGGTTGCCATGTGCTTGAAATAAGCTGGTTACCATGTGCTTGAAATTCATTTCTATGCATCGCCAGGAGAAAAGTCTGAGAAAAGTTTTAAGTACCTATTTTAAATCTGAAACAATAACATGAAATATCTCAGAAAGGATCTATTCCACGAAAAAAAATGTATATGGCATAAATTGTGTGTTTTAGTGAGATTTACATTTTCTATTTAGTAAGTTTTTGTCTATCTCTTAGGGTTTACCAGTTATGCAAAATTTATCCAGAATGAAGAGGTCTTTAGAGGCTATTTCCAGAAAATTTAAGATATACATTTTATTTGTCATGTAAATATCTTTAATATACAGTATATTAATCAAAATCGTTAGAGCCATTTTTAAGAAAATCAAAATTTTCGAATTTTATTCCATGTAAAGGGTATTTGAAGTGGGGTGATTTTTCTCGAAACTTTCGTGTTGCATCTCTGGAAAGTACTAAACTTAAATATCAAGTTTGGTATTTTACCGACTTTTTGTTTTTGAGTTGTGTTATGGACAGACATACACACACATGGATCTTTTTCTAAAAGTGAATTTTTTTTTTGTGTGTGATATATGGGATCCTAAAACATTTAGTTTTGGTGAAATCTCGGTATCAAATTTTTGGGTGGAATGCAATACCTTCTCTATACACTATGTACGAGGTACGTCCAGAAAGTAAGTTCCGTTTCAATTTATCTCCGCTGCAGCGCTGCGATCGTAGTTCCGCACATGCACGGTAGACGCTCTGTATCAAGGAGAAGAAACGTGCACCATTTTGAGATCACTGTCAGCCACATACGCTTTGTTGTGTTGATGTCGGTGTTGATTGAAAATCCCACCGCTTGTGAAATCAGATCTGTGATTCGTTTTCTGAATGCTAGGAAAGTAAAACCAATTGAAATTTATCGGCAAATTTGCGAAGTTTAAGGACAAAATGCGATGAGTGATTCAATGGTGAGAAGATGGGTCCGACAGTTCAATAAAAGACATAGTGAAGTGCACGATGAAGAATGAAGTGGGCGTCCATCTTTGGTTACAGAAGAACTGGTTCACACGATTGATGACAAGATCCAGGAAAACCGCAAGTTTACAATTAGTGCTCTCGCTATGGAATTTCCCCCAAAGCTCACGATCACTAATTAATGAAATTGTTACCGAAAAACTGAAATTTCGTAAACTTTGCTCACGTTGGGTACCAAAGATTCTTACTGAGCAACACAAAACAAAACGGATGGGTAGTGCATTTCAGTTTTTAACCTGTTATGATGAAGACGGCGAAGAATTTCTGACACAGATAGTCACAGGAGATGAGACTTGGGTTTCTTACGACACCCCTGAAAGTAAGCGGCAATCAATGGAATGGAGGCACACTTCATCCCCAGCAAAGGTTAAGCCGAAACAAATCTTGACACCTCGAAAAATGATGTGCACAGTGTTCTGGGACTGGAAAAGCATCTTACTCATTGATTTCTTACCGCGTGGTCAAACAATCAAAGCAGATGTTTATTGCAAGACACTTAGGAAATTGTGCCGCGCAATACAGAATAAGCGCCGAGGATTGCTGTCAAAAGGTGTTGTTTTTCTTCACAACAACGCACGACCACACACTGCAAATGTGACGAAAAACCTCTTACAGGGATTTGGCTGGGACGTGTTTGACCATCCTCCATACAGCCCTGACCTCGCTCCTAGCGACTTTCATCTGTTCTTACATCTCAAGTCTTTCCTTGGCGGTCAACACTTCAACAATGATGAAGAGTGGAAAGAAAATGTTTCCAACTTTTTGAAGACACAGGCGGCAAACTTCTATGAAGAAGGTATACAAAAACTTGTGCCATGCTATGACAAATGCCTGCAAAATTTCAGCAGTTTTGTGGAAAAGCAGTTTAAGAGTTGTAGAATTTTGTGCAATAAATAATTATTCTGTATCTGTACATAATTTAATTTTATTACCAAATGGAACTTACTTTCTGGACGTACCTCGTACATAGTACATGTAGAGAAAGGTAAAAGGTAGTAAGGCAAATAATATAAACAACTACTACCCAATCACACTGGTGTCAGACATATATAAGACATGCTCATGAATAATGAGAAGAATGAATAGGAATATTGAAGAAAGCCAATCAGTGGAACCAGCGGGCTTCAGAACAGAATAATCAACAATTGGTCACTTATAAGCAATAGCACAACTAATAGAAAAAAACAGATGACTACAACCAAAAATATTCATTATGGTAGAACAAAAGCCACTACTATCATCCTTAAGGAAACAGGAAACAGGGAGCAGAGAAAAAATATGTCAGAATCCTAGCAAAGATGTACCTCCAAACCACAACTAAGATCCAGATGGACAAATTAGGAAGAGAATTCAAATTACAAAGGAGAGTAAGGCAAGGAGACCTAATCTCACCAAAGCTCTTCATTTGTTTACTCAAATTGATCTTCAGAAATATCAAAGGAGACTTTGGAATAAATATAGATGGAATTAAATTATCTAAACTTCAACTTGTCGATGACATAGTCCTCATGGCCAATACAGCAGAACTACATGAATCTGTCACTTCATGACAGAAGTAAATGAACTCTGTATCAAAGTAGGCCTGCAAATGAATACTAAAAAAGACAAAACTGATGATAAATGACAGAGAACAATACATTTCTAAAATGCCAAATGAACCATTGGAATATGCTCAAGAATCTGCCTGGGAAAAACTATCCTTCAAGAAAAGTATGTGCAAGGAAATCACAAGAAGAATATCCATTGCATGGTCCAAGTTCTGGGCATTAAAATTCATATTCCTAGAAAGGTCCTTTAATCTGAGCATCAAGAGGCACATCCTCAATATATGCATCTTACCTACCTAGATATATGGCTCACAAACTTGGAGCACAAGAAAAAAATATTGAAAAGCAATACAAATATGCCAAAGGAAAATGGAAGAGAAAATCCTAGGAATCACATGGAGAGACAGAATAAGGTTCAACATAATTAGAAGACGAACACAAATAACAGATGCAGTACAGACCAGAAACTACCAAAAATGGAGATGGGCAGAACACATTGTGAGGCAAGACCCCAACCGATGGACCCACAGGCTAACAATGTGGGAACCGAGGACAGGACGAAGAAGAGTGGGACATCAACAAACAAGATGGTCAGTTGATCTCAAGAAAACATTAGGCAATAGATGGGCCACTGCAGCAAAGACACAAGGAGATGGCTTCGGATCAAGAATGGCTACACGGAACACAAGTACATAAGTGTATTAGCCAAGATAACCAGTGTTAATCAGTAAAAGAAAAGAAAAAAGTCTAAAGACCCAAGTATTTAAGTGCATAATTGGACCAAAAAATGTGCTAAATTAACTCTTAAAACAATGGTGTACTTTATAATAGGAATACCATGTTATATAGAACAAATTACCTGAGCGGCTAAGATCAAAAAGAGGATCCTTCTGGAATGGCTAACCAGGGCTGCCAAACCAAACCACCTCTCCAAGGAGAGAGGCCTGTGCCCTCAGTGGATGCTATGAGATAATACTAATCCTAATTTCTGGAAATTTCTTGCCATGTGATTGACAAGTGTAAAAAGGAGGCAACTTGGCCCAGAAAAGTCAATTTCGACTATGAGTTCTTAGCATGTAGTACAGAGACCAGTCAACTGTCGACAAGTGTCGAAGCAACAAAAGTTAAAACAGTAATTAAACATTTATATTGTAATGAGTTTCAAAGAAATAAAGATATTTTTGTTAGAATATATAAATGGTCACTTATTCATGCAACTAATAGCTTTCACTTTGTTCATCCATGTGCCTGAAACAACTCGCCAACTACTATCAGTAAGGAGTAGATTTTTATGAAGTATGATAAAAAAATAATGGGAATTATTATTACCTTTTTTTTTTTTTTTTTTTTTTTTTTTTTTTGGAGAATCTTTAATCCCCCTCAGAATACACTTGTGTCAGTTTTTTCCAATTTTGCAAGCATTTCTGGAACTCACTTTTTGTAATGCTGTTCAGCTCCTTCAATGATTTTGTTTTTATCTCATCAATGGTGGTGGCAAAACGTTTTTTTCATGGTTCTCTTCAACCTCAGGAGTAGAAAGAAGTTGTAGAAGCCATGTCCAGTGAATACTATGACTGAGACAACAGTTTTAGTTTTGCCAAAAAATTCTAACAACCATTGAGGTATGAGCAGGAGCATTATTATGATACAATTTCCATAAGTGGTTTTTCCCATAATTCTGGTCGTTTTCTTTGGATTGCTTCAAGCAAATGGTGCATAAACTTTCAGGTATAAAAGTATGACCATAAGGTAGGAACTCATGAAGTACTATCCCATTGTAATCGAAGAAAACAGTGAGAAGAACCTTCACATGTGATCAAACTTCTCAAATTTGTTTGTTCTAACTCTTCAGGCAGTTTTCATTGGGATGATCGAGCCTTAGTTTTGACATCATACCCCTTTACTCACTTATTATAACCTTCTTTAAAAGTTGCCGACTTCATTCAGTAAGTCCTGAGCGATGTGTACATGATGTCATTTTTTTTGTTGAAATTCAACAATTTTGGAACAAACTTTGCTGCTACACGTTTCATGCTCAAAACATCTGAAAGAATTGTTTGGCATGAACCAAAGAATATGTCAACATCATAAGTAACCCATTTGATGGTGATTTAGCAATTAGCAGAAACATTTTCTTTACTTCTTCCACATTGTCGTCTGCAATTGATGTGCTATGTTGTCAGGGCGATCATCATCTTCATCTTCTTGACCCACTTTGTAAAGTTTATACCACATATAAACTCTTCTCTTACTCATAGTATATTTGTCAAAAGCTACTGTTAATATTTGAATGCAGTGCTGCACATTACTTTATTTTTCAAGCAAAATTTAATAGAAATTCTTTGATCCATCTTTTTTTAAAGTAAAAATAGCACTCAAAAGCATGTATAACCTTCTCGACTGTCAACAATAAACTAATGAGAATCAGATGCATAAAGCCAAAATTAAAAAAATTCTGTTATTTTTATCACACCTTGTATAGGAATTCGAAAAAGATTAAAATTTTTTTAAATCTGTACAAAAGTAAGAATAGATTAGATGCAAAACCTCCTGCTTTTTTTAGATGAACCATTGTAGTTATTGAGTTAAAATGTTATATAAGAAAAAGATAGACCATTTCAAATTTGATTGAAATCTGTATAAAATTAAGATAGTTATGATAGAAGAGCATTTGAGCCAGGTTTCAGCTGACTGTTTCTGAACCCAGGGCTAAAGGCATTGAAACTTTCCTAGCTAAATGAAATCCAATTAAATATGTATTATAGTGTGGCCCTTATAAAGTGTTAGATGTGAATATTTCTTAAATGAATAAATAAAATCAAATCCCAAGAATTCCAAATATCTTATTGTAGTAAGCAGGGTTTACAATTATGATACAGAAAATATATCCATGGAACTCCATAAGGCCCAAGGATACCAACTGCAGAATTTTAAATGAAAGCAATGATAATTTTTTTTTAAATATTCCTATTCCCTAGATTAACAAGCAATTTTTATAAAAAACATTTTTTCTTTCTTTCTTTTTTTCTTTTTTAAATAAATTGTTGAGCTGTTAAAGAATGTTTTCATTGAGATTAGTACACCTCAGGAACTAGAGGAGGAAATAAACCTCACAAATGACAGGACATGGTTATTGTAGTTTTGAAAGCTGCCTAGTTATTATTCAGAAGCAATTCTATCATTTCAAAATTTGGTTAGTGTGCGCGCACCCACACGCACACACACTCCCACACATTCTCTCTCTCTCTTCTGTATTCAGGGGGTCTCAAAAACATATATTGCTGGTGAAATCTTGGTATAAATTTTTTGGGGTTGGAATACAACTCCTTCTGTATCTACTATGTACGTTGTATACAAGCGCTAGATAAAGTAAAAATATATTTTACATAAATTATGTGTTATAACAAGAGCTACACTAGGCTCTTCCAAGCTGAGTCAAGATCGCTTGACAGTTTACAGCCCTCGTTCAGGCAGCAAAGTTACACACTCCTCTCTATCAGTGGTAGTGAAATGCAAGGTATTGTTTCATATCTATGTTGGCTACTATGTCAGAATTGGGAAGCTGATTGCGTATGCCTATAAGTTTTTAAGAAATCTGGGAAGAAACCTTCCTGTTTATTCAAGTACTTTCCACAAGGAAGGATTCCTCAACTCCACAATGTCACTGCAAGAATTGTATGCACGTTTGGGATAACCTATATAACATGTGAGACACTGTTTTCTTTAATAAAGCTTACAAAATAGAAGGCAACTAAATGATCAACACTAAACTATGTTTATGAGTGCTCAAACAATAGTCTTATGTATAGAAAAACTGGTTGAATACAGAAAACTGCACAAATCATGGCTAATTCTCGATATGTAAGAAAATGTACTTTCATTAGTGAGTTTGTAATTAAATAACAACTATGTTATATTTTGTTCATTGAATTTTCTAGTAGTAGTAATATGTTTTAGCCTGCCTGAGTAGTGTGTGGTAGCGTGTCTGCCTCACATTCAAAAGGTCGTGAGTTCAAATCTCGCTTAGAGTGAGTTACCCGGATAAAGTTTTTTTTGGGGTTTTCCCTTATCCTGAGAAGACGAATGTGGAGTAACTTTAAGTTCCATGGACCCTGAGATCATTTGAGCATCATTTCACCAATTTCATTCATTGTCCAATATGACCAACCAGGTTAAAGGACGTTAAACTAAAAAAAAAAAAAATCATGTTTTATTTCATATCGTGTTAGGTATTTATGTAATGGTATACAACCAATTGCTAATGTGAAAGTGTAACTCATTAAAAAGTTTCAGTTCATTTATATACATATCGCAAATGTAAGGTTACATGCAAATAACCATCACTATAGAAGTTGCTTCTCTTTGCGCAGCCAAATGGCTTCAGGTATTTATTTACTCAAGCATGA
Organism: Hymenopus coronatus; assembly: GCA_030762935.1. NCBI lineage: Eukaryota > Metazoa > Arthropoda > Insecta > Mantodea > Hymenopodidae > Hymenopus > Hymenopus coronatus. Next base: position 117,726,604 of record CM060882.1, read on the forward strand.
CAACCTGTTGAAGGTGACTGATCTACATCTTTAGTGTAAAAGTTTTTATCTATCCCTTTTTACATTAAATTATAAATCCTTTCCTCAAGAAAAATTTTTCGACTCTACAGTTCCAGCAAAGAACATATTTTTAAGTTTATCACCAAGATAGGATTTCTTTAGTTTTTTTCATTAGGGAGTGTAGGGAGTTTTTATTTATTATTAGTGTAGAAATAGACATTATGCACAGATGAAAGTAATTAGAATAATATGTCTGTTTCTAATAAAATAATAGGAAAACTGGTCTTGGCATAGTCTCCAGAAGCCAAGACAGTAGACATGTAGATCTTTTTTTTTTTTTTTTTTTTTTTTAATTTTATTTTATTTTTTTATCCCTTTTTACCAGTAAAAGTAAACCATATGCAGAAATTTATATATTTGTGTTTGCTTCACTGTTACTAGCATCATTCACTGCTTATTAAAAGTAAACATGGTTTATAAATATCCAAAGCATTTTACAGTTACCAATTAGCAAGGCTTGTCTATTTATAATTGCTCTGCTATAATTAATAAAGTTTGTTGTTTTATCATTTTCTGGTGGTTTAGTTGGTTTCAAGTCCAATGCAGTTAAACTAACGAGTAATTTCTCCTTGCAACGCAGTATTTGCCCACAATGTTATCCAAGGTTATTTTCTATATTATCCCTTTCAGCATTTTCTATTATTTTCTCTAAAAGCCCTGTTTAGGTTCAGCAGGTCTCAGCAAAGTTTCTCTATCAGATTTGTGAGCAGTGAGCAAATACTTCATCTGCATACCATACAGAAAGAAAGTAAACAAGAAAAAAACATTTTTACATAATTTTGGGATTTTATAAGCAGCAGCATTCCAGCTGGGGAGAGCATGGTGCTGACCATGTCATATCAATGTCAATGAAAGTCAGGACAGTGTCAGAAGAAATTAACATGCTGTCGTTAGGGCTCATTTAGAGGTACAATTTATCATTAGTCTTTTTAATCCCCCCAACCAATGCTTATCTCACTAGTCCCCTTTTAAAGCTTTTATGGGATCACTCATATCTTATAGTTGTTCAAACTTTTTTTTCCTTTTATTTCAAAAGTAATATAAATAAGAAACAAGAATAGAAGCATAAGAGAACAGCAGTAAAGAAATCCTCACATGACATTCAGTTTAATGCCAACACCAAAAATGTTATTCCTAAAGAATTGTTCTTAGGCAACAGGGTAAGTTAACCTATTGAAAACAGTGGCATCAGAAATGTAAAGAAGGGACTTTTCTGCAAAAGAAGATACTGATTTTGAAGTAGTAAAAGTTGGCATTACCTTATGCAATATTTTCTTGGGTGCTGGTTTTACAGAGAAGAAGACAGAGCCCACCTATCTTTCTGCAGTGTTGTAAATCAAAGAAAGTTTCTTTCTTTGAGGCCTTCAGCATAGTTTATCTAATTTACCACGAACTAGCTGAATTATTAAAGCACAGTGCATATGCATCTGCATGAACTTTGGGAATTACTGACAGAATGAAACCTTAGCCTCTCTTATTTTTTTTTTTTTTTAAGTCTAACGTCCTTTTACTTGGGAGGTCATATTGGGCAAATGAATAAAATTATGGTTTAAATGAACCCCTGGTGCATAGATCTTTAGAGTTGCTAGACATTTGTCTTATCAGATAATGGAACCCCCCCCCCCTGCAAACAAAACCTCATCTGGGTAATTCACCTTAACTGAATATTAAACTCAGGACCTCATATAGATCTTATTAGTGCTCTTACTCCACAAAACAAGTAAATGTAAGAAAAACAGTACAGACCGAATCAAAGTCAAATCACTATTTGATCAGTGGGGTAAAAAGAGCTCTTATTTTTTGCAAATATAATCACGGTTGTGATATCGCATATTATGTGTATTAAATAGAGAAAACTAGGCTTATAAGTATTTTGAAAACTTCGAAAGATTCAGTGAATCAGGCTTTGTTGTTAGCAGATGTTAATGTATCTAATTTAGAACTGCTGACCTGTGGGGAAAGTTTATTTTCACTTTATACGGAATAAGTTGGTAAGCCAACTTTTTAAATATTTTCGATCCAATGTTGCCAAATTATGTGCAACAACAGAGACATGTAAGCAAGCATTACTCAGGTTATGTCAACAAGCACAGGCATGACTTGGAAATAGTTTGTTGCTATTTGAATTGAGCCAATGTTGGAATATGGAACGAGTACTATAAAATGGAGGGAAGGAGTATTGCAACCAATCACTATGTTTTAAGACATTTGCACCACAAAACATTTTGTATAGCAAATTATTGTGGGTATCGAAAGGCCATATTGGAATGTTTGACAATGTGTGAAAGTATAGTGGATTCTCATTTAATAAGAGCAATAGAGATTGATAACATAACTGATGATTTCATTAATGACAAGTAAGAATTCTTTAGATATTCAGTAAATATCACTAAAGGGAATTATATTAGATATGCACTAAAGGAACCAAAATGAAAGTTACAATAATCAAACTAAAAAGAACATATAGTTAGAAAGGAATAATTTGTATAATATGTTGATTGATGGGAAATGTTGGAAACAGTGGAAAAATGCCAAATGATGTTAATAAATGAATAGCATACCTTCTACAGATGCTAGTTGTTGGAATGGAACATCTGTAACGTGAAAGATCCAAATGGGTTAGGTAGGGGTGATCCCTCCAAACCTCCCCTTCCCAAACCTAAAACTACCATTGTTATTTAATGTAAATATTTTCAGAATGCTATAGGCCATGAATCTGCAAAGTTTTTAAACATGTTTTATGTCATCTTACAAAAGTTAACATTTCATAATACTTCCATTACAGTGTGCTGTGGTAATACAGAAAGAATACTACTGTAATAATTACTCTAAATTATGCCCAAGAGTAAGAGGAGTTTGGAGAAAGAAAGGCAGGATATGGGTAATGGGACAGCTGCTGTGCAACAGTGCATGTGCCTGCCATTAACTGCCTCCCTACATCTTGCTGTTCATATAAATATAAAACTATATGCATAAAAATAACATTGAGATTCCTTTGTACAAATGTTATTTGAAATATTTCCAGAACTGAAAAATATTACAAAGAAAATAGTTCAACAACATTGTGATTTCATGAACATTTGCAAATATATAGTAAACTGTTAACTGGTATCTAAAATTTGCACTGGACCGTTTTTGTACTATATAATCTGGAGTAAAGAAACAAACAAAAAACAAACAAAAGTTTGAAGAAATATTATGTATGGTAATAGAAATATGAGTGATCCCATAAGACTTGCAAGGGGGCACTGGAAGGATGCGGCAGCTTTTGACAGATTGCCTCTTAATGCTAAATAAGCTAAGCTAAATAATTCAGCTTATTAATATTTTCCAACATTTTCCCTTTCGTTGACCGGTTAATATTGGTTGAATGATTTAAGTTGGTCAGCTGAAGAATTATAAGCTGCTGCACCACATATTCGTTTTTAAGTGAAATGTTTTGTCATTTGAATTTACTGCTAAACTTTATTTGTATTTTTTCTTCTTTTTTTTTCATGCAGCTGGAAAGTAAGCGACCACGGACAGAAGTTCCAAAAGATCTTCTTAAAAAAGTGGATTTGGATCATCTGTTAGACTTTGTTCATGGGGAGAAGCTGGGATAGCACACTCAAAGTGGTTTTATAAATGTGAACAATGTGTATATATAAAGCAGTATTAACAGCTGACAGAGATACTTTAGTGCATCAAAATGATGTAATGTTTTTCAGTAGCAATTTCAAACTAAATGTACAGAATTTAAAGAGAATTTTGTAATAGGTGACTTTGAATATTTGTATTGTACATATATATATATATATACTTTTATACCAATATTACTATGAAAGGAAAAAAATGTGCTATGCAAAATAATCTTTAGGAAGTATGTTTTTAATATTTGTATTCCAGCCAATCTTCTTACAAGATGTATTTCTATTTATTATAATCCCACAGTCAGAAAACACTTAAGTAATGTGACAACTGGTAAGCATATTTATGTTGGCAGTGGCAAGTAACTTTTGTTTATTGATTTGTTTTGCTTTTTTTTTTTTCTTGTGTGTAATGTGTATGCATGTGTGTGAGCAATATTACAGCACTGTTTGTTTCAATGAGCATTCTCAGACAAAGTATCATATTTGGATTATATTAACAGAGATTAATTTTAGATAGTTCATACTTTCTAATTTTAACAAGTTTTATAGTGCTTTTAGTTTAGAATGTATTCTCATAAAACTGCTGATTTTAACATGTTTTGTGATATATAACTATAAGTATCAGCAGTAAAATATGATTCAGGTGTTTAATGAGTATAAAGATTAAAGGGCTATTCATTATGCAAATTCAAGCACAGTAATACAACCAAATCATGTTAATACAGTTTGCAGTAACAACATAGCATAGGTTGCTAATTATTTGCATACCAAAATTATTGAACTAAATCATAGCGTTACTTTATCAGTAGCAAATTGAAAAACAATGCAGATGATTGTCCACAGTAAACCAAGAGTGGAGAGGAGGAGAATGTAAAGCAAATGACATCAGCATTGAGAGGTTTTGATTCACAACAAGCTGAGATAGATGTCAGTATTGATAACAATAAGCAAGATGCATTTGTGCATTAGAGTAAAGTGAAGTTATTACCCCTAGGGGCATTGCTAGAATAATTAAAATGGAACTCAGAAGCAGGTGTATCTGGTGTTCACCTTTATATGTTTTCCAAGCCCCTGAACGGAGAAAACTCAGTGGACCATGGGCTCCTTAAAAGTGCAATGCACAATAAGAATACAAAAATGTGACACAGCGTCCTTTCTGTAGGTTCCAGTGAGCTTCCTCCTAATGTGACCACTCTCAAGGTAACATACACATTTTAAGTTTTCTGTTATGTTGTGGTTCCTGATTGTCATTTTACTTGTGTTCTAAAGAAAACTTTAAGTGCACCCAATGTGAGTGCAAGCATTCAAGTAGAATTCTTCAAAACTAATGTTAAATGGAAAATAATGATCTCTGATTAATTATATTCTGCATGTGACTGAAGCCAGTCCAAACTACTGAACAAATTTTGCACTTCACTGATTTGCAACTATAACAATATCGCTACATTCAAAATGCTACACTCAAATATGCCCAGTTACATATTCAGAAACAGCTCAAGAAGTGGTAATACCTAACATTGCAAATGCGGGCTGTTGAAAAACTGCAACCCCAAGCATGAAATTTTAGGTTTTCAAACTCTTGTGCTTGTATTAACATGATTCATTGTGAAGAATTAGACAACTTTATAAAGGTGTAAAGTTTTATGTTGATGTTTGAGCTGTTATAAACTCATATTAAATGGCCCTCTCCAGAAGCTTCAAATTCTCTATTTTAATACGTCTGAAACACTATTTAAGGTTACTCTATATTGATATTGCTAATTTCAACAAATTTCAAATATTTGTTGAAATTTTAGCAATTTCCTAAACAAAATTTTGAAAATACAGCTAAATATAAAATGCCCTACATTTGGAAAATTTAATAGGTACTTTAAAAACAGTGCATAATATTTCTCAAATACCCATCTTTACAGCCAAAGATTAAATTTTATGCAAAATTATAATCTATCCCCCCCCCTCCAAAAAAAAATTAACAGAACATAATACTTCTAAAAATCAGTCACACATTAAATTATGAAAATCCAAAATCTAAAAACTATGCTAGATATCAAGCAAAAAACTAAAAATCCACCTTAAGAATGTATATTAAAAAGTGAAAGTAATTGGCCAAAAATAGACCTTGAAAAACAATTAATGTAAGAAAATAATATAACAAGAAAATCGGATTTTAAAATTGCACTTGCTATTTACACATTTGGACACATCAATTTAAATGCTGCATTTGGCACTAAACAAAATTGCAATTGGATCCTGTTTCCACATTGAGTATGGTTTTTCTTTTTTTGTTGTGTATGGTATAAATGCTAAAAAAAATATTCAGAACTTGTTTCCTATGAAATTAATAAATCCATCTCCTTTTGTTTGAAGTACCTAATTTGAAATTTGTTTCAATTTTAGAAAAAGTTGATGGCTGTTTTTGAAATCTTGGTCACTAGCCTTTTGCTGCTTTTTTACTTCCAAGCCAGTGCCCTTTCAGATTGTTATCAGCAGAGCTTTCGTATTTATAGGCTGGTAAAGTGTTGTACTTACAATTTTTGTTTATAAAATCCTTTGTATGCATTTTCCCCTTGTATGTAATTTATGTCTGTTTTCATTTCATTATGAAGATACTGGTTGGTAAACAACTGTAACAGTTTTAAGTGAGTTGATTAGATATTTTACTTGCTTTAAATATTCTTACAGGTGATGCATTTGAGCCTGAAAGCTGAATTTAAATCATTCATCCCAAGAATAGGGGTATGAGTCATTCCAGCACAAAAACCTGCCTCTGCACTGTAAAGGCAATTGATGCTTACAATTTTCAATGTCTAACTTTATTGCTGTGTTTCATATTGACACTCACAAAACTTCTGCTTGCAAGGAAACTGTGCATGAGTGCATCTTGAAAGCTAACCTCCAACTTTACACACAAGTAGACCAACACAATGGTTAGATACACACAAAATATTAGCTGCTTAATTTAACTGGAAGTACCCAAAATTAAATGCACCTTTGAAGTACTAAGTAGCCTTTGTCAGCTGCCTTGGAGGAGTGACTAATGCTATACCTTGCCATGCCAAGCTGTCATGGTGAGATGACCCTTGCTGTGGCGAGCCTCTTTTCTTTGTGACCATGCAAAGTGCAACAAATTATTTTCGATAAAAAAAATACATGCAACAAGTGAAACCTGTGTCTCCCAGATTTCATAGATGATGAAATATTCATTATATGCATGCAATTATACATTGGAGAAGCTACCAGAATTTTTAATGTCAAAAAAATTTTGTCTGGATAAAAAAAATCAACAGTGTGAAGGAGGATGCAACAGCAATGTGTTAATTCTCTGTGCAGACCTAACATTGTTTTAACCAAGCAATCAAATGCAAATATATGAACTAATCAGTGTTGCAAGAGTTTAAACATATCACTAGTAGCCCCACCATAAAACTATGTACTTGCAAAAATGGAGGTCTTGACTCAGGTTGGATAGAAATAATTGCTGGCATCTCTCCACCCCTCACCATGATTCCATGTTCAGTGCTCTTCAACTGATGGCAATAAGGTGCCTGCTATTGTTTTTAAATGCAGCATTCTAGGTTTCAAGTATTTATGCTAATTTAAGCAGCTAATGTTTTTTATGTCTACAAGTTTCAGGTTAGCTTTTGATATACTCTCATGTTAGATGTGAAATCCGATAAAATAAAAATGATTTAGATGCCACAAAGTGTCATTTTGCATTTGCAACTGTTACCAAATTGCAAATAGTCCAAGAAATTCTCTTCGTGTCGCTAAAAGGGCATAAGTTGCAAATGCAAATCTTACTGAAGCACTATAATTTTCTCTAGAGTGGGAAGAATCAATCTGGGAATGTGAAATTCAGCTTCTTTCATAGGATCAGTTATTTCAGAATTTATTCAGGTAAAATATCATCACCATTAATTTTCTTATAAATAGAGGCATTCATGAATGTTGGTTTGAAATAGATGAGGGCATGTGAGTGGTTAAATTATCTTTCAGTAGATATATATACATATTAACAGTTTTAAGATATTACTTTTTGTATAACAAATGCTTAGTGTTCCTTTATCATCATTTGACCAGTTTTTCATTTAGTAACCTTCAGATTAATTTTTGGGAGATTTTTCCATTATTTCTTATGTATTAAATTATTCAGAATCTTTTAATAGATATTTTATACTGTTATGATCTCTGCATTTGGTTCATCAAACCAGTTTAGTTTTTCTTGGTTTTTATTGCTCAGATCTGGTTTTCTAATGAAATGTCAATATTTCAAGGCATTTTTATGGTCTTTTGATTTGTAATAGCACTTGTGTTGCACAAATGCAAAGTTTTAAGTATACTTTTAGTATCTAAAGTGCAGCTGTCTCAGTATATAGAAGTGTCTTATCTGTCTTTTAAGCTGGAATATAAAATAATATAGCAAAGCAAGAATTCCTTCTATTGAATAAAAGTATCCTTTTTTAATTTTTATTACAAAGAATTATAAAAATATATTGTTAATAACTGCATGGTGCAAATCAGTATATAGATGCAACACATGCAAACTGGACATCCTTGTTCCTAATTATAATGGAAGGATCTGTAAGGTACAAATTATTAAAATAAGATGTTATTTTTTCATTGTTGCAAATGAAGTTACAGTGTTAATAAAACCAACAATCTGATTTTTCTAGAATTTCATACATTGTCACCCTTATCCTGGTCAAATATGCATATTTTATATAAGGCAGTTATGGTAATATGATGCATTTTAAAGGATATATAAAAACACCGTTAAACATTTTTTTACTTTCTCTATCTAGTACATAGGTAGAGAAGTATATTTCACAGGAAATAGGATCCCGTCTTTGTGTGTTGTGCGTGCATGCATGTGTCTATGAACATAACGCAGGAACAAAAAGTCAGTAAAATACCAAACTCGGTATTTAAGTTAAGTATCTTTCAAGGATGCAACACAATTTTGAGGAAAATCTCCCCAACCCAAACTACCATTTACTTAGAAAATGTCTTGAAAATTTTTATTTTCTGAAAAATGGCTCTAACGATTTTGATTAAAATACTGTATATTAAAGGTTTTTACATGACAAATGAAATGAATATTTTGAATTTTCTGGGAAAAACCTCTGAAGACACCATTCTGGATGACTTTTACATAGCTGGTAAACCATAAGAGATATTCAAAAACTTACTACATAAAAAATGTAGATCTCATTAAAATACACAATTTATGTCATATACATTTTTGTTTTTTTCCCTGAAGTTGACCATTTCCGAGATATTCCTTGTTATTGGTTTCAGTTTTAAAATACTTAAACTTTTCTCATATGGGAATTTGTAAACTCCTGGCCATACAAAGAAACAAATTTCAATCACATAGCACCAGCTTTTAAAACATTTGCCTATCGCTTTAGCTTACTGTACTCCTTTATTTCCCTTCTACTTATAAGGAAGCAAGAAATAAGGTATTTCTGCTAATGTTTATCTCAATTATCATAAAGTAGATAAAAGAATAAGCTTTTAACAATAATTTGTTACAAAGATGTAGTGAAAATTATGTAAATGGAACACATCAGATTTTCTAATGTTTTTTGTCAGCTGATACATGACAGTAATGTGTTTGTTCATTATAGAAGCATATTTCATACACCAGCATAAAAAGAAGTTTTAACTTGAAAAGTTATCTAAGTGCTTTGCAAAGGATATTTCAGTGGCAACTTAACAGAAGTATTTCTGACAGCAGCTTATATTTGGAGTAACATCTGTATATATAAACTGGGTTTATTCACAATCATTAAGATGTTGAAGGTGGATTAGACTTCAAAATTTGGTGCTACAGTTATGATTTAACCCATATACTTTCACGCTGACACACTTTTGCTGAGCTCATAACTCATCCAAAATGTACATTGAATTACTCGTCTGACAATGAGTTAATGGCAAGCTTTCAGGGAATTGTAATTTGTTGAGTGTCAACTCCCCCCTCCAAAAAAAAAAAGAAAAGGGAAGGAAACCACTGTTAGCAGAAATCAGTCAACAAATGCCTATTATGTTATTGGCTAGAAAAGCTTGCTATTAGTGCCATTACAGAAGCATTTCACAAAATGAAATTATGCGTAGAACAAACCCACCAGCAAAGGGGTAATTCTGACACCCAACCAACTCGAGTGCATTTAGTCTCAATTATTATATAATTGTTAATAGAAGAAGCACACGATCAGAAAGCCGCACTCGAAAATTGTATATATTCAATAACATGTGCAGGGTCGCAATCCACTTCCCAGAAGTTGACCATGAAGTCAAAATTTAAATTTTTAACATACAACTAGGTCATGATGAAGCCCAGACAGTACTCCCACCAGGCGAGTCAGCCACCACCACACTGGAGCTGAGACATACTATGGTTCATGGATTTTATTATGGTTCTACCAGTATTTCCTACACAGGATTTTGTCAACTCTGGCCCTGCAAATATAACTGAATTTCAATCATATTACAACCAGCTTTAAAAGATTTACATTTGCTTAGCCTAGTGTATTTCCATATCTCCCTTCTACTCATAAGGAACTAAGTAAGAAGACCATTTCTGTTAATATTTATCTTGATTAGCATGAATTAGATGGAAGAATAACCTTTTTAAGAATAATTTGTTATAGACAGGTAGTGTATTTTTAGGGGGGAAGGGGGAGCTAAAATTGGTGACATCTGAAAATGACTTGTGAACACTTTTTTCTGTCTGGAATGCATTACAGTAAAAGTTCTACCATTAAATGTTTTAAGCTGTATTTTAAAGTAAAACTGAAAATTAAAATTGCCACCATTGCTGAGTACAACAGTTAACGTCATTGTTGGTTCACAATCAATTCATGCAGTAAAGTGCTGCCATCTTCTGTTATTGACCCTTAAACTATAGCTCATAATCCCATCATTTCCATTATGCTTAAAATAGTTGACAGAGCTTCTTTTTTATCACACAATAAGTGCCAGAACCAGCTTTGTTCATGTATTACTTTCACTGTATATAGCATTTAAATGTGTTTTAGTTGAGTTCTATAACATGAATAGTTACAACTCACAGCATTACCAGAAAGGAAATTAAACCCAAAAGCAAATAGTGGAGGTTCAATATTGATGACAAGAATACTGCAAGTAAACATGATGCATAAAATGAAATAAAACGTGTTTTTGCAATAGTGAGTAAAAAGTTGATACAGTCAGCCAAGAATTGGAAGTGTCTTTGATTGCTACTCTTGAGCAAGTTCACCATCTGCTCTCTGGTAAACTCAGCAACAATGGACTGTTAGAAAATAAATATGAGTCAGTTAAGAGTGAAATCAAAGCTGCAAAGCAAGATTTATAATGTATGGTGGTAATAAATAAATGTTTGTTATGAGTTAACAAAATGTTTTTATTTGTCAAATGACCTATAAGATTTTTATGTTGGAATTTTACCCACCTCCTAAATATAATTTCATAAACCCCCATTTCCATTCATAACATTGAACCAAACATTCACTGAGATTCATGGGATGGGAATGAAAAGTGTATATTTCTTATCTCTCCCCACCCCTCACCCTTCCAAATCTTCCAAGTTCTGGAAGTGTTGTACAACCTGTAAAACATTTTTGGAAATCATGTTTACATTAGCACAGTAGATGTAATGTTAAACTTTTGTAACTTCTCTTTGGTTATGTAATTATTAACACATAGGTTCCACAATTTTCACATAAAGAGAAATCCCTGATAAAGATTTCTTACTCCCCCACCAACCAAAGCACCACTTTAAATAAAAGCTGATGTACTGTCCGTGCAAACAGAGGAGAGCAGTGTAAACATGAGTGCAGTGACATGATCTGAATGCTGCAGTCGGCCAGCAGCCGATATCTTGGTGCATTTACCTACTGTATGACTATCACTTGAAGACTCCACCTCTTCCCCTACTCCTTGAACTGTGCAATTTGACTGCTCTTGTCTATTTGCACACACAATACTTATCTTGACTTCAGCAAATTATTATTTAAAAAAGCTTATTCTTTTACCTATTTCAGGTTAATTTATATAAACATTTATGGAAATTGTTTTATTACACATTTTTTGTAGGCACACTGGGAATGTGGGGATACAGTATTACAGTTGACACAGTCAAATCTTTTAAGAGCTGGGTGTTAGTTTTGATTTTCCTTTCTATGAGACCAGGAAGGGGAAAAAAGACAGAAATTAAAAAATCCAAACCAGTAAGAAATATCTCAAAAATGATTAACTCCACACAAAAGGATATTTGACTTAAAACTGTGTGTTTTAACAAAATCTGATTTTCTTTAGTAATATTTTATGTATCTCTGTCAGTTTACCAATTATGCATAAATCATTGAATGAAGACCTCACAGGCTATTCTCAGAAAATTCACAATTTTTACACTATTTGTGATGAAAATATCTTCAATATAAGGTATTTAAACCAAATCATTAGCCTTTTTTAGAAAAAAAAAATATTTTCAAAAAATTTGTCAAATAAAGAGTAGTTTGGGGTGGTTGGAATTTTGTTGGAAATCTTTGTCACATCCTTGGAAAATGCTGAACTTAAATACCAAATTTGGCACACACACATGCACACACAGGCTAACATTTGTAATACTTCATTTCTTGACCAAGAATTTTTAATATTGTTTGATAATGTGGCAGATTTTTCAATCGAAACTTTTACAGCTATTGTCATTTGAATTTTCACTTCATTAGCATATTACTTTATATTGCTAAACGTTAACCATGTAGTGTCTATCACCAAGAGAAACTTTGTTCTTTATTTTAAGTTGTTAAGTTTCTGCTGTTATGCTTGTCACAGTTTTCTTTCTTTATATATTTCCTATAACTGATAATGAACGTAATTCCAAATTTCAGAATGTTCTAGCATGTTGTTCCCTCCCCTTGCTGAATGGTTAAATCTGACATTTGTAATCAGCATACCTAAAACCTATGGATTTGATACCAATGTTTACTGCTTAATTTTCATGATCTGACCCATCATCTCCTCCCTATGTATAACCTCATTATTTTTCCCTGGGTATCAGGTAATAAATGAGCAAAGTTTTATTAAAATGGATTCAGTGAAAGTGGTCCACGCTAAATTCTTCACATTTAAGGTTTTGATTCCTCACCTCCTTCCTTGAGGGATGTATAACTCCCACATTATTTTTGGTACGAGGTAAGAAATAAGTATGCAATTTTAGTTTAATTTGGCCCAATGGTTTGGGACATGTGGAACATATATATTATTCTTTGGTCATCTTTTGAATAGAAGGGACACATAACCTACCTAGGCATGAGCAACCTGTTTTTGTAGCTTTGACATTTGCATTGTTTCAAAAGACTCTGGCCAAAGATATGAATTTTATTTATAGGTGACCCTGTTGTGGAAACCATCAGTTAAGTTAAAAATTATGGTTTTACAAGAGAGCCAAAACATGGTGGTTCAGGTTGAAAATATTAATTTTCAAATGTTATAATGATCCTAAAACTGCAATAATGAGCTAGTTTAGTTTCCCCATCTTGAAATAATGGTGAAAATGTGAGAAAAATATTGCATAATACTATAATTGTATTATAGTATTATGGTGTATAATATTTGGTGTCTAAATTAGTGAATTTCATTGCTCACTTGCATTGATTATTTTATATTATAATACTGAGATTATGCCCTGCAGCCATTATTGCCAAATGTGTGTGAACAGCTGCTTCATTAGCCATAGTTGACTTCTGGCATTCATTGTTACACCTGCATTAGTAGACATGTATCCCAGTGCCAAGTTCTTTTGCTGTGATTGTTATACCTGTGCAAGTGGACAGTGTGTGCTGTCGGAAGGTTTTTTGTCATCAATCCTGGACATTGTTACACCTGCAGTGATTTGCACACATTACTACCTCTGGAAATTTCCTGACACATGATCATAGGTATATAAAGATGAACAGAGCCCTGCCCAGAGTTCAGTTTTCACTGAGAATGCATTGCGTGTAACAGTTGAGTTCAGTTTTAATGGGAAGTTTGCAGCGAGCAGAGTTGACGTTGCCACAGCAACTGTTAAAAGGAAACTATGCAGCAGAGTTGTTATGAATGCATTGAAGAAATACATTTGTTTGTGAGCAGATTCTAATTGTAAGTTAAGTCGCTGCGCTTGAAATCATATTTTTTATGCAAGAAAATTTGTATGCAGATAATGCACTTAGTTTGCCCTTCTCTCATCACCATCCAAAGTGGCAGGCAGAGTTACAAATCATGTGATTCTTGAGTGCACAGCAACGGTTTGCTGCCATTAGTAGGTCAGGTCTCAGTCTGTCATTATAGAGAGAGTTTTGTTTGGAGCCTATTGTCAGAAAAGTTGGCTCAGAATAAAAGAAAGACTTCAATGTCAGCCTAAGATGTGAAGTGATGGTTAATCCTTAGATTACAGAAGCAGGGTTAAAGAAGAAACATTTTTTGTGGTGTGGTGCCACGTGGCAAAGCTGCTCTGATTTTGTTAGGTCATAAATAAGCTTGTCCTGAAACCTTCAGGTCAGCAGCTACACAAATTACAGAGGTACCTACCTCCAATAGAGTTAAAGCACGAGTATTATCAGAAGAGAGCTTCTTGCTTCCCAGAATGTTTATTAGAAGTAGAAATGCACAGCTTCAAAAACAGCACACATTTAAAAATCTGACAACCACAACAAACTCCAAATAAAACTTTTACAAATACCAGATATAGACTGAGGCTTTCTCTGTTAATGACAGCAAGCCATTAAAAACTCTGTCACAGTTAGCCATTGCCATGGAGATAGGCCAGTCCTGTCCTTAAACAACTCTGATCCCTAATGCAAGTTTATGGAATAAATGAATAATGTTTAGTGTAAATTTCAATTACTTTGGGTAGAGTCACCATATTTAGAATAGTCAGGGCCAAGAGCATTTTTCTCACAATGGCTGTGTATTCCTGAATGCAAGCACCATAATGATGTCTAAACAAAATACAAATATAAAACCAAGGAACAAATGACTGCTATTAGGTTTGTTTAAAGACATACACATAGAAATATCATAATACTGAAAAACTAATAAAATAGCATATGACATGCTTCTGTTTTGCAGAAGAGCTGATGGAAACTTTCAAAACATTCCCCAATTGCAAGATGGAATTGAGGAAAATGGCTCTTCATTGTTTCCATGGGGAGGAAAAAAATCATGTATCGCCACTAATCTCCAGTTGGAAAAGAAAACCTAACCTACCTTATGGCAAACTTGTGCTATTTGGGTTCCAAAGGCATTATCTAGGTTTTGAGCCTACACGATAGATGGATTACCCAAACATAAATCCAGCAAAAGGTCTAGTTTTCTTATCCATATTTAGTCTTTATCATTACATATTACACGGATTGATCACAATTATAAAATCATATATTTTTCTGCATATGGTAATGATTTCAGTATGCACACACTCTATTCAGATGACACTGACTCTGTTTTTAATGCCATCCAAAATCTTCTATCTTCCAAAATCTGAGGTCTATTTTTGGTTTATATGGTTCAATAAAACATGCTTTCACGTCTCAACTATTCTTTCCTTGTAGCTTTAAAGTCAATGCATTATAACACTTATTACAACATTGTCGGAGTTAGCATATCCAATCATGACTGCATTAGGAAAACCTACCCATAATTTATGAATTATCAGTGATTCTTTACATACATCACATAAGATTTCTGTGATGTATTCCTGATCATTGCCATGTTCCTTG
This sequence comes from Hymenopus coronatus, assembly GCA_030762935.1. NCBI lineage: Eukaryota > Metazoa > Arthropoda > Insecta > Mantodea > Hymenopodidae > Hymenopus > Hymenopus coronatus. Next base: position 117,742,055 of record CM060882.1, read on the forward strand.
ATTGTGCATTGATATAAATGGTGATAGGTGAAAGAAGTGTGACTTCTGATGTTATTGACAGTGTCACATGACATCCCAGAGACCACTTATAATGTGATCAAAAGAAGAAAAAGGAAAATTCTCATACCTGGTTTTTCCCATGGCTGAAGACTTCTCTCAGGAAAATCCATCTACAGTATTTCCAAACTTCATCCTATTAGTCTGTGTGACTGAACATGTAATTACATAAAACTGTGGTAATATGTGGTTTAATTTTTAATCAACATTTCAAGCTCACAGTCACCTCATCTCAGCCATGCTGTTCATGGAGAACATTTTTCTAAACTTATAGAATATTACTTATCTCATAAATTGTGGCAGGTTTGGAGTTTTATAGTATTGATTTTTTATATTCTCGTAAGGGTAATTGATTTTAGAGAAGATATATACTTCCTCTTATCCCATTCTGTTTTATAAACAATACTATAGTGGCATTATTTTTCTAGAAATGTATTGCCTAATGTTTGTTTCTCTTACTTTTAACTTTTGTCAAGAATTACAAAATAAACACACTTCTTTGAAAATAATATCAAAGTTTTCAAATTTTGCAACATATTGTAGACATAATTTTCTTTTCCTTTCCTGATTTTGGAATTACCTAAATATGTAATATGGAAAGAAGGGTGCATCATATTAGAAATTAAAATTGTGTTTGTCTAACACTTTCTCATTAATGACTTTCTTTTGCAAAAAAGGAATAGATGTTATTAATTGCTAGTAATAGCAAGTAAATGATGGGAAATCCGTGTGAAGTGAGTTCATTACCATTAAATATTTAGCACTCAAAATGTCAGCTTATCAATGTGGTCACAGTGAGGATAAAAGTAATTATCTTCCAAACTCACAAGAGCTTGTAAATCTGCTTACAAGAACCAATTTTTTTGTAGTTAATTCTAATAATAGGTTGAAATTAAATAAATGCACCTATCATACATGCCCAGATTCTATAAAGCAGGCCAAAATAAAAGTTTCCCATCCACTCTAAATTCATGTGTCAGCATAATCAAGTGCAAGAACCAAAATAAACACACCTCTTTAAAGATTATATCCAAGTTTAAGTTTCTCAAGATGTAGACGATCGAATGCTAAATGGTATACTTTTACAAAGTCTTATAAATAATAAAATGCAATCAAACACATTATTTGTGCGTGATTTTTATTTCATAAATCATTAAACATAACTGATTGTTTCACCTGTCTCCTATGTTTTAATTCACAAAATGTAACTTATAATGATCAAAAGAATCAAAATACTGGAAGTGGTACACAGTGAAGCATAATTACACATTGGAAAAAATTAGTCAAATTTACACTTGAATTGCTTCACTAAGTAATTAATTATCTGGACATGTTTCGAAGGCGTATGTTGCCTACTTCATCAACCGATCCGGCCAGTCTAAATCTGTTGATGAAGTAGGCAACATACGCCTTCGAAACATGTCCAGATAATTAATTACTTAGTGAAGCAATTCAAGTGTAAATTTGACTCATTTTTTCCAATGTGTAACTAATAATGTTTTAACTTGTTTCAAATTAAAGCAAATAAACTGCTAACTGACCTCTAATTGTTGCACGCCCTTCCTGGGGCTAAACTCAGAGATACTAAATTCTATCTACAGTGACAAAGAAACTCAAAACGATTGGGTTAGTTGCACTTTTGTAATTTATGATGAAAACTTGGAATTAGCACACTAATTCAAAATCTCATAAGTGTGCACCATCTTTCAAGCAGAATTACTTGCACTTAAAGTTGAATGGGGTGTGTGAAATTCATATAGTATACATATATTTTGTGATTGTCAAGCAGCACTTTCAGCCATTGTGGATAAATATAATGCTCACCCACTTGCTGTTGATATTAGGTTGACTATCTTAGAATATAACAAACATACATGTCGAATGGATTCAGGCCACACAGAGAATGAAAATAATGAGAGAGCGGATCTGTTTGCAGAAGCAGCTGTACATTCAGATATACACTATTCTTATATGCAATACCCTATAACATCCATAAAAAATAATTTAAAAGAACAGATGCTTAAAGAATGGAATATATTGTGGAAAAATAGTAACAATGGCTTGCTCACAGAATCAGTGTTTTTTCCAACAATTAAACACTATAACTTTCTTTCCAATTAAGCCAATCTTTGACTGGACATGGAAAATTCAAATCCTACTTTGAACATCTTAAAATAATTAATTCAGATGAAGCATTGTGTTCCTGTCAAAATGTTAAACATTTAGTTTTTGATTGTCCAATATATGGTATAGAGAGATTTAATTTAGAACATCTAACTTTTGTCAAATGTCTTTCCAACACTAATCACAGATATTCAAAAGAAAATGTTTTCATAAGTTTAATCATTAGTAATATTTTTGAAACATTGTGATATAATTATTGTTTATGTAATAATAATTTATATATGAATTCTGAATATTTGTTATAGTGTTACAGAAGCTACCATGCTTCTGTAAATTAGGACTAAAGCTTTTGGAAAATAAATGAATAAATAAATAAAAAAATAGAATTTGACTGACACACAAAGATACTGAATTATTAAGTACCAGCAAATAGGTAATGTTAATATTCTTCCAACCATTCATTCTTTCTCCAGTTTACACATGCTTGTACAGGTGAAATAATGCAAATTTTATAGTACAGATTAATACACGATTGGTAGGACAAAATGTGCAGAAATAGTGAACTGAATATGTATTCTCTCATTTGTCATACTATTTCATAATTATACCACAAAAACAAAATAACAGAAACATTTTTACTAAAAGTGGTAAACCTAAATTGATAATACAAGTAGTTTAACATTGAGGCTTACCTACACCCAACCCCAGGATTATTGCAGAAATATTAATGCAGTTGTGACTGTACAATTGTTGCTGCAGCAAACACAATGGTAGGGGAAGAGGTCAACGACCTTGGCCTAGAGTAAACCATCGGTTCAACTCCAAGAGTGAGTGCATGAAGGTCCAGTGATGGTTTTGTTAAGAGGCCTTTTGTATATTGCTTATTATGGAACAATGTGCTATCATCAAATATTTTTATGTAGAAGGTGAAAACTGTGTCAACATTTGCCGTGAACTTGTCTCTATTTTTGGGGATAATACACTGGAGTATAGTCATAAGAATAAGTGGATGAACAACTTATAAACAACACTGATTTTCCGTGCTCAGGTCAACCTTGCTCATCTTGCATGGCTGCAAACACAAAATATTTGACAACCCATTCTGATGATCGCTGAATGACCATAGAGGAAGTTAGTGCTAATTCAGGCCTCAGCTATGGCTCAGTTGTAAGGATCGTTAAAGATGACTTGAAAATGACAAAATGAGTGCCTGTTGGGTGCCAAGAATGCTTGAAGAAAGCAAGAAAGACATCTGGATGACCTGTTCAGAAGAAAAGTTGACAAGGCACTGCTCAGATCTGCATTTTTGGGAAAGGGTTGTCATTGCAGAAGAAACATCGATCCCTCTCTTCAATCCTAAACAAAGGATCACTCAAATGAATTGCAGAAATTCTGCCTGCAATTGCAATTGGCCTGAAATAGTGCAAAAGTTTATCTTCCACCAAGACAATACTGCACCACAGAAGGCTTGGATTGTCATCGAATACCCAAAATGGAATTGAGATACTTAGACATCTTTTCTTGATTTGCCTTTTGTTGCTCTATTATTTGGCAAAAACTCTACAGTGGCATTAAATGATTCAGAGGCTTCCCTTAATTTTGTTGATGCAATCTTTTGGGGTTCACTACCTCCTAATCTTAGGGATAAGATTCGATCTCTCTTTCTGTGTTAGCTGTCATACTATTTCAGGAGTCATTTTGCCTACATTAGTTCAACAAATATTGTCACAGCCTGGCTGTGTGCACAGGATGTGGTAACATTGAAAATATATAATTCTCATATCAACATTGCTAACTTTAGCGTTCATAAAAACCACAGTAAGCGTGGTATTGCTCTCTTTGAATTGTAACTATAGTGTGGAGTGGATGTGCAACTAGGAACCAAGATTGGCCATGCGCCAGTAGGGACCATGAAGGAAAGGTAAAATATAATTTTGATTTGGACATGTTATCTTTAACTTAGAAGAATAAGTTAACCCATCCACGCTCCTTTTTATTGAATCATGTAAATTAGTTTCCCTGTTGTACAGTTAGAATAGGTGTGTCCCTATATGCTCGCCCAACTGTAGTAAAAAGTACATTTATCTCAGTCCAACCTCTCTGCAGCAAAGCGAGTCCCTTGAATTAGCAGGTGTGGCAATATTGCATATCAATATGGGAAAATTTTTGTGGGATGTTGACTTCAAGATTGTTCAGTCTTTACTGTATGACATGATATTTGATTAAATCACAACTTCTGTTGGACTTTAATACCTTTCGATTGCGCTTGCCATTTAATGAGCATACTGTTCCGTTTTCGCTAGTCGCGTTGAGCTCTTCACCTGTAACAGCTACTATAAACATAGTGTTATACACATTTGCAATTACCTCTATTGCAGAAACAGGTTTATTTGAAGTAATTTAGGGATTTCCATCTGCTATTACGGATGATTTGGGGACTATCCATGATTTGGCCTCCACAATTTGATTGACTAATTACATACAAGTTCATCACCTTACTGTTTTTCTCCTCCTAAACTGTGATATTACGTGAGAAGATCGATAAATCGTTACGAAACAGGGTTATTGAACCATCGAATAGCTCTTATTCTAGCCTATGTTTATTGTTGCCTAAGTCTAATGGTGATTCCAGTCTGGTTATAGATTATCATAAATTAAACAAGAACATATCTTTAGATGCTATGCCACTTCTGTAAATTCATTATACAGTACAATATTTTCGTGATGGCAAAGTCTTTACTACCTTATATTTCAATCAGATTCCTCTAGACCATTAACAGGCTTTTTGTATTCTGTACAATTTGTACCAGCCCACCTGGGTAGTGTGGTGGTAGCGTGTCTGCCTAACATTCAACAGGTTGTGAGTTCAAACCTCGCTTAGGGTGAGTTACCCGGGTAAGGTTTTTTTTCGGGGTTTTCCCTTATCCTGATAAGACGAATGTCAAGTAACTTTAAGCTCCATGGACCCCAAGATCATTTGAGCATCATTTCACCAATTTCATTCATCGTCCGATATGACCAACCAGGTTAAAGGACGTTAAGCTACCCAAAAAAAGATTGTACCAATTTTGTACAGTCTCTTTAGGTTTGCTACGGATGCTCAGGTACTTCCTTGTTATTTGGATAAATTATTACTCGTGTTTAAGTTTAAAATTGTATTTAATTACCTTGATGATTTGGTAATTTATTCACCTGATCTAGAGACCCATTTGACACATTTGTGACAAGTTTTTCAACGTTTATGCAAAATGGTATTACTGTCAGTCCATCTAAGATCAAATTTGGCATCTCAAATTTTTTGGGCCATATCATTTCTCCATTGGGGATCCATTTACCCTGAACATACTTTAGCTCTTTGTTGCTTCCCAGTTCCTAAGAATTTCTAACAGTTGACCTTGTTTCTTGGAATGTTTACCTTTTTTCCAAATGTATTCCCCATTTTGCTACATTTTCTGAACCCTTAACAAATTGCACTGTAAAAATATAAACATTTTCTTGGACTTCCTGTTAACAATCAGCTTTTGAAATTTTGAAACCTGCAGTCATGAATCCTTCCGTTTTGACTATGCCTAATTTTTCAAAACAGTTTATTGTTCAGTCTGATGCTTTTCAATTGGGAATTCCTGCAATTTTATTACAAGGTCATTAATTAACAATTTGATATATATAATTATATAATTATATCTTGTGTGGTAAAATAAAATACCTAAAAGGGCAGTAAACTTAGACCTTGTGCCACTTAACTATAAATAATGTCGCTGAGGAGAAAAGGGTATTGATCAAATATTGATCACTCCTTTCATCTCAGTTATTCTATAGTAGTCTTAAAAACAGGAAATTAGTTGACTAAAGAATGGACAAAAAATTGGCAGCCAAAATGTTTGCTAAACATTGAATAGACTTTTGCCGAGCATGAGTAAAATGAAACAAAGGTCTCTCCTCACACTCCCCCCCAAAAATAAATGAGAAGAATGTGATTTTTGGAGAAATTGAAGTGAATAATAGATTGTATAAGAGGCTTAGGATTACAGACAAATAAATAAAATCCAAATATGCTACTTTGGCACCTAGGTAACTACATCGAGGCACATATGCAAACTTTAAATTTATTTCCAAAAACAAGCACTACAAATTTAATCTATTATATAATTTTTCCAGATAATAACTAATCTAAAAAATAAAATTTCAAATTAAAATCGGTAAACAAGGATCTAGAATATAAAAAGAATTAAGGTGTAAGTAAATTAAAATATAATATAATGAAGCAAATTATTCTAAAACTAAAATATTACTGGAAAACCAGCAACTTTACAAACAGTGTACAACTGCTCTCTATTCTATACCATACACTACATCACTGGTATCCAGCGAAAGGTGATGGTATCCAGCACTAAGTTGTATATTTACTACAATAAGTTTATTCTATTAACTTATAATGTAATTTCTGTATATTATTTAACTATATTACTTTCCACATTATTTTATTTATATAATTGTCCTTATATTTCTTAAATAACTCTTCACCATTTCCACTCCTATCATACTCCTTCCTCACCACCATGGTTGCAAATTCAGCAATATGGTCCTATTTCCTACACCAGCACCTTCTTCTCTCTCGTCGCCCTCCATGGTGTAGTGGTTATTGAGCTAACTTCATATACCCAAGATTGCTAGTTCAAATCCGGCAGAGGACGATGGACTTTTTCGGGCGTAAAAATTCTTAGCATGGCTTCCTTCAGAAGGTAAGTAAAGCCGTGGGTCCCATGTAGTAGATTTACAGCACGTAAACCAACCTCAAGCCTGATAGAGAGGCCCAAGAAAAATTAAACAGTCTTTCATGCCCAGTATAGAATGGGACACTCAGAACCACAGCCATTAAAGAGTGTCCATAAATAAAATGCCATTTCCATTTTTTTCTCTCTCATCTCCATTCTTCTTCTTCTTCCACGCTCACTCCATAACTATAAATTTAGCAATAATAATCCTACTCACTACACCTGCACCGTCTTCCTTATATCCATTCTTCATCTCCTTCCTTGCTCGCCATCATTACTGTCAATTAAGCTATGGTAATCCTATTCACCACACTGACATCTTCCATTGTCTCCATTCTTCATCTCCTTCCTCCCACTCCCATTTATTTTCGCATTAAATCTTTATTACTTCAAAATGTCTCTTAAATTTCAATATTATAATTAAATTCATCCACTAATATATCTTGTAAAGGTTGGCTTAAACTATCACCTTCAGTCTTCTGTTTCCCATTCTATTTAAAATTCTTTGAGCTCTTCTGATTTCTAATGCTCAAATGGGCAACAGTACAGTCCTTCATATTTTTCTTTCATCTTTTTCTCCACGTGGTTTTACTCACATGGTTAGTCAGGATTTGTATGTATTTAAAGCTGAATTTCTCAAAATTGTATGTATATAATATTCTCCTAGCTTATATCTTTCTTTGAGTAAATTTTGATTATGTCTATTACATTAAAAAATTGTGTGTTCCGGTGTATCTTGCACTTTACAGTAATCACAAACATCATTCTCGGATTTATTTTTTCCCAGTGTATCTCATATGGTCCATGTTCTATTATATAACAAATAAGGCCTTTGGTGGGTTGTATGTGGTTTAATTTTAATTTCTCATGTACGTTATCAAAAAAGTTATTATAGACGCTTCTTCCTACGTCCTTTTCTTCCCATTCTAGATGTCATTTACTTTTCAACTTATATTTAATGTCAAATATTGTATTGCATCTATCTCCAACTATTTTCTCTACAAAATCAAAATTTTGTTTCTTTAGCCAAAATATTGCTTTCTTCAACAATCAAATAGTCTATGGGCCAAATAGCTGTAGTAATTAAAAGTGCCATGGTGGGCATTTTATTTACTGCACCTGTAAAACTAATATTTTCCTTTGAATTCTCCAAATAATGTTTTAATCATCACATCACTCACTCTCACTGCCAAACACTGACTCCATAGGTAATTATTGATGCAAAAAGTACATTGTGATGTAAGGTAATAATTTCCAAAGCGAGTTTAAACATTTTTTGAGTAATATTTCCTAATTTTGCCATGATTTTTGCCTTAAACACCCTGTACACTTTCTAAATTTGAAATTTTCATCTAATAAAATTCCGAAGTATTTGGATTCTGTATTTCTTTTTATGTTCTGATTATTAATCTTAATTAGTGGACCTCTTTTTTAAATTTTCCTTAAATAACACTAAACAGAAAAAAATAAGTCAGGTTTAATTAAGCAGGAGGCAAATTATTCAGTGTTCCAACAGTGAGTAATACTATGCTTTGTGTAATTAAAAGCTTGTGATAAATCTCATTTTATTTAATTTTAAAACAAACAAAGTTTGCTCTGTGGAATTACTTTAAATCAAAATCTAATGTGTACCAGCAATGAAGCAGTGTAGTAATTTAAGCATCTCTTTTTATGTTCTTTTCCACTATAAATCACTCTTCATTTGTACCATGAAGGATGGATTTTGTTTCCCCACTGTTCACAAATAATTTAATTAAATCTTGGATAGTATTTCAGCTAATGGTTTTTATTTCCAAGTGCACTGCCATTTAGGAAATTACTTGTATTGATTAGCAGAAAATAGAGATTCTACTTCATGGAACTAATGCTGAGTTTTGCTGAGAGACGGAGGGAGAGATAGGGTTGAGAAACTGACCTCACTAGCCAACGAACTCATATTCATACATAAGTTGAAACTTTTAGATCTCCCTTTCCCCTGCTTTTACTGAATTTTATCGAGATTTTGTACATGTACACAGTACAGCCATAAGTTCTGTCATTCAAATTTAAACGTATGGATACTGTGAATGAAGAAAAGTGACAACACTGCATACTGTCGTCCACAAGGTCACCATACTACTGGCTTGGTGTGTGTCAGTAGCAGGCAAGAGAGAAAGATGGAGTGTATAAAATCATATTGCTGTATTGGAGGCATCATTTTGCTGTGGAAAGCAAGCTAAAGAAATTTTTTCCACGTTGAAACCTCTTAGCATCAAAGAAAGATTTGTGTTTCAGACAATAACATGGTTTGAAGAAATGGGTGCAACTGTTGATCATGTCAGATCTGGCCTTCCTATGTATGTACACACACACACAAGAAGCTGTGAATGCTGTTCATGCAAGGATCCGACACAATTCTTTGCATAAACAAACAATTTTGTCTTGTGAAATGAACATCTCTTCACAAACAATGTCACATTTTTTTTTTTGAAGGACGATTTACATATCAGTGCATATAAAAGATACACAAGGCATTTGCTAACTGAAAATTAAAGGAGATACACTGGGTTCGATCCCTGGCTTTGTTAACATGTTGGGAGAGCAAAAATACAAAGCAAAAACCATGCAACAGCAGTTGGCAATCAATGTCCCATGGGTCATCGCTGCTGCTGACTGGCCTAGCAGGCCAGACCTTAACCCATTGGATTATTCTGTGGCAGAAGCTTGAGGCAATAACATATCAAAAGAGGCACCGCAATATTAAGATGCTAAAAAAATCAATCATGTCAGATGTCATTAGAATTCCACTAGACATGATTCATGCAGCTATTGATGAGTGACCTCAACTTCTTCGGCTATGTGTTGCTGCACATGGCGATCATTTTGAATGAGAGTATGTTCATTTTGGAGCATTTTATGTGTTCTTTCACAATATATGTATTTTAATGGATTTGCATAGATTTATTTAGTAGTATATGTATTGAAAGTACTGACAAGTTATGGCAGTACTGTGTATAATACCTTTGGTCACATTATATAACATTGATCTTCAAACAGACATGCTCCGAATCCGAGTGAATAAGAACTACTGAGCAGCAGGAGAGGTCCAAGCCACCTATACCATCATCTGTTGCAGCGATGCTGCTTAACGTTATCACTTACAGCCCTAATTGCACAGATGCTCAGTTGCAGGTTACTGTAGAGATTGTCGCTTCTCCTGATGAAGTTAAGCTACCAATGCCAATACACACAGACCACCTGGAAGTCACAGTGCTGTCATTGATGGTCTTCCTAAGATCCATCATCTCATTTCATCTTCACCACAACTCAGCAACGAGGGTCACTTGCATTTCCACTGTTTGCCTGGAGTTTGTGACATTGGTGAGTACAAGGTGACCTTAGATAAGACAGTGTTTATATATCGAGGGCCAGCCAAGTTGACCCTCATCCAGCCCTGCTGTTGCTGTAGTGCATTAGGCAAGATGCCACTTCCTTGGTGTAACTACCATACTACCGCTTGTCTGGCTGAAATGTACAGCATATTCACTGAGGGACCATTTGGTGTATAGCCTGAATCAGAGTGCTGATAACCAATATGCCTCACTGTTGTTTGGTATCAAACTGAAATGGTAATTTCATAAGTAGCCTGAAAGTAGTCATATTCAGCTTTCCAAAGGAGCCACATCTTAATCACATGCAGATTTATGCACTAAAAAGAGATTTTATGCAAAAACGATACAGTAAGGTAAGCATTTTTAAGAATATGTATTTATGCAGCTTTGATTTAGGGAAATACTCACCAGATTCATCTATAATGTTTAACATGTATGTCGTTACTGTACTTCCAGCTCCAACATTAAGATACACACTTTGTTTCAGCATTTCATTTTTAGAATTCTCCAATTCCATTAATGAAATTTCATCAAGATATTCCATTTAATGTCTTGAGCTTAGCACCCAAAGTATCCTTAACCTCAAATTGGGGTTTTTGCTTGTTTTACTAATCTAGAAGTATACATTTCAATAAAAGACAACCTATATCTGCTTGCAGTGGAATGGAGTACCTAAACTCCAAAAATAACGAGTATAAAAGGATAGTAAATGAAAACAATGCTTCAGTACATATAAATCCTTTAATAAGTATATTAAATTTTATGTATAGGAATTATTTTTAATTTTACAATGTTTCTGTATGCACTTCATGTGAATAGGTTTTAGGTGTGAGGTGGTAAATGCTTATTGCAGTAAGGTTTGGTTGTAAGCTTACATGAGACAGATAGTGTACTATTGGCTAATTACTTTACTGTTGGTACTTTACACAATAAATTGTGAACTTTCTGAAGACCACACTTCAGAAGAATTATTAAAACAAAATTCAAGATCTTTACATTGGCTTACTTGAGAGGTTAAATATATCCAGTTTCATGGAAAGGTTTACATCCATATGTAATTTGAGTATAAGTATGTGATTTTAGTTCCTTGGTCTTTTTGGAAACTTGCATGCTTTAGATTCAGACAGACATATTGACACACCTATAAATGATCATTTATCATACTGAATATGGGAAAGATGCAAGTTTCCAAAATGTTGAGGTCTCTACTTCACCTCACCTGGCTTGAAGCTGTACTGTCTGTAAATGGACATTTATTTATGCAAGGGACATATGTGTTATATTTAGCCCTATCACAATGACCTTTACCAAGTGGATCAGAATCTGCAGAGGATCCATTTGATACATTATATATTAAGAGCACAATATGATTTAATCCTCACAAGCAGTGCCAAATATTGTGGCATCACATTTTTCTTTTCAATCCAGTTTTTTGTATAGTTATTTAATTTCTAAATTGTTAAAATATATTTTTAAGTACTGCTGGAGCAATCAATAATAGTGAAAGTAGCTAAATTCATTGATCAAGCATAAAGAGATTGAATTTTTGTCTCACATCTCACATACTTCCCTTTACATAAGAAAACACATTTCTAACATTTCTTTTTCTTTGGTTTAGTAAATTACAGAAAATGTGGGAGATCCAGTGCTCGCAATTGAACATTTAAAAGCATTTAAAAAGAAATAAAGTGATAAACTTTAAACATGCTTTTGGAGGGGGAGGGAGACCCTCTCCAACAGTGATTTTTTTTTTTTATTTAAAGTACTTAATTATTGTTCATTTTAAATTGGAAAATAAATTGGCATATGTTATCGTTGGGACAAAGAAAATGGGAATTTTTAACACATTCAAAAGCGATTTTTCTTGCATTAAAGTTATTCTCAATTGTTATCCATATTAAATTGGAAATAAATTGACATATGTTATGGCTGGGACAAAGAAAATGGAAGTTTTAACACATTCAAGTTTAAAAATTACATTCTTTGAACTGTTAAGACAAGTTAGAGTTTTAATGCCTAATTTTAGCAATTATGACAATCTTAGCTGTTTGTTTCACTCACTCAATTCCTTTATAAAATTAGTTTCTTTAGAGACAAACTGAAAGAGACTTATTTCTAAGCCAAAATTAGTTCTTATTTGTTGTATACATAGGACAATTCATATTTCTACAATGATCATATAAGTTTTAGTTGGTTGAAGTATGAGTGTTCTAAGGAAGTTTATTAATGAAGTAAAAGAAAAGGAACACTAACTCTCTCCCTCCCTCAACTCTAATTATTTGTAATACAGTTAAAAAATGTTAACATTGCAAGCTAAAAATATAATCCTTTAAGAAGTTGAGTCCTCACCTGCAGGTATACAAGAAATACATGTTTTAGGGCTCCTTGTATCCAAAAAAAATCTGAAGTGATCCATTCACTTTCTCCACATCTCAGTAACAAAAGATTGTTAAAAAGCCTATTCTTCTATCATGCTAATGGGGATAAATATTAATAGAAATGGTCTTATTATTTGCTTCCTGTAAGTAGAAGGGAAATAAGGGAGTACACTATGTTAAAGTGATAATCAAATCTTTTAAAAGCTGGTTACTGCATGATTGAAATTAGTTTGCTTGCATGGCCAGGAGTTGACATATTTGTATATGAGAAAAGTTAAAACTCAAACAAATAACAAGAAATATCTTGGTAAAGGTCAACTCCACGAAAAAAACAGTTATGACATAAATTGTGTGTTTAAATGAGATATACATTTTTTGTGTACTAAGTTTTTGTCTATCTCTTATGGTTTACCAGTTATACAAAAGTCATCCAAAATGAAGAGGTCTTATGAGGCTATTCCTAGAAAATTCAAGATATATATTTTATTTGTCTTGCACATATCTTTAATATTTAGTATTTTAATCAAAATAATTAGAGCTATTTCTCTTATTTCTCTTCTGCTTACAAGAAAGCAAGCAATAAGACCATTTCTATTCATGTTTATCTTGATTAGCATGATATAGATAAAAGTAATAAGTTTTTGTAAGAATTGTTCGCAGAATAGATTGTCATGTAATGGAACACATCTAATTTTTTTTTTTTTTGACATCAATATCCTTGGAGCGCTGAACTGTTCCACATTGCTAGTGAATTGAGGATCTATCACTTGTTTTTTTTACTTTCTACCATTACAATAAGTAGAGAAGGTATGGCATTCCTCCAAAAATTTGATACTGAGATTTCACCAGAAATAATTGAAGGCCCCCCCCACCGCAAAAAGTTTTTAGAAAAAATGTCCATTGGTGCAACTGAAAATACTGTAGCTTAAAAACAAAATGTTGGTTAAATACCATACTTAGTGTTTAAATTCAGTATCTTTCAAGAAGACTTTCAGGAAAATCCCCTAACCCTAACTTACTTTTACATGGTAGATTTTTTGGAAAGATTCAATTTTCTCAAAAATGATTCAAATTAATTTGATCAAAATACCATATATTAAAGATATTTATGTTATAAATAAAATGCACATATTGAACTTTACGGGAATAGCCACATTCTAGATGACTTATTAATAACCGTAAGTGATAGACAAAATGAAAAGACATCATTTTGTTTGTTTGTTTTTTCATTCTTTCCATCCTGGTCATGTAAGTAAAGTGGAATTTCATGCCATAGTGACATAGAGACCAGCTTCTAAGACTTTATTATTACTTTAGCCTAGTAAATTCCCTTATTCCTTTTTACCTACAATGAAATATGTAATAAAACTATTTCTCTTAATGTTTATTTTGATTAGCATGAAGCAGATAGAGAATTATATACATTGCAGAATAGATAGAGAAAGGTTGTGAATGTAACATATAAGAATTTTTTTCTACACAAGTATAAGCAGGCAAACTAAACTGTTTCACATACCATAAGATGGGTTTACTTTGTAACTGAAGGGGATACTTTGTTATACAGGCACAGTGTTTTGTATTTTGAAACTAGCGCCATAACCGTGAAGTTAGGGAAGGCTAAACTTTGTGCCAGAATCTTTACCAAATACCACGTCATCTATGTGCTGCAGCCAGAAGCTTCTAGCCTTCCTAGTTTCCGGTATTCTCTGTATTGTCGAAGCCTGTTTTCATGATCTTCACCTCAACTCTGGATACTTTGTTGAAGCTTATCACCTGACATAGCCAACCAATATATGTAATTATTTGTGATACTTAATATGTTGGTTAGTTTGCAGAGCAATATAATATTTGTGTAATGACGTTTACATAAGATATGAGAACATAACCAAAATATTTGCAGGTGAGGGGGTTACTTTGTGTCACGCAAAGGTGATTTTTTAAAATTTACATATTTTTTTGTGTTTTGCAGTGTGAAAGTGAAAAGGCATTATGAGGACATATAAGCATTAGCTAGGTGCTCGTTCCTACTGCAATTACACGGAAAATGCCCTAAATGAAGCGGTGCAATTGGTCATTGATGAGAAGCTTCTTTGAGGAAAGCATCTCAAATGTTCGCTGTTCACTAAACATTTGTGAGATGTGATTTTTACAAATATAATATTTTTACTTTAGTATTAATAACTACTTCATCTTATGTGTCCATATTATCTGCTTTAGATACAGCATCCATAAAAACACTTTATGGATGAGGACGAAAGAGGCACAGTGCCTGACTGACAACACTGCAAAAATTTTGGGTAGACAGCCTAATTTCACCCAGGAGGAAGAAAATAGGTTCGTGGCTCACGCAATTGCCATGTCATCATTTGGTTTTCCAATAACGTTTGATTTACGTTGTGTAGTGGCATCATGTCTGGAGAGTATTGGGAGAAGAGTGCCCGTGTTTAAAAATGGTTATTTTCCTGGAAAGCAGTGGGCACTATCTTTCAGGAAAAGTCACAAACAAATTCTCTCTCAACGAATGTCGAAGAGTATCACATATGCAAGAGCTTTGACCAACAAGGAAGTAATAGATTTTTTTTCTAACTTGGAAAAGGAATTCAAGGTAGCATGCAGAAAACCAATGGAATTATGATGAGACCAATTTGGTGGATGATCCTAGGAGAAACAAAGTTATCACTCGAAGAGGAGCAAAATATCCAGAACAAATTCAAAATGCATCGAAGGCATGTACTTCTATTAAGGTATGTGGAAATGCTGCGGGAGAATTGGCACCTCTTTACATAAACTACATTGCAGAGAAATTGTGTTCCACTTGGACAGAAAATGGACCAAAAGATACTAGATATACCACACCAAATTAGGGTTGTTCGACCATCAGGTTTTTCAGGATTGGTTTGTGTCACTTATGCTCCCAATTCTGAAGAAGCAAGAAGGCCCAAAAGCTATTATAGGTGACAATTTAAGCTCCCACATAAGTCTAGATATACTACATCTCTGTGAAGAAAATGATATCAAATTCATCGCACTTCCACCAAATTTGATACCATTTTCTTTGCAGAGAAAAGTATATCTACTCATGCTGCTAGATGTAGCACTTTTTCGGTCTCTAAAATCTCATTGGAGAGACATATTGACAACAAGGAAAAAGACTACTTCTGGAAGTAGATGCACAACAGTAGATGCCAAGGGACGAATTTCCATGTCTTACACAGCTGATGGCTGCCCTGGAGCCGGGTGCTAAGGAGAATTTAAAGTCTGGATTCCGAAAGACTGGGATTTTTACATTGAATAAGGACAAGATTCTGCAGCATCTTCCACAAGAGTCCTTGAAGAAAGTATAGGATCAATGATGAATAATGTGGGCGAGGTCTTCCTGGAAGAATTAAACAAAAGGAGGCTGGAAATAACAAAAAGTCGCACCATGAAGAGACACAAAATGCAAAACGTCCTGCCAGGAAAAAGCATTGGTGCTGCTAATGTCCAAGAGGCCAGGAAAAGTGACGAAAAAATAAACTCCTCTGGGAAAAAGAGAAATAGAGGAAAGTAAAATCTTCAAACAAGGCTATAAAGTCCTATCATGTGAAGTCTTGTAGAAATAACAGATGAAGAGATAGACAACAGCAGTGACACATTTTCTCTTCACGAATCTGATGAGAGCATAGAATAGCAGGAAGAAGATTTAACCACACGTCAGAAGCAGACAGTGCACACCACCAGATACTAGCAATGTCCTTGAATCTAACAGCACAGGTGATACTTTCCAAGTGGGGGATTTTGTGGTGGTCACTTTCGAGGGTAAATTTTTCCCCAGAAAAGCGACTGGTATCAAGCATGAGGAGTATATGGATCGATAAAAAATCTCCTGAAGATGGCCAAACCGTGTTGATGAAATTTTATATTCAAAGAGTGAAGTTTTGTACATCATTAACATCCCAAAACCAGTGGGGAACCGAAGGTTGTTCAAAGTAAAATAAATGGAATAATCCCTCAAAAATGTGTCATATTACAGGTAATCCTTATTAAGGTGAAAAACATTTTCTTGAGACTTTCTGACTCGCCTAAAGTTCATACAATATATCATAACATTTGCCAAAGCTTGTACCAAGTTTTCAATAAACCTTTCATCATTTAACTTTGAGACAATCTATTTTCCTCTAGCCTTTCAAGGTGAAAATAAAACTGTCCCAAGTAACTCCACCTGACGAAGCAACTTGCGACACCTTTCAACCACAATTTTTGTATGGTTATTAAAGATGTGGAATCTGCTCATTACATCAGCATACAGAATAAGAATATGTACATATTGTGCAACAGTTTATATAGCTTTGATTACAAATTTACAGGCTAGAGAAGGAAAAACCTTAAAATATGTCACAAAGTAACCCCATCTTACGGTAACTCACAAATAACTGAGACCTGTCATGCTAAACTGTTTTACATACTCAACAAATAATTTGTGATCTGTCACAAATTACCTTACTAATGTTTTTGTTTTATTTTATATCTTAAATGAGGTTTAATTTAGCAAAACATTGGCTGCATAGAAATCATGAAACAGTTAACTACCACAAGACAATCACATTTTACCATTATTTTTTTTGTGTGTGTGTGTGTGTGTGTGTGTGTGTGTGTGCGCTTGTGCGAGATAATTTATTTCAGCTTTTCAAGTTACAAACTCCATACATATATAATCACTTTCTTGGAGTTGCTGATTTTGGTATCATAACACCCAGGTTATATAAGCACATGTAAATTTCACTCTATTTGTACATTTTTATACCCAACTAAATCTGTTTATCTCTTTTATAAGTTGCAACCTCATCAGTTTTATTATTAAGATCCTCTCTTTCGTTGGCAATTTTCCTCCCCCATTTCTCTCTTACTTTCTATGTATAATTATCTAGTTATTTCAGAAATTCTTTCTTATTACTTTAAGTAAAATATCTCTGGCAGCAACTTTTCCCAGTTTTTATTCCATATTTTCTCTCTCCACATTTTATTTCCTTGCACTCAATTATACAGTGTAAATTGTTATCGACATTGGCACATAGTGAGCATAGATCTTTATCAGCTTTTTAGACCTTTTAATAACCTTGTACCTATTCTTGACCATGCCAGACCCTCTCTTTTCATTTTTCCGCAGACATCAATGTATTTTTCTCTTCCTCATTCTTTCTTAACATTCCTATAAAATATTAAAGTACTCTTTATCCCTTAAGCTGCCTATTATTTCTTGTTTCTCTATATCATCTAGCCTAGCTTTCACTTTATTCCATAGTTTTAGTCCCCCTATTTCTTGGATTGGCTAACTCGCCCAATACAACTTCTCTTACAATTTCCTTTAATTGATATATCCAATTTCTTTCCCATTTTGCTGATTCTTGTGCCCTAAAACAGTCTTTGACAATATTTCCTTCCTCTAGAACTTGGATCCTGTTCCAATATTTCACTATCCATTTACCTACTGACCCCTTCCTCCTAGCTCTACCCAATTCAACTAATGTTACTCCATTTGAAGCTATTCTTGTTAATCCCAATATCATTTTGCAAAAGGACCTATGAATTTGATCTATACATTCCTATCCTTTTTCAGTCCTCCAAATCTCTATTCCATGTATCATTCTTGATTCCACTGTTGCTGCATATATTCTCTCTAGCCAGTTTACTGTCATACTTGGTATTTTCTTTAAATATGTTCTTATGCTATTAATAGCTAATTTCACCTTACCTAGCACATATTTCCTTTACTCTGTCCATTTTCCATTGTTATTTTGGCTTACTCATAAACAATCAAATTTGTTTACGACTTCAAATTCACTCCCCTCTAACCATCATCTCCCTTCTGTGCCGAGTTTATTCCTGTTCTTACAAATCATAATTTATTTACTTTTATTCATTTTTAAACCCCATCTTTTGCAATATGTTTCTATTGCTTTCTTTAAACCTCCACTTGTGATTGTTACTGCTACTAAATCATCTGCAAAGAGTAAACCTGGAATATATTTTTGGTTGCTAGGCATTGTGAATTTTTTTTTGCTATTTCTTGGAGTATGTCACCGATAAGTAAATTCAATAAAATGGGACAATTTACAACCCTGCCTTAAACTAATTGTATTTGGTATCCAATCCATTACTTTCTTGTTGGCAAGCCTAATGCAGGATTTATTATCTGAATACAACCTCTCTAATAGTCATAAAAATTTCTCGCTCGCTCCCTTTGTTCTCAACTTATACGAAAGTGCATCTCTTTAAATGGTATCAAAGGCCCTTTCTTGATCTACGAAAAATAAATATATCTTACCTCTTTTCTTACTTAGATATTTATCTATTATTGTTCTTATTATAAACATATTGTCGATTTTCCTTTTCTAAACCCCCCTTAGAGATCAGATAGTTTACCTTCTCTCTCTGCCCATACCTGTAGTCGCTTTGCTAGTACCTCTATAAACACTTTACCTACTACTGATAATAAGACTAATACCTCTGCAGTTACTTGGGTTATTCACCTCCCCTTTCCCTTTAGAAATTGGTACTATCACCCTCGTTTCCAATTTTGTGGAAAGCTTGTTTTATTTTATAAATCTAGAGATATCCACTTTTAATACTTGTAATAAAACAACACTATTTAATTATCCTCATCAGTAGATAAACAAGGATTACTAAATGCAACTTTCTGTGAAAGATTATAAGATGTGTATTACCTACCAAGTGCTAATATAAAAGTTGGAAGGTGATTTGTTCATGCTGCATTATTTGTCATTTTGCATCAAAAGTATATTACTAAATGATTGAACTCTTAAAATTATATTATTAACTTTCAAACACTGTTGTGGATTACACCTAAGGATGAAACTAATATTTGCATTCTGTGCCACTGCGATTAACACAACTAAACAAAATATGTAATGAAATAAACAGAAATAATACTTTTATTCACAGAAATAAGCTACACTAAAGTCACTATGTCATATGCCCTCCAAATTTACAAAAATCTGATACGCTTCAATCACATGGCTTCTCTAGATTCCCACAAACAAACTTTACTTAAAAATACTATTCTTTTATCTACTTCATGCATATTGAGATAAACATTAGCAGAATTGATCTTATTACGTGCTTCCTTCTAAGCAGAAGAGAAATAAGGGAATACATTAGGTTATAGTGATAGTCAAATCTTTTAAAAGCTCATTGTTAGTGAAACAATTGAAATTTGGTTCTCTTTTGCATTCCTGGGAGTAAAGCCAAAGAGATGAAACAAAAGCTAACTTCTCACTTGAGAAAAGTTTCAATAAAAGTTTAAAAAAGAAAAATAATAGTTTAAAATTGAAACCAATAATAAGGAGTAACTTAGAAATGTTTAACTCTACAAAAAAAATTGTGTGCAACATCAATTGTGTGCTTTAATGAGCTCTATATTTTTGTGTACTAAGGTTTTGTCTCTTACAGTTTACATACAAATGTCATCCAGAATGAAGATGTTTTCAGAGGCTACTTCCAGAAAATTCAAAATATACATTTTGTTTGTATCTGAAACATACATATTTTAATTAAAATATTTAGAGCCATTTTTGAGAAAATCAACATTTTTGTAAAATGTTCCATGTAAAGGGTAGTTAGGGATGGGAGATTTTCTTGAAAAGCTTTGTATCACATCCTTGGAAGATACTAAACTTAAATACCTGGTTTAGTATTTAAGCAACCTTTCATTTTTGTGCTTTGCTGCCCATAGACACTCATATGGACATGTTTTTAAAAATGCTTTTTTTGGATTCAAGGGATCTGAAAACTTGTATTTCCAGTGAAATCTGGATATCAAACTGCATGGAACACAAAACCTCTATCTACAATGTACACATATACTAGACAAAGCAAAAATAGAGACATGGTGCTTGAAAGGGTGTATGATCACCATGGACAGCAATTCACACTCTACAACATGCTCCCATTCTGGCCCTAAGATTGATTGATAAGAAGTTCTTGTGGTAGGGTGTTCCATTCTTCCACCAGTGCTGTTTACAACTGCCGGATGGTTGTTGTGCATGTGGATGTGCTGCAATGCACCTCCCCAAAGCATCCCACTTGTGTTAAATGGGATTTAAATCAGGGGGATGGGCAAGCAATCCATTTGCTGAATATCCTCTCGTTCCAAGAGACCTGCCTTGTGCTGTTCGATGCAGTCATACATTGTCATCCATAAAAATGAAGTCAGCACTGACTACACCCCTGAAAAGAAGAACATGGGAGGAGTACAATACAATAACGTTGACCAGTGAGCATGTTCAAAGATTTGGAGGTCAGTATGCCCATGCAACATAAGGCCTCCACATACCATAACACCTGAATTACCAAAGCAATCATATTTGAGGATGTTCCTGGGGGTATTACATGTTCCCACCTCTTTGTCAGATGGGGATACGTAGAGAATCAAACTCAGACTGAATCTGATCTCATCTGAGAAGAATATGCGACTCCATTCCTCTTTGGTCCATTCTGATGCTCTTGGAGCCATTGCAAACGGTGCCTTCAACAAGTAGATGTCAATGGAACACAATGTACTGGACATTGGGCTAAGAGCTCACCTCTATGCAGTCACCGTGCCACTGTGTAGCTTGAGATTACATGCCTAGTAGTACTGTTACATGTGGTTGCAATTGTACCCACTGTTTGACGTGGATCCCTTCTTGCCTGTTGCCCAATGTAGTGGTCATCTGCTGCTGCAGCTGAACGTGGTTGAGCACCTCCTCTCTTTGGGATAGCAGTACCTATAGTCCCCATGCATGTGAAACAATGCCATGAATATTATCAAACTCCTGGGCAATACTTGTCGCACTTTGTCCTTCTTTCAGTTTTCCAATGATTCTTCACCTTGTGAAGTCATCCAAATGTTGTCTATGGCCATGTTGTAAAAAAGAACATCACTACAGTGCACCATAACAGCTCACTGATTGCCACAAACAATCTTGTCCTGTTTCTTCAACTAGCATAGTGTTGTGGGACCAGGCTCGTTTGGCACTATAGTCTCGCTACACTCACAACAAGTGATGTCCAGCTTTCTGTACTTTCATTCATTACCACCAGGACCCTGTACTGTGATAGTATTATGTGCAGTAGCACAGACAATTTCTTATGAAGTAAGATTAGTACTTATTTTATTATCTTTTATTTTCGTAATTAGAAGATATTCATTACTTGTCTGCATAGTGAAATGGTCTGTAACTAGTTAGGCTATTAATCAGCATTAGAGTTTGTTTGTACCTATCAAGTATAAAACTTTTGCATTTAAGTAACCATCGTAGTTTTGCTGCCTAAGTGAGAACTAATGTGTTACCTGTGACTTACATTTGAAGTGACAAGCAACCTGCTGTAATAAACAGTACTTGCAACTGTTCAATGAAGACTAAATTTGTAAAGACTGTTGGCTATTCCATGAGTGTAAGTCATGTGTCTCATTCATGTATTTGCAAACCGTATAATAATCTTTGAGATATTTTAAAGGAAAGTCATATGAATGCATCACATGAGATTTTTAGAAAAAAGAGCAGTGTGAGTGCGTCTGTATTTATTGGGTGAGCCCGTTCAATATGGTTCTGCAAATTTAATGTCTTAGACTTACAGGAAAAACTACTCATGCAAACATCTCATTTTGCATATGCCAGATGGTATACTAGATCGCCAAAGTCACTCATGTCTCTTATAGAAGGATTAATGCTGCGTAAACATCAGCTTTACTGACATGCTTAGGCAAACCTTTCGGCTTCTGCATTATCCGGGAGTACCCAACTTCAACGAAGGACGGCTTGTGTGGGCCACCTGTGGTAGTGTGTGTACTCAGAGAATGCTTCAGTACATCTGTTTGTGCATATGCTAATAAGCTAAAATAAGCATACATAGTTTTAACATAGCAAATCAAGATCCAAGAGTCTTTATACTTGGAACAGCCACAACAAGACCTTGCCAAAGTTCTTGTAGCAGGCTGCTAGCTGTACTAGCCAGTGAATCAAACAGGGTCTAGAGACCCCACCATTATCTATCAGTGCACCATTATGAGTATCAGGTTTTGGCATACTATAACAATTTCTTGCAGCATTGCCATAACAACATGTCCTTCCACCTCACACTGCTTCCAGAAGTGTGAACCTACTAAGTTGTGATAAAAAGCCTATACGAGAATGTGGCTTTGGAAGTTAAGGCAGAACTAGGTTAGTTAGGTTTTGAGATCAAAGTTGGCAGGGCACTTTCATGCAGGAGTAGGGATCTGCTCTGTTGTTTGTAATACTCAAAATGATGCTGACTTTATGGCCATCAAATCCCTGATGGATCGTAAGCATTGCAAAGTGCCTGTTAAAGATTGAAATGGAAATGGAGTTTTATTTAAGGATGCTCTTTTACTACTGAGGTTCTCAGCATCCCATTCTATATTGGGCATGAAAGATTGCTTAATTTTGCTCAGAAGCCTCTTTTATCAGGCTTGAGGTTCTTTTACGTGCCATAAATGTATGACACACAACCAACAGCTTTACTTCCCTTCTGAAGGAAGCCACAATAAGGATTTTTATGCCCAAAAAATCCATCATCCTCCACTGGGTTTGAACCTGCGATTTTGGATATATGAAATTAACATGGTAACCATTACACCACGGAGGGCAATGTTAAAGATTACATCTCCCCCAAAGGCCCACATGCAGTACTGGTGGTGTCCCGATTCCAACATATAGCCTGGAACTTTTGAGATTCTGCAAATCTGCCCTCAATGTGCAAGCAATTACCATGTGAGCTGATGCACTGTAAACTCACTGGTATGCACTTGCAGTCCTTGCAAGCATGGAACCCAGAGAGAGTGGCTTAGAATACAAAAGACCAAATATCCCTGCAGTGCATCAAAGAAACTGGCAGGTATGGAATCATAAATTCAGGTTCTACGCTTAGTCACCAGGCAACATGTCACACAGAGGCATTGTAATGCAGTCGCATGAAGACCTGCACACATCTACAAAAACAAGGAATCACCAAAATGCAATCACAGCTGCAGAAAGCCAAATGCCAAAAACCCACATAATTGTTAGCCACTTTTTTCAGTACATTCAAGTTTCTAGAGCTTCCAGAAAAGCATGCTCTGCCACCTTCAAAGGCATATGCAAAGAAATAATATAATAGCTCACACAACTAAACTCACATAATTCCAGAAAACAGACATCAAGTGCCAAATGTATTGGGTACAGCCCTAATTAAAAATAACGCTCAGGATGAAACCTGCCTTTTGTAGTCTAACTAGTTACAGACCATTTCACTATGCAGACAAGTAATGAATATCTTCTAATTACGAAAATAAAAGATAATAAAATAAGTACTAATCTTACTTCATAAGAAATTGTCTGTGCTACTGCACATAATACTATCACATGAAATCATTATGGATTACTAGAAAATAATGATAGTCAAGCCATTCAAGGATTAGCATTCAGAAGAGCCCACAGCAGCATCCCTGCCATTTAGGAGGAACTACAATTGGACAAATTGAAAACTATTATGAATTCTTTGGATACGCATAGCAAAGAGAAGCTATACAGAACCCAAGAGTAGAGATGAATTGCCCCTACAAATGGAAGAAGCAATGCAGGCATTCAATAAAATATTCCAAATAATTTATCATACATGGTCTTCTTCTTATCACATTGATTCTCGGTACCGGCATGGAGATTTTTCCCCTGCTGGGAGACCTTTCCAGGGTGCACTCAGCCTCGTGAGGTCCCTGAGGGGACCAATTAAGGAGCTACTTGGAGAAGTAGCTGTTCCAGGTCATGAAGACCACATTAACCGGCCAGGGGGGTTTGAGGCACTGACCACGTCTCACCTTCCAATACTGCACCTCATCCATAATGTCTGTCATGGACGGAGATGGGGGACACAGTGGCCAGGTGGTAAGCCAGGGTTCTTGTGAGCTGTTGTACCATGGAGTTGTTATATTACAAACTAAACATAAATTATGGAAATAAAAATATTAGTGAAAGAACATAATAAAACATAATGACAAAACTCCAATTACTACTAACTCATTAAAACCCCCTCTCCGAAGTGAAATTGTATACCCACTGGATGTCGTTCTGTCATGAAAGACACAAATGGCAGCATATCCAAAAACTGATACAAAAGGTCAAGTAGTAAAACAAAAACATGTTAAAATATGAGAACAAACTATTTAGGACATGCAACCAAACACAAACCAAATTTAATAAATCACAAAGTGGCTAATCAAAGTTCCTATCAAAGTAATGCAACTTACAAAAGGCCCAACACAAACACACATGCCAAACCTTGGAAGACGCAGTGAATGCCTTGCAGAGACACGAAGCAGTCTGTTGACCGAAGGGCCAAGTATTCACCAAACTATAGACCATAATTGCAAATATTTCCCAGACTAAACATGTGAATTCTGCTTTTAAACTCAAAAATTTAAAAGATAAAGCAATAAACTTAAAGAATTTATGATTACCTTCCTTTACTAGATTTAAAGGGATGATGGGTGAAATTTAGGTTTTCCACAATTTTGATACTAGAGGCTTGTTTTGGTACAGACATCAGGGGTATAAAAAGACAATGTTTTGAGTTTCATTTCTGTAAGCTCAATAGCTGTCTAGTTATTAAAATTTTTCTTTCAAAATATATGCATTTTTCAAAATCTATCTTGTCATACAGTTTTTGAATAAAATGAATAAAACGTTCTTCACAATAAATACTATAGAAGCATGTATAAAAGCTCCAAGTGCTGGATTTTTTATATCTTCGTTACAAGGGAGAAAAAACATTTATATCCATTGTAAAAGCAAAGTTTCTAAAATTTTTACTGTTTCTGCAAACATTTTATTTTTTATTTAAAAAATTAATGCTGTAATAAAAAATCCCATTCTTAGTTTTGTTAATAATAGTTTTGGGAAGATACAGGGGCATTTTCAGCTTTCTAGCATGTATTTTGAGGTTTGCATTAAGTTTTGAACGAGTAGAATAAAAATTAAAATCTAGAAAAATGGCTTTTAAAGTTTGCATGCAATTTCTACAAGAAATTTTACTAGCAAGCTTCTGTAAGAGAAAATAAACAGCATTCAAATTAAAGAGAATGTTTTCCTTGCTCTGTTATGTAAAAAAGAGATATTATTGCTTCTAGTATACAGCATACAGACCACGATGGCTCTAAGGACAGAGCAGGAATTTGAATTAACGCAAAACATCTTATGAAAATCTGCAAAATTACAGAAATTTTGTATAACATATCACAATAAATTAAATTAAATGGCATTTTATTTATGGATGCTCTTTAACTACTGTGGTTTTCAACGTCCCATTCTATATTCTGCATAAAAGACTGCGACCTTGAAGTTAACATGGTAACCATTATACCACAGAGGGTGACTCATATCACAATAGCAGCACCTGCCATGGGACATTTAATAATGCAAACTTTTAAATATGACGTAATTAAAGCAACTTGCAGAAGTCATAAGGCTTTGAAATGTTGTATATTATATTCAGAAAGGAAAAATTCCTTACAGTTTCTTCTGCATGAGGGATTGCCATTTAGGCAAAGCATAATAATAATGCAAAATATTTGTAATAAGTATAATAAAAAAAAAAATAGTAATACAATAGAATTCATAAAAATATGAAAGAAAGAGAAAAGGAACATAAATATTTTCTAGTATTTTTCCATGCAAAAAACTCAAAAATGGCTGAAATTTCATCCCTCACCCCTCTTAAAGGTAATAAAAAAATAAAATTAAATTGAATTTTGGCATTTATAGAAAATCATCTAATACTGATAATTACTCAGTAAAAAATTACAGAGTTTTTACCCTTTTTCACATAAATTTGCTATTTTTAATAGAGTATATAAATACATTATCAACAATTTTAACTAAAGGTTTTAGTACTGATTTTATAAATAAAATGATTAAGAAATTTAAGCATCAGAAAGCTTAAGGGGGTCTTTTTTTTTTCTTTTTTTTCCTCGGGTTTCTATCCAGGTAAGTTCATGGATTGACTTCAATGTTTCAAAGATGTACATCATCTTTGTCTTCAGGGTAAACAGATAACTTGAAAGTCCAGATTTGCATATTTATAGTGCCTGAGTGAAGTGTATTGAGCCACAGAGCAAAGTGTTCGAGCTACTGGGAAAGAAGAATAAAAGAAGCCTTAGTCATCTCATCTGAAGTAAATAATCTTGTTCGTGATTCAGGCCTAAAACTAAGTAAAGCATGGACATCGATGATAAAGAGCCTTAACACTTAATTGCTAACTGCTGCCACCCAAAACTTTAGAAAATGTCACTGCATTCTTTATACAACAGCGTGTGCTTCAAAACATGTGTGCTATAAAATGTTTCCAAACAGGTCTGTGCTCAAGTTAAAAACATTAGGCATATAACCACATATATAGTTTTCTACGAGGTCTGTGCCCATGCCTGTTATATTAAATATCAGCTGCTTCACAGAGGGGGTCTTTGGAGACTACTTCTCTCGACACATCATGGTGAAGAAGAGACAGCACCGAACCACCGCTGCTACGGCAGCATGCAGCGTCGCCGAGGATGCAGTACCTCCGTCTCCGCCGGCTGAGGCAAACTTCCTTTCGCCGCCAGTCGCCAGCGCAGTTGCTGTTACCTACATCACCGTCTCTGCCGAGCTCCACACTGCCGCCCCGGTTCAGTGCCGTGGTACGGGGGGTCCCTCGGGACCTTTCCACCCGGCATCTGCTCACCGCCGCACAGTCGCAGTGGCCTTCAACACTTCAGCGCCGCGGTGCCATTACTGTGGGACCAGCGTCTTGACGACGCAGTGCACTGGGCATGATCTCCGCCGCCGCCGGTTCTGTGCCACCTGCCGTGGCACCGGACACTTCACTGGCCAGGCCCAGTGTCCCCTTTACCCGGGGGACGGGCGCACCACTCCGCCGCCAGTACGATCACCGCAGATCCAACACTCAGACGCCACAACACCTCCAGCTTCTATAGACGCAGCGACGCGGGATGCCATTCAGGACCTTCATGCGGAGATCCTGAATATCGGCGCTCGCTTAGCTGCGTTAGAAGAGGCCTTCACCAGCGTCATGCCCAGGAAGCTGCTGGACCTACAAGCTGCCACCACCGCCGCCATCTCCACTCTACAGTCCTCCATTGCTGAGCTGTCCAACCGGATAGCCAGCGTCCAAACGCAGCTACAGCAGGACCAACAATGTCAGCAGCAACATTCGTCACTACCCAAGAACCACCGACTCCTCAGCGACATCCGGCTCATCATCAGGGAGGAGATGAATGCCCCGAAGACGACGCCAGGATGGCCACCATACCACCACAGCGACCCTGAGCCTCTGGTTCAGGTAGCTGAAGGACCACTCCCACATCCACCTAAGACAGCACATCAATTATTCAGAGAATTCCGCGAATTCCGCTCAGAACAAACGAACGCCAGGAAGCATCACCATTAACTTTCACAAACATCACCATTAACTACCCTTCATTTTCACCAATTACTTCTCCAGCGGGGCACTCAGGGCGCAAGTCATGTGTGTCCACTGGCTAATATCACCATCACTCGCTGTTACTGCCACTGGCAGGCAGCATTACTTATCACCAGAAATGCGCAGGTGCTTAATGCGGTACTGCAACAGAGAGGCATGGGCCTCCTACTTCCGGTGTTTTTTTTTTTTTTTTGTGAGTAGTGCCACCCTGGTTCGAGTCCAGGATGGGGAGTCTCACACTCCCAGGCTTGCCTGGGGTTAGGGCGTTAGTTGCCTTTTCCCCCATCAATACAGGAAAAAAAAAAACTTCACAGCCCGGGGGACTTCGGAGACTACTTCTCTCGACACATCATGGTGAAGAAGAGACAGCGCCGAACTGCCGCTGCTACGGCAGCACTCACCGCTACTCCCCCGGCAGTCGCCGAGGATGCAGTACCTCCGTCTCCGCCGGCTGAGACAAACTTTTTTTTGCTTCGCCGCAACTGCAGCGGCAGTTGCCGATCTCAACATCTCCGTCTCCGCCGAGCTTCACACCGCCGCGCCGGTTCAGTGCCGTGGTACGGGGGGTCCCTTGGGACCTTTCCACCCGGCATCTGCTCACCGCCGCGCAGTCACGGTGGCCTTCATGCTTGAGGGCCACCGAATTTACTGCGACCGGGGGCCAACTCCGTTGGTAAGAGTGGAGCTTCAGGACCCGGCTGACCTTGAAGCTGCTTTGACGTCAGGGTTGCCCTTGTTAGGGCGACTTCTGCCAGTCGAGGCAAGTCGACAGGAACGCCACCGGCCCTGCTGCCGCTGCTGCCCCTTCGGGCACACCCAAGACGTCTGCACATCAGCGCCGCGGTGCCATTACTGTGGGACCAGCGTCTTGACGACGCAGTGCACTGGGCATGATCTCCGCCGCCGCCGGTTCTGTGCCACCTGCCGTGGCACCGGACACTTCACTGGCCAGGCCCAGTGTCCCCTTTACCCGGGGGACGGGCGCACCACTCCGCCGCCAGTACGATCACCGCAGATCCAACACTCAGACGCCACACCACCTCCAGCTTCTATACACGCAGCGACGCGGGATGCCATTCAGGACCTTCATGCGGAGATCCTGAATATCGGCGCTCGCTTAGCTGCGTTGGAAGAGGCCTTCACCAGCGTCATCACCTAGAAGCTGCATGACCTGCAAGCTACCACCACCGCCGCCATCTCCACTCTACAGTCCTCCACCGCTGAGCTGTCCAACCAGATAGCCAGTGTCCAAACGCAGCTACAGCAGGACCACCAAAATCAGCAGCACCATTCCGCCAACAGGTTTCCATATAACACCCCATTATACGCAACTCCGATTTCAAGAGATGCTTTATCCAGGCTCGAGCAAGGGCTCCGACTCCGAAAACACCCGCAGATCCACTCAGAACACTGAGTAAAATTCACCGGAAATAACCACTCATTTTCACCAACCACTTCTCCAGAGGGGCACTCAGGGCACAAGTCATGTGTGTCTACTGGCTAATTTCACTATCACTCGCTGTTACTGCCACTGGTAGGCAGCATTCATCATCACCAGAAATGCGCAGGTGCTTTATGCGGTACTGCAACAGCGAGGCATGGGCCTCCTACTTCCGGTGGTTTTTTTTTTTTTTTTTGTGAGTATTGCCACTTTGGTTCGAGTTCAGGGTGGGGAGTCTCACACTCCCAGGCTTGCCTGGGGTTAGGGCGTTAGTTGCCTTTCCCCCCCATCATCAATAAAAAAAAAAATAAAATAAAAAACTTCACAGCCAAAAAATATCATGATGTTAGCTTCACTCGGACACTATAAACATGTGAATCTGGACTTTCAAGTTATCAGTCTACCCTGAAGACGAAGATGATGTACATTTTTGAAATGTTGGAGTCAATCCATCAACTTACCTGGCTAGAAGCCCAAGAACACTTAGAATTAATACATTGTCAGGCTTCAGCTCTTACTTTAACATAATATAATATTAGTTCTACAAAACTAATATAAGTTTATTTATTTTAAATTATTATACTATGATTGGAAACCAAATGTACTTCTTTCAGTACTTAAAATACCCTCAGTTGGATTAGTAAGAATTTTACAAACTTTTAGAGATGCTATTAAATTATTTTGTAAAAAACCTACTAGTCCTTTGATTAAGTTTTTCTAAAAAAAATGTGCATTTCAAAAATTAAAAAAGTCTGCTATTTATTAATTAAGCTGTTTAGATTATGACCATATTTATATTATGGAAAGCCCAAACATTATTTGGAAACAGAGTTGAGAATCATTTTAGAAATATTAAATACAAACAGATGGATAAAATATCATCTGTGACAGATCGTTTTTGGTTATTTAATCATGAAATAAGTCCATAAGTTAAACTAGTAAAACATTTAAATGGATCCATTGAGTTAATGGTGTGGGAGAAAACATTTCTTTTGAATTATGAGTTTGCATAACTAATTCTGAGATACTGTCAACTGATTCTATTAAAAATTTGTTTTACTTCCAGTAGATAGCAATACTATAGCAAATATTCCATCACCTAGCAGTAGTAACTGTAACGATGTAAATGAATGAGCTCAGAATGAAGCAAATGCTGAGGCTGAGGATGTAAATGATTGATTAAAAACATGTCCTGTTTATTAATTGTTTCTTCCACTCAAGCCGTGTGTAGGACAGGAGTTGGAAAGATAAGCCAGAAAACTGACTCATAGTTAAATAACTGAATAGAATGAAATAACACTAATTGATCCAATAGTTGATTAAACTATGAACCCTGGGACATAAAGTAATTACAACATTGTAAGTCACCATTGGGTTATATCATCGCAAAATCATTTCAGATCATCTTATGGTTTACCAGGAAACATGCAAGTCAAATGAGGAATTTAATGTAGTGTCAGCATGCTGCTATAATAGCTCAGTGGTTAGAGCAATTGAACGGAAACCAGGAGATCTATGGCTCAAATTCCAGCCATGGCATCGCATTTTTCGGTCTGACTCTACCTTTCCTACTCCTGTCCTACACATGGCTAATGTAGAAGAAACAATTAATTAACAGTAATTCATCTAACAGTTTGTTAAACTATGAAGCCTGGGACTTAAAGTACTTACAGCATTGCAAGTTGCCATTGGGCTATACCATCTCGAAAATAATTTGAAAGCTCCTTATGGTTTACATGTGAGACAGTGAGTTGAGGAACTTAATGTTGCACCAGCTTATTGCCATGCTGTTCTGTTTGTTTTGAATTTCTCCACTGTCACTACCTTCAATTTTTATGTATTTATCAATCTTTGGTATTTGTTGATGCAGTGTTGTCATGTCTATGGTAAAACTAGGAGAGGTTTGGGGGCTGGAACCCCCCTTGGTGACAAAAATGTAATAAGTAATATAAAATCTATGAATGTAAAATTGATTTATTTTTAAATATTTAAATTCAGGATTAATTTATATTTATAATTTGATTTCATACAGTTTTGAAAATTGATCCCTACAAAATAACCCCCCTTAATATTTTTCTGGCAGTGTTACTGAAAGGAATTTGAGTGGCCATGTAAAGTAAATGGTGATTGGCATATGTAAATGATGATGGAACTTCCAAAAAACACTATGGCAAAGCATCTGTTTTAAATTTAAAAATAGAAATAAAAGAATTACTCTATAAAACTGTCATGCTAATATTCATAAATGTAATCAAACTACCAAAATATGTAGCAGTAAACTAGACAGTTATCCAAAGCTAAAAGTTTCCTGCACCTTAAAGTAGATATTCCATCATACTGGATGTCTGGACAGAAAGAGTTGAAACACATTGAAGCAGAATAATTTATGTACAATGGTAAGAATAGAATCTACTCCACAGTTATACTTTGTACATAGAATATTTTCAAAAGTGTTGGGATCCCAGCTTAAATGTTGATTAATGCAGGTGTATGCAATAAAATGATTATATTTATTGTAATTGCAGAAAATCACAAATAATTACAGCTTAAGACCGGTCTATTTATGTAGGCCCTGAAGAAGGATAATATGGCCTACTTGGCGCAGGGCCTGATGGAGTTTGATAATACTGTGAAGCTGGATATTGATGAGTTGGAGGAGGAAATGCTGTGTAAGCACCAGTTGCACTGGTATGCGATGTTGGAGTTGCTGTAACCACTGCAGGTGGTGGTGCTGCTGGACTTGGTACTGGGGTTGTATATGTTGGTGGAAATGTGGGCGTCAGAGATGAATGTGAGTATCCACCAAACTGGTAGTGGTTACCATCAGAAACTTTGCCAACAGCTGCATCAAACTTGTCCATACTTCCTTCCCCATTGCTAGGTACAACATGCAACTTGGTATCTTTGCTAACTTTCACAGGAATAGCTGGAAACAAGCAAACTCAAACTTTAAAAAAAAAAAAAAAAAAAAAAAAAGCTGGGTGAATTTCTGCATAACAGTCACACATTTTCTACAAACATACCTATTTACAACTACCCCCACATATACCATTTACATATAAAACTCTTTCCTCTAGCCACTTTACATTCATCTTATTTAAATATATGGCTAGAAATGTATCCAAATAAATAATGAGATTGTGTGTCCTAAAAGAGAATCACTCATTTTAAAATTTTCTAAGATGCTGCCCTAAAGTAAATTTTAAAATGGAGAAATTTAGACATACACCTGTATTTAACTGGAGAAATTTAAATACACCTATATTTTAGAAACAGTTTATGTCATGCCAAAAATATGTGACATAAATATGTTTCGATAAGCTCTACACTTTTTCCTGGCAACTTTTTGCCTAACTTTTGAGGTCTTTAGTTATAAAAATTAAAAAAGAATAAAAGGACTTTATTGGCATTTACAGAAAAAAACAATAGTGGTTTAAGTAGGAGGGAGATTCCGGAAAACTTTTGCCTTGCATGATCAGAAAGGTGCCACATTAAATGTGAACTTTTTCATTTGTCCAATTTTTTATTTTTGAGCAAATATGCCTTTATCTCCCACTACCTATAACACATGCATGCATACATGCACGCGCGCATACACGCACACACAAAACTACGTTTTTCTTTAAATTACAGTCTGGTTTGGGATCTCGAGCAGTGTGGACGTACCAGTGGGAAGCAGGTAGCAGCAGAAGGACCTGTAGGAGATGAAAGATGTGGAAGCTAAAACAAAGCACTGAGGACCGGACTTCTTTGTATTTCATGTGTGAGATGGTACAATTTTGGCTGTCAAAAAATTAAGAGAGAACAGAACATAGAAGAAAACTGGTCATGTAAGGACTGCAGGAGAGATGTGACCGTCACCGCAAATGATAAAAAATTGGAGCAGCTGCAGGAGGAACTACAAGGCTTACGCGACAAGCTGAAAATAGCGGAAGATATTATTCGGAAGCTTAAAGAAGAAAACCGCTTACTGAGGGAGACACAGGAAGATGACCTAAAGAAAGAGGAGAAACCATGTTTGATCATCGGCAACTATTGTTAGACACGCGGGAACTACAAATGCAAAGGTAGCTTGCTATCCTGGCATAAAGACTGACGGCCTTCTGAGGGAAATTGAGAAGAAGCGAGAGGAGGAAGAAAGTAACTACCGGACCATCGTATTACACGTTGGAAGTAATGACCTACGAAGGAGTTCTATGTGATGGGAGACATGTATGATTTAGTTAAGAAGACAAAGGCACTGTTTCCCTCAGCAAACATTGTCATCAGTGGAGTTTAGAGGCAACGCGATATCTACTGGAGGAAGGTAATGCAGGTAAACGACGCGTTTTCGTGGGTGTCTGAACGACTGGATGTGCAGTTTGTGGACTCAAATTCGTGGATTGATGACTGGGACTATGGATGGGATGGTGTTCACCTAAACAGAAGAGGAACTTCAAAGTTGGCAGCATTGTTTGCGAGGGTATCCGAGTGGAGCGGTGTCACCGGGCAGCACTGACAACGGCTTCGGGGAAGCGACGATTCTCAGGTAGGGGCACATTCCTTAAGCCTGTTACAGGTAAATTGCCGAAGCATCATAAACAAAACATTAGAATTTTGGAATTTAATGGAAATAAGTAACCCAAGTGTGATTATAGGTACGGAGTCATGGCTCAGTGCTGATATTAATGACGCGGAGATATTTAGATCAGATTATAGGGTGTTTAGGAGGGACAGGGAAGGAAGGGGAGGGGGAATTTTTATTTGTACCAAGTTAGAGTTAAGCAGTAAGATATTGTGGGTGGAAGAAGACGTAGAAATGATGGCCATTGAAATTATCGATCACGAAAACGAAGCAAATAACATTACATTAATAGCATGTTACAGACCACCTGGCGAAACTAACTTTAAAACTCTTCATAAACTAGTGGAAAAAATTTCTTCGGAAACAGGAAAAAATGTTATTTTAGCAGGAGATCTAAATTTGCCAAATGTAAACTGGAATGGGCAGTTATTAGGAGGCGAAGCTCAATGTGTTGTTATCCTTCTGGTTTGGGATCATGGGTTTTCGTAGGTAGTCAAAACAGATACCCGGAAATTGGCTGTACTGGACGTGTTTCTATGCAGACCTGAGTCATTGTTTAGCGCATGTGAGGTTTTTCCAGGTATAAGTGACCATAGCTGTGTACAATTAGACATAAACTGGAAGGTGCGAAACCAGTTTGAAGGAGAGGAAATTATTAGTTTTAACTTCTGCAGAGCAGACGCAGATGGAATTCAGACTTTTCTCAAAAAGCAATTTTGCCTGTTTGTAAAATCTGCAACAAATGTAGATGCAGCATGGGATAGTTTCAAAATACTTATTTCGGAATCAATAAAGAAATACGTTCCATACAATGTTATCAAACAAAATAATGATCCAGAATATTATACAAGATCCATCAGAATACTTAAACGAAAGTCTAGGCGTGCATTTCATAAACGGAAGAAGTCAGATTGGCATTTTAACAGATATAAAGAATTAGCTAAACAATTGAAAGACGAAATGTTGCAAGCCCAGGAGCGGTTCTTAGAACAAATTCTTAGCAGGACCAATAATAGTTGGAAATCTTTTTACAATTATGTAAGTAGACGCAGGGGAAATAAACTTGGCATACCAGAACTCAAGGAAAACGGAATTGCCATATTGAACGATAAGGAAAAAGCGAACGCATTAAATTCACATTTTGTGTCTGTTTTTAACAAAACGGATTATAATTAAAAATTGGAAATTGAGGATAGTGGAAATTCCATTTTTCAAATAATGGCATCCAAATTGCGCAGAAGGATCAGAATGTTGCAAAATCGAAAGTCGAGGGGGCCTGATAATATACCGACCAAAATACTAAAAATTGGAGGGGAATCCATGATTCCGTACCTAATGCTTTTATTTAATATGTCAATAAATAACTGTGCCTTACCGGAAGACTGGAAAACCGCGATTGTAGTTCCAATTCATAAAGGGGGAAATAAAACAGAAGTAAATAATTATCGACCAGTCAGCCTAACTTCAGTAGTGTGCAAATTGATGGAACATTTAATTGTGGAATACATACGGGAGGAATTAGAAACAAAAAGTGGTTCAATAAAGCGCAACATGGGTTTAGACCTGGATACTCGTGTGAAAGCCAGATAACGTCATTATTTCAATATTTAGCAAAGGAGGTGGATGCAGGGGGAAGAACAGATGCAGTGGTGATAGATTTTTCCAAAGCTTTTGATGTTGTATCATATAATTTACTTATCCAGAAGCTAACTGCTACAGGAATTGATAAACGCGTAGATCTATGGGTTAAAAATTTTTTGGAAGGAAGATCGCAAATGGTAAAAGTAGGCAAGGAGCTATCTGAAAGGGGTATGGTAGTCTCGGGAGTACCCCAAGGCTCAGTACTGGGGCCGTTACTTTTTCTTATTTTTGTAAACAACATAACTGTCAATATAAAATGCCAGATAAGGTTGTTTGCAGATGATTGTATTATTTACAATAAAATTAGAAATGTTGAAGATGAGACTGCTCTTCAGGGTGATTTAAATGAAATTAGTGATTGGGCTGCTGCAAATAAAATGAAAATTAAAGCTGGCAAAAGTAAGTCAATTGCATTTAATAGATCTAGGGGAAAAAATTCCACAGGTGGACAGCTGCAAATACTTGGGAGTTTACTTGGCGAGTAACGCTGGATGGGACGAGCAGGTAAATTCTGTATCTAAGAAAGCGTGGAAAACACTGCACTTCTTAATGAGGATTTTAAAAAAGGGGAGTGCAAAGTCCAGGGAAATCGCGTACAAGTCCTTAGTGCAGCCGGTCATGGAATTTGGAGTAACTTGTTGGGACCCGTATAGAGTAAATCAAATTGATTCGTTAGAAAAGATTCAGAAAAGGGCTATAAAATTCATAAAAAGGGGTAAATATTTTGGGCCTACAAACGCTGAGGAGATAAAATGGGAGCCGTTGAAAGTTAGGCGTGAGAAACAGAGGTTGTGCGCTTTATTTAAAGCTTACGCTGGCTTAAACGCATGGGAGGACGTTACTGACAAACTGGAAAACCCAACTTACTATGCACGAAACGATCATCCGTTCAAAGTTAAGGGTAGAAGATGCAGAACTGACATGGGAAAGTTCTCCTTTGTAAATAGAACCATAAAAGACTGGAATGAATTGCCTGCAGCAGCCTTTCGGGGTTGTCCCCTGTCTCTGAAGAAATTTAGGAAAAATCTTGATTTTAATATTGGATAATTTTTGTAAATATTCCTTAAATGAAATGCTTGTAATTTTATATTGTTGTAAATACAAATGTTAAATTGGTTGGTGATTCTAATTATGAAATTAATTAATCTGAATTGAGAGAAAAATTAATGTTTTCATATTTGTGTAAATAACTATTATATCTAGCTTACAAAGCCATAAACTGGCAGCTGTGATTTATTGTTTATATATCTTGTATACATATATAACTCTGCCACCGGGTGATACCCACTTACAGAGAAATAAATACATACATACAAACTATGTGGAAGGGGGGGGGGGGCAAGAGTTCTAGGACTTTAAAATATACGTTTCTCGATGAACTCATCAATTTTCATTTATCAACCGAATGCATACTTCCTCTATCTTAGATAAATAATACAGAAATTAAAAAAGAAGTTATAGATGTAAATTTAATTTCAAAATATTTTAAGATTTACAAAGGTGTACCACACATTGCTATCAAGCACTAAAATTGGGTACCAAGTTTCTCAGAATACAGAAACATTGTATATAGTGGATAGTCCTTATGGAGTGAAAATACATTTGTCTCTATAAAGAAGCTCTTTATACTAAACTAACAGTTTTATTTCTGAAATATGATAGAACCTTCTCTGACACAAATGAAGGTGGAGGTTGACAGTTGCACAACAATTATACTCTTAGAAAGAGAGTAAAATAAGAGGGTAGTGCTGGGAAATGGTCACAAGCACATTTTAGTTTGACATCAAATAGGCATTGTTGATAAATGTTAATACACTACATAATTATGCAACTTACCTTATACTTCATTGTCAATTTTCTTTCAGAGTCCTGAAGGCTGACTATGATGGATTATAGCTTGGAATTATTAGATTTCACTGTTAGAAAAGGAGGCAAGTTCACACAAACACATCCTGACTGGGTGAAAACCATTTAACTACAATATACAAATATACAATGAATCAAATATACACCATAATTCTAAATTAATGGTTCTAGTAGTAAACAGAAGTAGGTGGGACTTTGAGAAGGTGTTGGTGGGGATGTCTGCAATAAAGCTTTGGAAAATTTGAGAAGGCTCCATATACAGCTTGGGGAAGCAACCCTTTCAAAGCTCATGTGTATGAATGGTAGGCACAGAACAGTTTTGGCAGGATGGAAAGTAGTGGGAGATGAGCCTCATGAAAGATGAGCATAGACAAGCATCACTGCGGACCACATTTTCATGCTATGCATAACCTTACTGAAGAAGATTGGTGGACAACAATTTCTGAAATAGCTTTTCTTGTAGAAATAAGCTTCAGCATGTTCTTCTAACATGATAAATTCAACTTCTGGAACTTGTCTGCCAGGTGAGTTTCCTATTTCCTCATGCAGGAGCAAAAAGGAAGTTGACAGAGGCGTCTTCTGAAGTGCTACAAGAAGGAAGGAGATGATTAGGTCACATTGTGATTTTTAAGCCTGGATCATCATTACATCTTAGAGTCAAAACAAGCAAAGCATAGAATGGCATGAACAAGGTGCAGCGGGCTATACACACTAGAACACACCTTTCTGTTGAAAGGGTGCTTACATCTGCCTTTTGGGACTCTGTGGGTATTTTGCAGGTTGATTTCCTGCATAAACAAAGGACAGTGAATGCAGCCTATTACTGCCATCTTTTGGCCATGACAAAAGCTGCATATCACAACATGCTAGCAACCAATCTGAAATGTAATTATTCTGTATGACAATGCAAGGTCACACACTGCTGTCTTAACTGGGAAAAACTGAAGGAAAGTGATTTGATGATGCAGCGATAGAAGAGTATGTGCACAATTGGCTGCACACATGTTTCATTTTTCTTCAAAGATAGTTAAAAAAATTGCCAATTCAATGACAAAAATATGTGTCTAATTCAGGAGTCTGTAGAAAAATGAGGTGGTTGTTTTGTTCTTGTTGTGCATTCAATACAATTGTAAAAAAACAATTCTAGTTTATATTTGATTCACCTTTGCAAGATATTGCAGAGCTTTTTCTAGTGTGCCACCACATTCATTCACGACAGAGTCTAATGGATCTGATAATTATCAACCATTATACTATGGTGGCATTTTCATATTTGACTTCCAATATAATGCAGACAAAACCTGGGATAGTTAGCTTCTTGAATGTAATTTTATTCATCAGAAAAAATGTCAGGTAATTTAGAACCAAGTCTGGACTCATATGTACCAGCACAAATCATCCATTCCTTTTACTTCCCATGGTGCATTGAATGGAAAAGAAAGAGCACTTTATGTTTTGTGTAATTTAAATTAAGAATATAAATAAATGGTACTATCAACACCATTGTTGTTGACTTTTGTGGCCTCCTAGCATTATTTAATTATGTAGAGGTTTTCTTAGGTGCTTGGCTCCTTAGCCCTTATCCACCTGAGGATACTCAATTATTTGAGTTTCATTTTTAAACGTTCAGAATTTAAGGGGGAATATCTTTCTGCATCAACATCCGTTGTATGGGTTCTGATTAGCTTGCTGCAAGTGTTTCTACTTCCACTCTTCGCCTACAGGAGCCATGAGAGATGATAAACTGGTTTTACAATTTTGCGATAAGCAACTAAATTTGATTTGAAATCTAATAAACTGTAATATTAAACCAGTAACTTATTCTTTGGTATTTTATATTTACAATATACAACCTATATAATATATTATACAGAGCAGTTATTTGATGCGTTTTTCAGTATATACACAAAATGAAAGTTGTACATCTAGTTATGCTATAATAATGTCAGATGTTTGACCATCTTAAACCTCAGAATATTCATGATATTTATATGAAGAACAAATAGTATGTAACAGAATTATAATTATTTGGAAAGGCAGAGTCAGACTGAAAAATGTAATGCCATAACTGAGATTTGAACCAAGATCTCCTGGTTTTTGACCAGTTACTCTAGCACTGAACTATCACATAGCATGGGGGAGTCAAATGTTGGCAAACTATCATGCACTGATGACAATTTGGCCCCCGTCAAAAACTCATTCATCCGTAGTGTTGAACCTATGGTGTAGAGTGACGAGGCTGAAGAGATTAACAATAATGGAAATCAAGAGGAACTAGCCACTTCTATAAGTGAATCAATAATAAAATCATCAGACCAAAAGTCTCATATTCAGAGGTGGAGAAACTTCATTCCACTCCAAGAAACTTGTATGATACTACTAGGTGGCTTACAAAGCACTTCAGAGTTTGTTTTTTAAACTTGAATGATGGGTTATTTTTGAACACATTTTACCTTACACAGTTCATTATCAAATTATTGTATAACGATCCAGAGGACTTTATTTTTATGGTGAATCCTCCCTTTAACCTTATAATAGTAACCCTGACTCAAATATCCATGCAAAAGAATGTGAAACATTGGTGGAATGTACATCTGCTTTAATCTACCATATGAACAATCTTACAAGTTCTGGAAATGCTGCATAGCCTATAAGTACTCTTTCTGTAATGGAGGAATCATTGACTGAAATAGTAGAGTAAATGTAAATGGCGTGTTATTTATGGATGCTTAATAACTGCTGTGGTTCTCAGCGTCCGATTCTAAATTGGGCATGAAAGACCGCTTAATTTTGCTCAGAGGCCTCTCTATCAGGCTTGAGGTTCTTTTACGTGCCGTAAATCTAGGACACGAGACCAACGGCTTTACTTCCCTTCCGAAGGAAGCCATGCTAAGGATTTTTACACCCGAAAAAATCCATCGTCCTCCGCTGGGTTTGAACCTGCAACCTTGGGTAACCATTACACCATGGAGGGCGACGAAATAGTAGAGTACTTTTAACATATTATGTATTGTATATTATTATTGCATATCTTGTTTTATTTCTTATTGCTCTATTCAACCATTTATGTGTTCTCGCTGATACTGTTTGTATTTGTTAAGCTTTGTCCATAAAGCAATCTTGCAATGAAGAAAACTTTAAAATAAAAAGAAGCTGGAATTTTAAACCTTTGTATCTTTATTTGGTCCCATAATTATTTAATAGCATAAAAGCTGCAGAAATGCTTAATACAGTAAAGTAGAAGTGAAGCTGGTGAGTATGAAGATTGTGCACTCCCAGATCACCAGGTTTCCTCTTTGTTAAAACACAACCAGAAGAATAACTTCTTGCTTATTAATGAAATTGTTAAAGTTAGCAATTTTCTCTCTTTATAGGTTTGTTAAGCATGTTCTGCTAAACAATCTTAATCACAACCCCAGTACAAAAAAAAAAAAAAAAAAAAAAAATAAAGCAAACTTTCATACATGACTACACATACACACACCCACCCCCATACCCATACACACACATCCGCAGCATTTGTTAAAACGCAATTACAGAAATAAATATAACATATATTTGTACTGTTATAAATAGGATTGAGTTTCCTTTTAAGTACTATTTCCTGTTTGCCTCTTTGTTACAATGTGATTATCTATGCATATTGCTTGAAATAATATGAAACTCTTTCACATAATATGCATATACATATAAGTATGAGAGGAGATTTTGAATACTTTTAAATAGATGAGCAGATGATATCCTTACCGATTGGTTTAAATTATAAATATAAGTGAGGAATAAGCCTAGATCTGTAGGATTAAAGAATTTTATTACAAGCCCATCATTAGGAAAAGTATTACATTTTGAGATATATCAAGGCAGCAATTCCCCACTTGAAAGCAAGTTCTTGGTTCAAGACCAAGCCCCGATATGCCTGGCTGCACAGACAACTGTAAGTGTCGGGAATTGAAAAACTGGAATGGAGGGCAAAAGACGTCTTAAGATTGCAGGCAATACATTGGTTGTAATGGGAAAATAGTGAAATTTAAAACAGCTATAATTACACCATAAGGATATCTCAGTCAAAAATAATAGCGACAACACATTCTCTATAATCATCAGCATCTTTGCACAGGCATCAGACCTTGAATGTCCTTTTGGGAGTTGAATAAAACCACTCCACTGACTAGACAGAATTTCATTCCATAATTGAACAAAACAAAAGTAAATATTATCATTGAACTTGAATATGGCATACTTGCATTTAAAGTGTTTTACAAACAGGATCATGAGAATATAATTCAACTTTAATTCTGTTTTTTATAGTTTCTTCTCAGTGATTCCATATATACTTTCAGTTTTTTGCTTTAATGCATAAAGTCGTCAACAAGAATTATAAAGAGGACTTGTTACAAGTGTCTCTCCAGTAAATTGGTCAAAATGCTGTATTAAAAATGCAAAATATACTGGGTTCGATTCTAAGGCTGATGAAACAATTCTTATTTCATTATCATTATTCCCCACCCTCAAGAGCCTGGAAATATGAATCAGATACTGAATGTGTGTTAAGTTAATTGAGAATTACAGTTTTAATGTATACTTCAACAATTTAAACAGTTGTTACAGAAGGTCAAAGTGGTATTATATTTTTTTTTATTTATTTATGCTAAGTATTATACAGGTGAATATGATCGGTGTTCAGCCCTGGCTCTTTACCGGTCATACTCATATTTTACAATAGTTTATTAATTCTAGTTTATTGCACCATTTTGTCTATTTACTGTCCATATCCATTTATTTTTCACTTTGCATAAGAATTGTCCAATCTTCTTACTATCTTTTTGAAACATTTCAACTACTACTACATTTCTATCTATTTTAAACCATTTCTTATTAATATACTTTTTTCTCCAAATTTCAGTTCCTTTACATTTAAATAAAATGTGTTCTATATCTTCATTTCCGCCACATATAGGACATTGATTTTGTGGAATACCTTTCCTTAGACCTTTTAATCTCCATACTCCTGCTTTCAGCCATGCAATACCTTCTCGCTCCTCTTTATTTGTCACATCAATGTACTTTTCCCTTCCCCATGAGACTTTCATTGGTATATAGAAAACTAAAGATCTCTTTTCAGTTATTTCACTAAATATTTTTTGTATTTCTATATCCTCAAATCTTTTCCTTGCCAACTTCCAGAAGTTATTCACATTATTTTCTCTTCTTCTCCACATTTCCCCTAACCCACTACTTTCCAGGTTATTTCGAAGACAGTCTACCCATCCCTTGTTCTTTAAACTTTTCTCTTGATATACTAAACACTGTTTTAACAAATTTCTTTCTTCCAATTTCAATATCCTATGCCAAAATTTCAATGCCCTTTCCATAATCTTTCCCTTACTTGCCACTCTACCCAGCTCTATTTGTGCTACCTGCCTAACAGTTGCATTTGGTAACCCCAGTATTTCTTTGCAAAATTTCCTATGCACCTCATCTATGCCTTCCCATCCTCCTTCTAATCCCCATACTTCTATCCCATATAGCATTTTTGCCTCAACCACCATATTGTACACTTTTTCTAACCATCTAATATTTATATTAGGTGCTTTGTATTTGCAACTTCTAATAGCTGATAAAGCTCCTTTTCCTTTTGCCAATGCAAATTTCTTTTGCTTTTCCCAATTGCCACCACTATCAATTTTAACTCCTAGATAAATACATTCTCTCACTACCCTGTACTCCTTTTCATTCTCATTCTTCCATTTTTCATATTTGCTCAATTTTCCCCCTTTTTTGAACACTACAATCTGCGTCTTGTCCTGGTTCACTTTTAAACTCCACTCTTTACAGTAATTATTTAATGTTTGCAAGGATTGTTTCAAGCCATTCACTGTAATTGCACCTATAACTAGATCATCTGCAAACAGTAATCCTGGAATCTGAATATTATTAATTACTGGCATCGAGTTATTATTTCTCCCAATTTCTGTTAATACATCATCTATATATAAATTGAATAGGACTGGACTTAACTTACATCCCTGTCTAAGGCCTTTCTCTTGTTGGATTTCTCTTGTTACAACCCCTTCCTCCACTCTTATACAAAAAGTATTTTCCTTATATAATGCTCTAAGGGTGTCCACCATTTGTTTACTCACTCCTTTAGTCAACAACTTATGCCACAGCAATTGAAGCTCTATCCTATCGTATGCTTTCTCTAAATCCACAAAAGCCATATATAACTTTCCTCTTTTGTCTTTCAAGTATTTATCTACCAGTGTTTTTATAATAAATAAGTTATCAACTGTCCTCCTCCCTTTTCTAAAGCCCATCTGAAGTTCCGAGAGGATATCATATTCTTCAACCCATGTTTGTATCCTGCTTGCCATAATACCAGTAAAAATTTTTCCTACATTTGATAATAATGCAATGCCTCTATAGTTGTTTGGTTTGTCAACACTACCCTTGCCTTTGTATATTGGATGTATGATT
The DNA here is from genome assembly GCA_030762935.1 of Hymenopus coronatus. Classification (NCBI taxonomy): domain Eukaryota; kingdom Metazoa; phylum Arthropoda; class Insecta; order Mantodea; family Hymenopodidae; genus Hymenopus; species Hymenopus coronatus. Next base: position 117,786,259 of record CM060882.1, read on the forward strand.
GCTTTCCTCCACTTATCTGGTATATACCCCTTCACCTTAATTGTGTTAAATAAGTCTACTAAAACCTTAACTCTGTTTATTTCAGTGCACCATTCCTTAAGGAACTCTGGAGGGATTCCATCTATTCCCGTTGCTTTATTTCTTTTCATTATTTTCACCTGTTGGATTATTTCTTCACTTCTTATTATATCATCGAGTATATCTACATAGTTATTACCTATTTCCCAATTTCCTATCTCATTTTTACTCTTTTTTTCCCCATACAAATTTTTAAAATATTCCATCCATTCTCCTGGTTTTATACTTGGTTTTGTTACATATTTATTATACATTGATTTCATAACCTTCCATATCTCATTTGCATTATTTTCATTTAGAATTCGTATCAAATTACTTTCATATTTTTTCATCCAGCTTGTTTTCTTTTGTTCCAGTAATAAATTATATAAATCCCTCCCTTGCATATACTCTTTCTTTAATTCTATGTTTCCTAATTCCCTCCACTTTATGAGCAGCTGTTTGACTTGTCTTTTAGTTACTCTACATTCTTCATCAAACCAGCCCTCATCTCTTTTGTAAACCTTCTTTCTCATTTTCATTTCCTCCCCAGCCCTTAGCATAATGATATTTAAGATATCCATAGCACTTTCAATTTCTTGTTCCTTTATCATAAAACTTATTCCACACTGACATATCTGGCCATAATTAGAGTTTAGTGTCTGCCTAAATTTATTGCAATACTCTTCCTTCCATTTGTATCTACTGTATTCTTCTATGTTGCACTTTTCCTCCCTTAAATTATAGACTATTTGCTCTGTGCATGTTTTTATGTCTACTATCAATGGAAAATGCCCACTGTTGGAACTTAAATTTAGTATCTTAAAATTACTTAAAATATACCCCATATTAATTGGCCATAATACATAATCAATCACACTTTGACCATTATTACTAACATACGTATATTCTCCATTCACATCTTCTCCATATTTCCCATTCAAAATATCAAAGGCATTCAATTCACAGAATTCTATAAATTTCATATAGCCTTTGTCAACTATCTTATCTTTGCTGTATCTAATTTTCTCAGGTTTCTCTAATGTATCATTGCTCATCCACCTATTCCCTCCAATAACATCATTTTCGCCAATCCTAATATTAAAGTCTCCCATTAATATAATCTCAGAATTACCATATCTCTCCTTTAAATGTTCTATTTCTATCTCTAGGTGTTTAAGGAGGTCCGGATTATGAAAGCGCGAAGGAAGAGGAGGATTGTATACTATGCCTATACATATAACATTTTCAACTATTTGTTTCTCCTCTAATACAATCCATAGTATTTCTTTTCTCCTTGACCAAGTTTCTTTAACTCCTTTACTTAACGTTTTCTTTACAAAAAAGCCTATGCCTCCAGATGCCCTCCCCTTTCTTGCTACCTTATCTCCTTTTATCCCTACAAAATCAAAATCCTTTACGTAAACCTGGTCCTCTTTTAGCCATGTTTCAGCTACCGCGAGATAATCAAGTTTTGTCAATAATTGATTTAAACTCCCCGCATATATTTTGTTTTTAACTCCCTCACAATTCCAGAATCCAAGCCTCCTTATATTCTCCCTCCCCTATTGTGAGCCTAATCTAAATCTAAATGTTTCTAGAGTCCTTTTACTCCTTAATTGTATCCCTTCTCGGGAAGAAATAGTTTTATTTCTATCTAAAACTAGCACGCTGCCATGTTCAGATGATATGATGTTGTCTTCTTCCCCTTCTGTATTTTCCCCGCTACTCTGTTGCCACGCCTTCTTTCCCTTCGCAGCCAAATTACGTGCGGCTATTACTTCCCCTCTTCTCGGTGACACTATTTTCCTAGGTGACGTCACTCTGGTGGCTCCTCCTCCTGTTGCTTCCTCTGTTGACGTCATTTCTTCGTCAGCTGTTATTTCTCTCGTAGGCAAGTTGGATGACGTCCTATCTGCATATGCCGTCCTCATATCCATGCTGACAGGTAGATTTCGGTTCCAACACACACTTTCACTGTCTTCACCCACATCCATTCCTTTTTGTTTGGACTTTGATCTTCCTGTTGTGCTTCCTAAAGTTGGCGTTGACATTTGCTGAGTAATTTCCTCTGTGCCTGATTGGGGTTCTCTTAGCTCCTTCTTGTCCAGATGCGATGTCTTTTCTCCGTCAATCCACAATTGGAAATTTCTAATATAAGCTCTTCTTCCCTGGGCTCTTGCTTCTTTCATTTTTTGTACCAAATTTCTTTGCAGAGCTCTCTTCTTAGGTGATAAATCTTTATTAATAAAAATGTCTGTTCCTTTTAATTTCTTGGCTCTTTTAAGTACTTCATGTACTAATTGGGCTGTTGCAAATTTCACTATAATTGTTCTCTTGCCAAGTTGTCTTCCAACTCGATAAGCTTCAATAATTTCCCATCTGTACAATTCCAAATTCAGCTTTTCCTTCGTTATTTCTAATATTTCTTCTGCTGGCCATTTATACCTTCTTTCCTTAACTCCTGTGAACACTAAATTAAATCTTCTCTCCCTTTCTTCCAATCTTTCCATTCTTTCCTTAACCATTTCAACTTCCCTTCTTGCTTCCTGCACCTCAACTCTAACATCTTCTTTGATATCTGTTGCCATCTTTTCCAATTGTTTACCTATTCGTTGTTCCATACCTTCTATTTTGTTCATTTTCTCAGTCAGGTTTTCCAGCATTGTTATTATATCTGCAGGGCCGGGGTTTACCTCAATTCCTCCAATCACTAGCAACAAAGTTATAACACTTGCTAAAACCAATATGTTTGTCATCTTCTCTCCAAAACTGTGTTTACTATTCACCAATTTTACTTTTCTAAACTGTCCAATTCTTGCTCTATACACTGTAATGTCCACTCCCATCGTGACTTAGATCCTTCTTCCTTCACCGCAGGAGCACCTCTCAAAACACAACCTTCCTCTATCACTGCTGGCTTAGCACCGTATTATATTACCTAAGGCAATATGTAAATATAAATAAATAAATAAATAAAATGCTTTTAGCAGGAAAAAAAAAACAAAAAAAAAAACAGATATGTGATACTGATTTTCAGAGACGGTATGTACAGTATAAAAATTATATAAATGTGAAATTAGGTATCTGTATTCCTCTTCAGTAAACTATATTCAAGACATTAAGTAAACATTTTCTATCAGTATTTGTAATATGTTTGTGTTAGATAAGATAAGATAAATATATTAATACAATGTGCATCACAGGATAGTATGGTCTGTGCTTCATGAAATAATTCATAAACAAATCTAAAGTTGGAATCGATTACTACTTAATGTTCTTTATATTCTAACACTTTTGGAAAATTCCTCTTTAGCACACTGCAGGGTTGTTTCAGTCTGAATCTATAGGTTTGAAAAACTAAATTAATTGAGATTTTGGGTAATTTTTTTTCAAATTTAGGACAAATTATAATATTGAATTTAATAATTAAAATTTAGTTGAGTCGATTTTGTAACACTACATCACTTACTTTTTAATTTCGGAAAACATGTTTCAGAAGCCATGTGCTTCCATTGTCAATTCCTTTGGTCGACCAAAGGAATTGACAATGGAAGCACATGGCTTCTGAAACATGTTTTCCGAAATTAAAAAGTAAGTGATGTAGTGTTACAAAATCGACTCAACTAAATTTTAATTGTTAAAACACATCACTGTCTCAAAGTCCACCATATATCAGGATAATTGAATTTAATATTTTAGCACTGACTTCTAATGCTCATGAACATACACAAAATAGTTGTAAAAATTAAATTAGTGTTCTCATTAGTTCTGCCTTCTTTGTCAGATGAAATGGGAAACTAAATATCGAAGGAACTGTGAAAGGGTTTAGCATCATCTTGCCTTCGCTCTCATGGAAACAATTTTTTGCAAAATGCTTTAAATTTAGTCTGTGGTATTTCGAATGCAAATTGGTCAGGTCTCAGAACAGCTAACCACTTACTCAATAATTCTGGTTTATGTATTTGGAAACCAAAATAAATTATCATTTGCTTAGTGACCGAGGAAACCTATGAGAATAAATTGGACTGAATTTGAAACACAAATCACAAATGTTAGAATTAATTCTTACCGATGGTTGGTACAGTTATATGTAGCATAGGAATGCACCATGTTCATTATTAAACCCTAATGCCTTTAAAACATCTCACTTTTAAAGCCTTAAACATACTGAACATAAAGCAAAAAGCATGTTCATGCCCTCCAGAGGCACCTGCACGAGAGGTTTCTATTAGTGACAGCAACACTAGCACCAGCTAGGTAATATAACTCCAAGGTCTTTGTTTAGGACCTTCAGCTATCTGCATTTAGTTTAATCACTTCCTAAGATAGTCATGTAGTTAGATATTTTATCACTTTGCCACCACTGGTGTAAGAATTGAGTGGACAAAACTACAGTATTGCAATTAAGTTCTGTCAGTACTTTTAATACATATAGTACTAAATAAAGCTATGCAAATCCATTAATATACATATATTCTGAAAGAACACAAAAAAATGCTACAAAATGAACATACTCTCATTCAAAATAATAACCACGTGTGACAACAAAATGGCAAAGACATTGAGACCACTCATCAATAGCTGCACGAACTGTGTCTTGTGGAATTTTCCTGACAGCTGACATGATTGATTTTTTTAGCATCTCAATATTGTGGAGCCACTTTTGACATGCTATTGCCTTGAGCTTCTGCCACAAATAATAATCCAATGGATTGAAGCCACCGCTAGGCCAGTCAGCAGCAGTGATAACAATGGGACAAAATGATGGAAAAAGCGGAAATTTATATTCCAGCTGAGGCAAAAAATTAGAACCAGTACATGGGTAAACATAGTTTATAACCAGAAAGTGGACATTAAAAGAAATCATGTAGTTGTTGGATGTTGCATCAGTTAATAGAGAAGAATGCTGAGCAAACAAGTTACTGGTAGGAAAGTAGAATCAAACTGAAAAATCCAATGCCAGGAATTAAACTACAGATCTCCAGTTTATGGACATTGTTCTAACCAATTGAGCTACCAGGGCACATGTAGGCAGAGCATTAAAGTCTCCAACTTGAGTTGCCATAGTAACTCAGAGCAACTGGATGGAAACCGGAGATCCAGTTCAAATCTCAGCTATGAAATTGCATTTTTCCCTCTGATTCTACCATTTCAATCTCATACTACGCATGACTTGTATGAAAGAACAATTAATTACCAAGCTACTGGTAAATAAAATTCTTGACTTCCTTAAATTCTGAATGACATTTCAGAGATTTTAATTACTCCACTTGGCAGGAAAAGAATACCAGATGCCAGTTGTACCAAAGCTCTCCATATGGTCTGATCGACCTTAGAGGTTACCACATTGGCCCATTTCTTAGGTGGAGGCATGATGCAGATGACGACTTGAAATCGCCACCCCAGAGCTGGAAACTGAACCATGGACCCTGCACAAGAGCAGCAAATGAAATCACTGCACTACCCTGGGGTTCTGGATACCAGATGTTGAGCAAGAAGAAAACACTTTGCTACCCATGACACATCATTCCTTAAACTGTTTCAAAATGTTACACATGCTACAGTCCACCCACCAGGGGTAAAATGGTACACTAAATGTGATCAATATCTAATCCTATCTAAGCATAAAGGTTGTTTATGATATTTGAGTTATAACTCTTAGAGCAACCCAGTATATTTAAACAGCAAGTATTAATTAAACCTTAGCCTTGTCAATTATTGTGCTATGACATTTTTTAAAAAAAAAAAAGTTAAAGTGATAATTTTTATAGTTTTACTGTAAATTACACACAAAATCCACTGTCATAAAAATTTGAAAAATGTACACATGGTTGAAAGGTAGATTGGTAGATTTTGATCACAAGAGGAATGGCACATTTCTTGTTTCAATGTCTGCACTTTTCTGTATCCAATAAATCATATGTCTATGGTACATCATTTGCATAACCTATTTATTCCTACAGATGAGAATATTTTTGTTTTGAAAGCTGATTGAGGCAAATAACTATTAAAACATGTGCTGTACATCAACTGTGTTGAAAAACTAAAAATTCTTTAAATAGCAAATATAATGAAAATAGACAAATATACTGAGACAACAAAGCAAATTTATTACAGCTGAATAAAATTTAATAACATAAGTATCTATCTTCATGCTTTCATGTCAACTGTCAATTCTCCTTCTTGTAGAAGTCGCTTTCTTGATTTTATAGGTTTGTTGGCGAGATTTCACTGAATTTATCAAAATACGTAACCAAATCTTTGTTTTTAATCATAAGTATAAGGATTAATGTTAATGGCTTTTTTCCTCATAAAGTTACTTTATTGCCAGAAATAGAATCTTATAATAGATCTCTAGCTATGGCATACCTCTAAATATTTCTGCTTTTAGAATATTGGAATCATCTTGTCAACCAGATCTTCTTGGAATCTTTTTGCTACACCAATAATTTTATTTTATATTCTTCATATCTTTTGTTTTAGCAGAAACATTTTGCTTAGTACTGTTACCAATCTATAGAATTAAAGTAGTCTGTTTATTGGCAATATAATTTGTTCTTGTCTATTGATATATGTCAATGAGTTTTAACTTCTACCCATTCTTACTTTGGATGACTTAAATGTTTAAGAATGTAAGTAGGTTTATGGATTAAATCTCTAAAGTAAATTTGGTAAGAGCAATATTGCATATTCAACAACTTCAGAAAATAATTTGCCATATTTATATTAGAAATGGCAAATATATCTTTTTAACATCTATATTATACTTTGAATACATAGGGAAAGATTTCTGTAGATGTTTTAAGATACTTTATTCAGTTATTCCACTTGTACAGAACATTTTCACAAATATGATCACCTAATAATCAGATGTGGTAATGTTGTTATTTTCAGAAAATCGGCACATTACTCTCCCAGGCGCCACACCTACCTGATGCAGCTGGAGACATTACAGCTGGGGAAACTGGTCTTGAATGTTTTTCCTTTTTGGTTGGTGGTGAACACACAGAAGGCACTAGTGGAGGTGATTCAGGAGTAATACTAGACTGTGGCTGTGAATACAGATCCAGTACCTGGTGGCAAATATCTGTAATCATTGCAAACACATAATGGTACTGCTATACTTTTATGAAAAATTTGTTTTAAAATGTGTACACTTGTCACTTATTGTCAATTTAACAGTGTTCCTCTTTAGAATTATAGAAGAAATTTTAAGTTCTGGCTTAGGAATATTAACACATTAAACACCAGTTTTAATGTACACACCAACATCACATTCAGCAATCTCAACTGATCTACCACTTTAGGTACAAAGATGTTGAAAATAAACTATGTGACGAGAGCATTTCATGACTAATGGGCAAACTTCAACTTTCCCTGCTTTGCAGGTCATCTCTTACTCTTTATAGAATAGTTCGATTCAAATCATAACATTTTATAGATATTCTTATACAGAGAAATTAAAAAAGTCATTATTTTAGTTTAGCAGTACACTTTATGAAACAAAATATGGCAAGATGAGAGAGGCAACTGAAGTCACAAAACAATCAATTTTTTATTTTATTTTTGAAGAAAATTCTACAGTTTTAACTGAATAGATTGAAATATTAATTTTAACCTTAGATGACTATTTAAATGCCTGTCAGATTCATTTTAAACTACTTTTTCTCAAAACTAGATATTCTTTACTTTATGTGCCTTTTCCTCTGAAAGTATAGAGGCAATCAAAGCGAAACTTTGCAAGAACAAGCAAAGATAATGCTGTTTATTTTGAACTACAATCACTGTTGTGCTTGAATAATATGGATATTAGTGAATATTATCAGTAAAAATCTGATATATTCCATTCACATGACTTTTTCTACCTATTCTGCAATAAACTATTCTTACAAAAAATTCTTTTAGCTATATCATGCTAATCAAGATAAACATTATCAGAAATTTCCTTTTACTTGCTTTCTTCTAAGCAGAAGGAAAATAGGGAATACACAAGCCTAAAATGAAGGTCAAATCTTTTAAAAGTTGGTCGCTATGTGATCAATTGAACTTTGGTTCACATTGTGTGCCCAGCAGTAAAACAAAAGAGAGATTAAATAAAAGATGACTGCCTTTGAGAATATTTATCAATAGCTAGGAATATCTAGGAAATGGTCCACTCCACAAAAAATATATATATATATATATATATATACAACATAAATTGTGTGTTTTAACAAGATTTACATTATTTGTGTAGTAAGTTTCTATCTCTTACCAATTATACAAAATTCATCAAGAATGAAATCTTCAGAAACTATTCCCAGAAAAATTAAGTTATACATTTTATTTGTGATATAAATATATTTAATATATGGAATTTTAATCAAAATCATTAGAGCCATTTTTGACAAAAACTAAAATTTTAAAAACATGTTCTCTCTCCCTCTCCTCACCCTCTCTCAACTTTTTGTATGGAATACCTATGTATATAGTATTGTAAGGTACAAAGATCTTACATGCAAGTGGAGAGTTTTAAAATGTTCATTTCGACTCAAAATTTGTTAAATGATTCCATTACAATGGTGCTCCACTATATACAAATATTCTTAATTATTTACAAGTATAATTTACATTCAAGTAATAAAGTTTTAGAATTTAGTGCATCTACTACTAGCTTCCTAACCCCAAGTTAGAAAAATATTGGCTTTCTGTTTTTGAGTTATATTGCACGCGTACACTCCCCCCCACCCCACCCCCCAAGCAGTTAAGCAGACACACACACACACACACACACACACACACAGTCCTTTTTCTATAGATTTATTTAATTCAGAGGACCACAAAACATGTATTTCTATTAAAATTTGGCTGGAATACAATACCCTCTACACCTATAATGTATGTGGCACAGTAAGTAGAGATAGATGCATGTTTTCTTCAAACATACTTTTTTCATGAATTATAACTTTTTGTGTAAACTGTAATTAAGCTATTCTAATGGAATCATTCTAATTTTAATTAAAAAACATATGGCTGAGAGTCTCTGTACTAAATTTTAAAGTTGGATTGATAGTTTCACAAAAAAGAAACAAAGTTCTAGTAAAAATAAATATAATCTCAGAATAAAAACAACTGAGTCATGAAAGATGCTTAATAGATATACAAAAATTAATATTATGTAGTATGTAGCTGACACTACTGTATATGCATATGAAATTAGGTGATGTTATCTGCAGCAGCTTAAGAGAACTTGGTGTTTTACCAAAGTAATACACTTTTGTTTATTTCAGTCACCTATCTCCTGTTAATTCAGATTCACCTATAATTGAACTTTTATTGCAGAGTATTTATGAACCTAAGCACATACTCTAGTTCACTTCTGGCATACGCTGCTATAGTATTCCCTGCCATGTGGTACGTGTGTTGTGATAATACTGTATTTACTGCGCTTAGGATCTCATTGCCTATAGTACCTCCTTAATTATTGTTTTAAAATTCTAGGAAATTGACAAATTCCTTACTTTTGACAATCTACATCTGGCAAAATTGACTAATTAACTTCTGTGATAAGCAAATGTCACAGTAAAACCTGTGAGAATTAGTCTTTCAGGCTACAGTCCATCATTACAGAAGAATGGAATCCTTCCTGGTTTCCACCTCTTATGTGGCCATTGAGTTTGTGCTATTACTACACATCCAGTCTTTATCTTCAATGCATACTTTGAGTGTAAAACTTATAAAAAAGTACTGGGAATCACAGGATGAGTTTTACAATCTCTTTTAAATGAAATGCTGTCGAGATAGTAATTAAAAATGTTGTAAAGTGACATCTCATGAATTCAACATACATCCTAAAATAATTTGATATTAGAGCAATCAGAAGGATCCACAAATGCTAGTTTACACAATTTTTCATGGAATCTGGAAAGGAAAATACAAAAAAGTCAATAAAAATGTTAGTGTATGTTGAAACAAGGAAACAAGGGTCATGCTGTAACACATAAAATGTTGCAGTTTGAAGTGCATGATATTGCAATAAACAAGGGGTCTTGGCTTCAGAAAATAATACAAGCTAAGGCTGGACATTATGATTTATGCATCATAAAACTTTTGAGTTTGAGGAGAAGAATTTTAATGTGTCAATAGCTTCTCCAGCTGATACAGACACTAGCAATGATGATGGCAGTAAAGATAGCCGTGTGATTTCAGAACTACAGGTACTGTAATACTTTTCTTCCCGAAATTTGTTTTTGTGAAATATATATTTTCAAAAAATTAAAAAGTTGCATTTTGTCATTAAATACCTTTAATATATGGTATTTTAATTAAAATTGTTAGCCATTTGTAAGAAAATAAAAATGTTTGACATTTTTCCCCATGTAAAGGGCAGCTGGGGGTGGGAGGGTTTTCTTGAAAATCTTCATGTCATATCCTTGGAAGATATTGAACTTAAAATACAAATGTTGGTGTTTAACAGACTTTTCATTGTTGAGCTATGACACACACCCACACACGGACATGTTTCTAATTTTTTTTACAATAAGGGGGTCTCAAAACATGTATTTTTGGTCAAATCTGTCACATTTTTTGGTGGAATACAATGCTTCCTCTATATACTATGTACATAGTGTGTGAAGAGAAAGTAAAAAGGGGTCTTATAGCCAAGTAATAACTGCATTATTTTCAACAGTATCATGGCTGAATAATAGTGCTCTAATTGTGAAAAAAAATTGATATAGAGAACCATTAAAAAAGTACAGGGAAAAAAATTATACTATATGATTTTAAGTAATTCTGCAAAAAGATAACCTTCTCTTCCAACAACAGACATGACTTCAGTATTCACCAATGTTTCTGTGCTAAGTGTATATAGTGCTCAAAAAGAGAAAGAAAGAGCTGGTGAAGTTTGTGCTCTACATAAAAAAAGATATTGAATGTGAAATCTGTTAAATGGAGAATATGACAACTTTGTTAGAAGGATAACTAAAGTGTATTAATTCTTTTTTAAGAATGAGCCACTAATGCTAAAAAAAGATCCTGCTTGTGGTTAACAATAAACCTAAACTTCCTAATCTTAAGCAAACATCATTGTATAAATTGTTGCAGGCAATTGGTTTCAAGTTTTTCAGCTAAAACTGTAAAACAATATGTGTTACATAGACATTATTATGTAGCACAGATGCTACTTGCATAACTAAAGGAGTTCAAGAAACAGGGACAAAAGCTTTATTATTTAGATGAAACATGGGTGAATGAAAGGCATACAATGTCTGAAGCATATGTTGACAAACTGTAACTTCAAGAAAGCAGGCATTCTGTTGCAGTTTAAGTACTGGACTGAAAAGCTCCACAAAGAAAAGGGAAAGGATTTATTATGCTACACTTGGAAATGAGGATGGAGTTTTAGCAGGGGATGATCTAAGTTTTGAATTACAGAAACCATGGGATTACTATGAAAAAATGATCAGTGATATATTTCAAAATGGTTTAACACATTGAAGCCCAAGCCTGAGTATAGATCAGGCAGATATTTCTAACGCTTTTAATGCAATTCCATGACTGTAACTCAGTTTTGGGCTATGCAGCAAAGGTCATGCATCAGTTATTGTTTGGTTGTCTGATTTGTGCTGCCATCTGTCCTTGCTTTAATCAACTATTAGGACATTTAGGAGAGTTAGTAATATTGGCTGCTCTTGGGCCAGTCATGCCATTTTCCTTGAAGGTGGTGATCTGTTTGTTATGTTTGGTGTTCTTAAATGTTAGAATGCAGCATTTTCCTTGCTTTCTGCGAACTGAAACTGAAATTCAGGATGGTATTTAAGATGACTGAGACATGGGCACGGACTTCGTAGAAAACTATTTATAGCAGTTATTCGGCTAATGTTTTGTGTTTGAGCACCCACCTGCTAGAAAATAAGTCTTGGAAGACTGCAGGTAGCGGATTAGGTATTAAGGCTCTTTAACATTGGTGTCCATGCTGAACTTATTCTGGCCTACAATTAAGTTCAGCAAGTAAGTTCCTTACCTTCAAGAAGGTCCATAGTAACATCCTCCACAAACATATCCCACCAACGAAGATGTTTAGAAGTACGTCCAGCCCAGTCCACCACCTCAAACTTGCTCAATTTTCCTGCGAGGTACATGAGTGCAACAGCTATAACTTCTGGCTCCCACTGTAAACTGAGTGTAGTGCACATGCTGAAATGAAATTGTAAAATACACATATACAAGTGTAGCGACATGTGGTTCTTTGAATCTCATAAGCTTTTAAAGCAAAAACACATTTGTGAGACAGGCCAAATGTTTTGTATGAAGTATGTGTGAAAATTCTCTGAAGTATGGGCATACCACAGAGTCTTGTCAAATGTATAGAAAGTCTTATCAAACACCCACATTCAGCATTACAAAAACATGTATTGCCTATCAGCAGAGATGTAATTTGGTCTTAGGTCAGTAAAGGAAAATTTTTTGCAATTATTGTACCAATTAAAATTGAATCTACTGTCTTTATTTGTCTAGAGTGCCATTGTTATTTTCGTTTGAACCATTAATGGCACTCTCCTTCCAAATTCAAAATTTACGGTTATTAATTGCAGTAGTAATGGAAAATTCATATATTAATAAATGAATGAATGGAATAATTGTGATTTTATTCAAAGGTTCACTTCACATTGAATAGGTTAACTTTTAATTCTTCAGCCTCTTCTACTATGAAAACAAAGAAATAAACACTTATGATTTCTATACAAATAAACAGAAACTGTAACTTAGGCTAATCATACAAAATATGGAACTGAGGAAGCATTTACAATTATTGGCATGTTATTAATATGATCACATTATATAGGTAAATAAAAGCTAAAGAAACTGAACAAGCAAAATTATGCTTCCCCTCTTTGTGAATTATAAATCTCTGAATAATTAAAGCAAGACATGAACAGAAGATAAATGAGGAATTCTTTTAATGTTTAGAGAAAAACAAGGCATAAGCGCAACAAACAGCTGAAGTGTGTTTCTTTCAATTTTGTGTTTCTTTCGATTTTACACTGTTGTCATGTTGTGTAGGTAGTCTTGTGGCTAATGATATAGATTCAATTGAAAAGAATTTCAAAATCTTAAATTAATAGTAAGTGTGTGAATAGTTTTAATATTTGAAAAAGTGTTTACATTTTATAGAATCTTAATTTAAAATAAGCTTATATTAAGCAATTTTCCCATTTTCTCAAAAAGTACTTCATGAATTTTTTTTATAAAGATTTTGCACAAATTTCACCTGTGCATACCTACATCATTTGTGAATACCTGACCTGCTTCTTCCATGATTGTAGTTTTTAAAAAGTTGTTAATGAAAAAAAGTATGCTTTGCTTTAACTCAATATAACTTGTGAATTTAAAAACACAAAGAACTAAGGGCAACCCTAAATACAAAGTAATATTGCCACTGGTGGTTCATTTGTAGAATGAGCAATACATAAATGTGAAGTGTGTTAAGATTATGTAATGTTTAATTAACTTTTTTGGTAATCTGGGTAAATATCTTTTTTCCCATTAAAATGATCTTCTGATGCATTGATATTTTAATTGTTATGCACATTATATAAAAATAAATTGTCAGCAAACTTTCATTTGCAAATTTATATCAGTAATAAAGCCTATATACCTTCATTGTTCAAATATAAACCTCTAATTATTATAAATTTCACTATTTTAACCCTTACCTACTGCATGAGTATGAATAAAAATAGATATGATGCAATTAAGATTATAATTACATTAATGAATTGATTATATATTTTTAGTAAAAAATTATTGGGTAAAAGATTTAATGTCAATCTATTTTCTAGATTTTCATATAAATTTATAGAATAATTTGTATTGATATAATAAATCACTTTGTTTTTCTTATCCTAAAATCAACAAACTGTAGATAAATGTATCACTAATGAAATACTAACTCATGTATTAAAATCAAAGTGTTCCATTTTGATTTGAGCTGCATGAACCAGGTGGTTATACCTCACTGGTTTTTGTTACAGTATAACCTTGCAGCATTCTGAGCCAAATACTTCTTTTCCTCATCAAATTTATACAAAATGTTCCCATCTAACACTTTCTAGGCAAGAACCAGGAATTAGCAAAATATTAGAGGTGTTTTTCAATTCCTTCATTATTTTATTAATTTACATTGTTATTTATGTATTCTTTCCAATTATTTTCACAAAAAAATACACCATTTCTCATGTTTCAATTTTCATTGCACAATGGACATTAGCAGCAACAATATTAGAGGAAGTCATTAAGACAGGTACACATGAACGGGAAATCTGTGTTTCAAATTCCTCCAAGACCATCTTGCCTGAGGTTTCTTCCTGGTTTTCTCAGTCCTCATAACTGGCAAATGTTGAGGAAGTGCCCTAAACATGTATAGGTTGAACTGATCCTTTCAAACATATCATTTTATTGCAGGTGTAATCAGTGTCCATCTCTTGTAGTGCAATATGTAACTAGAAAGAACATTTAAAGAAAAGAAAAAAACAGCAGCAATGTTGTTATAATATGTTGAAGCAAAACAGCAAACATTTAATTACATATTTCTGCAATTTAATATCAAAATATAATCTAGTTTTTTTTTTAATTATTGTTTCATTTATATAGCCCCCTTTAACATCTAAGGTCATATGAGGGGCTTTCCACTTGTAACAACTCATTCTCTGTAGGTTCTTTTATGTTGGTTTAAATAATTTTGTTTTACTCAACATGCTCACATTCACACTCACATACAAACTTCCAAACTCTATGGAGGATAGGGAATAATTCTGGCTAGAGAAAAGGTCCCCGCCCCAGCAGGGAATCGAAGCCAGGACCCCCAGGTGAAAAGTCAGCTCGCTGACCACTCGACCATGGAGGTAATCTAGTTTTTAATATGAGTTCTAAAAGCAATTTATCAAACTGATTCACAGGATGTTCATTCCAAGAGAGAGTTTGCTACTGGTTTATTTCCACACTCTTGAATTGGTCAATTGGAGATCAATGCAATACATGCTACTGACAACTTCACTGACAGGAGTCAGACATTAGTTGTAATATGTGATTATAAAAGGCAAGCAATCCAAGTTAGTTGAAATACATAGGCATGCTTCAGATATGAGAAGGGTATTAGGATGAAGCTTATATTAATTTCATAAATGTCTGCATTTCTTCACTTACTGTTTGTTTCTATCTAATAGCAATTATAGCTACTTACCTGTCATTTACAAATGTCCATGCCATTTGGACCATTTTTTGCAGCTTTGTCTTATCACCTGAAAAATAATACATCAAGTTTAACCTGGTAAACTCTGCAAGCTTCCAAAACAATGAGTTCAATGAAGCACATTTATAAACGGATTGAAAGCAAAGAAAACATACACTCTAATTTGCTTACCTTTAAGACATTTTGCATATTTTATAAGGTAGCTATATGGATGTTCAACTTGAAGATCAAATTTTATTGTTTGCAGCAAAATCCTCTCTAATGTCATTACTTCTTCCTGAAAACATTATTACATTATACTATTATACTACATTTAAAAGTAACAGTATTTTATATTAATAAAACAATTAAAAATAATGCACTATGAGTTCTTTTACACAAGTCTTCATCAAGATTGTTACTTACATAGCAGCATACAACCACTGGATGCAGCTGATGATGCAAGACAGATCCTATGATACTGATTCTACTGTGTAAGTAATAATCTTGATGAAGCCTTGTGTAAAACAACCCATAGTGCATTACTATTAACTGACCTTCACAGGGTATCACTTCCAATTCATTATTATTAGTAACAGTTAATAATATGAAACAAAACTTCACCTATCTTTATGAATAAACTAAAATTCATACAGCTAGTTTCACAATTCACATTTCTAATGCATTATCAGATTAATTTGTTATTTTTATGTTTTTACGGTTACTATTATTAGTTGGCAATACCACAGTACACAAAAATATCATAGCAAATGAAGCACTGGTAACTGATTAGTAGACATTTATAGCTTCTTAACCCTTTTATGCTTCATTGAAAAAATTATCTGTGAACCTCCTTGTCCATCTTTTAACAAAAGCTCCAAAGTAGTTCTAAACTTGGCCACAGATAGCAGCACAAAACTGGAATTTTTTAAAAACATGAACAGTTCACACCCATCTAAATAGTAATTACAGCTTTTAAATTTATTACATAGTCTGAGGAAAGTCATGTCCATTCCAATGGACACCCGGACTGAAAGGGTTAAAATATGTGCTGTTCACCATGAACTTAGCAGCATTATTTACTGAACAGTAGTAATGATTGCAGTCAATGACTTTTTCACACAAACAGAGCCTTCAAAATCCCAAATCATATATAATGAGTACCTGTTTGATGCAAACAACAAAGTAATGAAATGGAGAGAAAAACAAAAATATATAAAGTAGATTAACTTTGATTTTACAAATGTAGAGAAGGAAATGTTTGTAGATATTCTTCCTAAATATCTCAATATCACTGAAGGGAAAGAAACCTGATGACTGCCTCCATGGAGTAGGCATAACATGTGTAACTCACTTTTAAGAGTGAGTTACACATCCAATCTTGGTTAGGGGGTTTTGCTGAAATTTTCTCTTATCACCATAGACAGGTAAACCTTTGTCCTCTATGAAACCTGAGCTCATTTAAACATCATTTAATCCATTTCATTCATTCACTGTCCCATATAACCTACGGTTTAAAGACCATAAACTTTAAGAAGAAAGAAAGAAAAAACAAGACCTGATGGATCACTGATAAGACAAAAGAAGGTTAATATAAAAATAATGGTTGCAACAAATCCAAAAGATAAGTGAAGATTTGTTGCAACTATTATTTTTATATTAATATTTGTGTTATTCTTCACTGTTACTAGCTTCTTTTTACATTTACAAAATAAGGTTGTTGGGCAAATCTGTGCAAGGAATGTCCTTCCCACCCAAAATGCGAATGAAGCAATCAAATGAAGCAACTTAAAATATTCTATGATGGCTTCAAAAGAGAGTCAAAGAAAAGCTATACCAATGAAAAGGTTTCTTTATACAAGACAGGTGGAAGTCCTGCAAAGAGACTGAGAATGGTCAGTATAAGTAATAACTACTTGTATTACTGAAACACCAGGTGCAGCAAGGACGATGCATTTTCTTAATGAAGATACATATTTGCAGAGGGGGCCACATAACTAGCACAGAGCAACCAAGGCCTGTGGTCCTTTTTCATTCTAATATGACCTTTTGAAGGGAGTGATGAATGGAAGGACTCAAGGGTGACCAGTTCTAAATGGCAGCAGATGCAATCATGGATGGGGTCCCTAATGTTTCCAAAATGAACATTCTGACACTGCCCGAACCCACCCACAAGCCCTCCATGATAGCGACAATTTCGGAGGCAGGTCCCAACTGGTCAGTGCAATTCACCACCCAGCCATAACACGTCACCTATAAGTATGAAACAGGAAAGTCTCTGGAGGACAAGAAAACCATGATAAGAAGAGAGCCATACAGAATTGTTCTGCTGCTGATCCAGGGAAGCCATGAAAAACACATGGGTTAGAGTGGGTAGTCCCATAATTGAACCCAGGACTTCCAAATGAGATTTGCACATATTACCATGTCACCATTTTGCTCAGTTTCCTAATGACAAGTATTAAAGTTTCCTAGGAAAGTATTAATATTGGTATATGTTCACAAAATATAAATTTTACACAAACCTTATGCACATACATATGGTAGCTCTAGAAACATCATTTAGATCTCATTTGGAGCTGGCAGATTCCAGTAGCATAAAAATGCAGAATTAATTTTAATTGCTTCATTGGTGTTATACAGTGACTTCTGTTGGTAAGATATTGTAATGTAGGATCTATTTCTTCTAAAATTGTAACATCTTTAATAAAATGATATCCTTCATGAAATTCTGCGTCACTTAAATTATCAAAATGATTATTTATTATATAAATAATATTATCTCTTTCCTGATTTTCTTTTCAAGCAGCTACAGGTGAAATAAATGTGCATCTAAACATTCTGCCATTTTGAGCTATACTTTCTATTGAATCAGTAAGACTTTACTGAATGAAATTTCTATCCGTACCTTTATGAGTAATTTACTCGAACATTAGGGAACAGCTGTTTGGTGATCTATAAACATGACTTAATGAATCGGTAAATATACTACTGAATCATTGAAGATTTCTTGAGCTTGGTAAACAAAGCTATAAGAGTATTAGTTCTTTGAAGGACAAATATCTCTTGTCACAAGGGTAAAAAGCTATTATTTTCAACTTTCTTCATGAAATTATGGATTGTTAATCACATTCAAGTAGCCATTTTCAAACTAAAACACTAACACATAGCACAACAGTACATTACACCATATAGAAAAAGTCTGTAGCAAAGCAAAATAGTGTCGTACAAGCAAATACTTGCGCCAACTGAAACTGCATTGAGGAATGTTCATCACATGTTGCAACAAGGATGACTTTATTGCTTATGTAGCATAAATCTATTGTCAGAGAGGCAGACACACCTCTTATCAGCTGAGGAAGTATGCTTGGCTCTTTTTCTTCTCTCCTTTTAACAAGCCTTGTCAGTGGAGCCATACCAAAACAAGCCCTAAAATCCTGAATGATATCACTCATGCATTTGATGGTATATGATTAGTCATAGACAAAAGACAGCAACATCAAATATTACCTTCACATTACAGATGTTTGTATCTAACATTCCAATTATTGACAAGTAAAAGTAAACTGCTGGCATAGGTGTTAACTGTGGCTTGTTATTTGTATTATATTTGTGTTCTTGAAGTATAACCGGCTCAATTTTTAGATATAATTTGTTCTACAGAGAGAAACAAAACACATTACTTAGACTTTTTGATCACAAAGTACAACAAAAGTTGTACTTCAAAAAACATGTATTATTTTGATATATTGCTTTCTCTACTACTTACCTATAATAAGTATAAGTATTGCATCCCACCCAAATTTTTATGAAGATTTCAACTGAAACACATGTTTTAAGGTGCTCTGAATTAAAAAATAAACAATTTTGATAAAGATGTGGCTCGTTAAATAAAAAAAATCTATGTGTTCCATTCACATAACTTTCCCTACCCATTCTGCAAGCATACAATTCTTGCAAGAGATTGTTCTTTTATACACACCATGCTAATCAAGATAAAACATTAGCAAAAAATTTATTATTACTTACTTCCTAATAAGTAGAAGGGAAATAAGAGAATATATTAGGTTATAGCAAACACTGAAATCTTTTAAAAGCGGATTGCTATGTGAAACAATTCTCTTTGCATGACCAGGAGTAAAACAAAAGAGATATGAAATGAATCCTGTCTGAGAAAAGTTTAAGTAGTTTAAAACTGAAACCAATAACAAGGTATATCTCAGAAATGTTAACTGTTCAAAAATATTGTATGCATATATTGTCCGTTTAAACAAGATCTATATTTTTCATCTAGTAAGTTTTTGTCTTCAGAGGCTATTCACAGAAAAATCAAGATATACATTTTGCTTGTCATTGAAATATCTTAAACATATGGTATTTTAATCAAAATCATTAAGAGCCAAAATTTTGAAAAATATTCCATGTAAAACATAGTTGGGTGTGAGGGATTTTCCTGAAAATCTTCATGCCGCATCCCTTGGAGATAATTATATAGTTTGGTATTTAACCAATTTTGAGTTATGCTGTACATCCCCCCTCCCATATATACATGGGGCTTTTTCTAAAAATCCTATTTTTGGAATCAACAGTTCTCAAAATATTATAGTAAATCTCAGTATTGAATTTTTGGGTGCAATACAATACCCTTCTACATCTACTAAATATATTGTACACATGTGCTAGAAAAAATAAAAATGAAAAGTCAGTTATGCATCAAACTTTGCTTTAAAAGTTCAAAAAAATCCTCCCCCCATTTAGTGATGTCTTTAAACATTTATTTATGCTGGACCTTTGATCTTCCCCCCAAACTGCATGAATTTCTGATCGTTTAGCAGGTTTCTGGCAGTCTTAATTATATCTTTGCATTTCTTTGGTGTCTCTTCCACTTTGCCTGCCAGGAATAAGCAGCAGCAAGCAGTTACCTATAAAGTACAGTAGCAGACATCATTCATTGTGGCTTGAAAACTTTCATACAAAGTAATACAAACTTAATACAAGAATTAATAAATCATTACTAATTCCTAAAGATTGTCAAAGCTGGCACTTACATAGCGAGGGAAATTTCTGAAGGAATGGAACATATAGAATCTGTGGAAGTACACCACACCAGTTGCTGTTGTGTTATAGCCTAGATCCATTTTTGTTCCCGTATCAATTATGAATCTGGCACCTTCTTTTCGATATCTACACTCCGTTTCATAATCAATGCCATCCTGAATGGATGGTGTGTTCCGTAGTTCCTTTTTTTCATAATACCAGCACGGCATTTCTGAAACACTAAATGCAGAAAGAACACATTTTACTTAACTGATACATGACAGGAAAAAAATTCTATTCTGGGGTCATTCCATGCCAATCAAACAAATCTAAGCACATTTTCCATCACACTATCTCTAATTTGAAAAATATTTTTCTTGGATGTAAACATCACTAAAGTAATCACTAAAACAATGATGAAATAGTAGTTCAATTATATTAAAACTGTCATATCATGCAAAGAAATGTTCTTTCTTCTGTAAGTTTTCATCATTTATTTCATTATAAAGTACCAGAGTTTCATTATGGTGAAAAAAACACAGAAGTTGCATTCTATAAAGACATAAATTTATAAATACTGAGCGAGTCAATTTTTGTAACACATCACTTATTTTTATTTGTATGAAAAACATGGTTCTGAAGCTATTTGCTTCAATTGTCAGTTCCTGTTTGGCTGTCATCAACATCCATTATAGTGGTTGGTCTTGTCCCTGGTGGTGCTTGGATGAACTTCTGCATTAGTAGGTCATCTGATGGGATTTTAATATTGAAGTTCTTCTTGCTCCCTTACTGTTTTAGCTGTTTTCCTTGCTATGTTCTTTTAGTACTTTTGAATTTTAATTTATGGTGTGTTGGTCTTTCCAAAAAATGCCAAGCTGCTGCTGATTTTTCTTCAGAGGTTCATCCAAGCACCACCAAGAGCAAGGTCAAACAGCACGACAGATCACAATGGCAGTCGAGCAGGAACTGAGGATAAAAACAAATAGCTCCAAAAACGTTTTCCACATAAGTAATGGTAAGTGATGAAGTGTTACAAAACTCAACTCACTAATTAATCTCAATGATTAGAACACAGCACTGTCTGAAAGACCAACATACTAAATTGGATAATATTACACCTTTTGGGTCCAGGTACACTGCATTCCTTACCATCTGTAGAGTGCTTTATTACATCATGTTTTTATTTTATTGGCTGATACTGTCACCTAAAAGGTGAGTGTTCTATATCAAACCAATAGAGCATACCTATGCTGGGTTTGTCAACTCATTTGCTAATAGGTATAGTCACCTCCCTCAACTGGAAGTGAGATTAGGTAATGTGTACTACAACAGTAAGCTACAACCCCTCCTCCTTCCTCAATTAAGAGTGACAGAGGGGCTAGCGGATATCAGAAGACTTGCCTTATAAATTCCCCACAGACAATCAGAAATTCTATATCTAAAACTATTTGTGCTCTGTGTACCACATATTCTTACTAAATCATACCAACTTTAGAAAGGAAGAAATCACTATCATTACCATTAGGTTGACAGTTGTGAAGGCCTACATTCATTTGTCAAATACATTGTATCCTGTAACACTATGATAGAATTTGGTATTATCTCTAAAATATACAAAACAATCAACATTTAAATTATAATTGTGGAATTGCATGAGGCTGAACTATATTATTTTGGGTTATGTGACACACTACCATCTATTAAAGAACTTTGTGTTTGTTAAATATGTTACAAAACATCCAGATTTTAAGGTTATGCTTTAATAGTTATTTCGAGTTATGTAGCTAACTACTACCTGCAATTCTGTGGCAGAACTTCGCATTTGTTAAATAAACATATATTGTGAAAAATAGCTGCTTTTAAGGTTTTTTTAGCATTGCATAAGGTGTAATTAAATATGTTCTTATTTCAATTTACGTGGCAAATATATTAGCCATATTTTATAACAATATGAAGTAGCCCTCAGTAATGTAATACATGGCCAGCTATATGTTGATTTCCTGCTGTATTCTCCCCACTTAAGATCAAATGTGTTTATTTTTGTTTTCACATTACAAGAAACCTTTTTGCCACCACCTATAATATTCAATGTGATGTCTAAGGACTTTTAACTATAACTCTGCAGTGCAATTTGCATCATGGACGACTGCTTCTAAGAACTAGAAGGGATCTTAGTCCACTCCTGCTGGCAGGCTTTCTAAAGTCCTTAAATTGTGGTGGGATGCAAGAAGTAAGGCGTTACTTCAGCAGACCAAATCCACAGACATCCATTGGTGAGGTATATGGTGACTTCACTTCCTTTTAAATGGTATAATGTTGACACCTGTTTCCATAGCTTTTTACTTTCTCTACATGTACTATGTACATAGCATATAGGGAAGGTATTATAATGCAGCCAAAAATTTGATACTGAGATTTCACCAGAAATACATGTTTTGAGAACCCCTTAATAAAAAAAAGGTTTTAGAAAAATATCCATGTATGTGTGTATGTGGGAGGGGGCAGCATACCTCAAAAACTAAAAGTCCATTAAAAACCAAACTTGGTATTCAGTTTTGGCATCTTCCAAGGTTATGACATGAAGATTTTCAAGAAAATCCTTTTTTTTTTTTTTTTTTTTTTTTTTTTTTTTTTTTTTTTTTTTTTTTTTTGGTAGTGTTTAACGCCCGCTTTAACTACTTATGGCACTACAGGCGGTGACACTGATGATACATGAATGATGATGGAGCACCGGTGGAATGCGACGGTGGGGGAAACTGGAGTACCTGGAGAAAACCCGCCCCAGTGCAGCTTTGTCCACCACAAATCTCACATGCGGTCAGTTGGGATCGAACCCTGGCCATCTAGGTGAGAGGCAAGTGGTCTAACCACTCGGCCATGGCGTGGCCAAGAAAATCCCCCACCCCCAACTACCCTTTACATGGAAATTTTTTCAAAAATTTTGATTTTCTCAAAAATGGCTGTAACAATTTTGATTAAAAAGAATTTGTCAACTCCTGTCCATAGAAACAAAGGAACATCAGTCACATAGCAACCAGTTTTTGACTATCACTTTAACCTATGGTATTTTGCTTGTACTTACAAGGAAGCAAGTAATAAGACTATTTCTGCTTTTTTTTTATCGATTAGCATGAAGTAAATAGAAGCATAAATTTTTTAATAATATTTTTTGCAAGGATGTAGAGAAAGTCATGTGAATAGAACACATCAGATTTTTAGTTGCAGTAATGCTTAGAAGTGTGACGGGATGTTTTTCCATGAAGATCCAAACATTTGGACATTCTTACCATACAACCGGGGAACCTATTCATAAAAAATTGGGTCCATAGCATTCGTTTGGCAGTAGGCTACATTAATTTTTACATTGTTGGTAACTCTGTGAATGTCAAGTTTCCTCCAAGAGCAGTAACCTTCAAACACTATGAATCCTTCAGAAAAATTGTCCTTGCTCTGTCGAATGAAGTTGGAGCACCCTTTTAGCCACTTGTTGGTAATAAATTTCCAGGGTTTGTCTATGTCATCTAGATAAACCCATGTTTCATCTAGAGAAACCATCCATTGCCACTTTTCACCCACCAAGTGCTGTCAGTAGAGTTTTCTTGCATTGGTGAAGCGTTCTGATATGCTGCGCTTTCAAGACATGTCCACATGCTTTATGGTGCCATTCTAGACCCAAATTACATGTATTATTTGCAAACTGTCCAATGCTTCTTTGTGTTGGTGAATTTTTATAAGTCACTGCTGCCCTCACCTTACCCACTATGCCTTTAGGTTGTGCTGATTGTGCCCTTTGTGTTACTGTTTTTTTGTTGTTTTTTTCACATTGAGCCTCAGAAGGGAATCCATTTTTGAATAGCTGTGTTATACGGACCATACATGGCTTATTTTTGGTAAGGCTTGTTTGTTCGCACCTTTCTACTATCATTTAAAGGCAGTAGCTGGCATTGGAAAGCCCAACAATGTAACCTTGTTACAAATCAAGGCAAAGCAATGCCATTATTAACTCAACTCTATGAAAGAGTGCCAAAATATATCATAAATCAGTGTTGCCATCATATAAACTGAATATATGGCTACAACAATGTTCCAAATATGCTGAAAATCCAGCATTGTATACCTAAGGGATGTGAATGCATCACTTTCTAAATGCAGCAGCTGAACAGTATCCACCACTACCACAATGAAAGGTAAAAAAAAAAATATGTGATGTGTTCCATTCACATGACTTTCTCTACATCTCTGCAACAAATTATTGTTAAAAATGCTCTAGATGTTCTCGGGCTTCAAGCCAGGTGAGGTGATGCATTCTGAAGAAGGGAGAGATGTACGCTCCCGAAACGTCGATGTCTTCACATCACCTCACCTAGCTTGAAGCCCGAGAACATCTAGAGCATATTCGTCGCCAGGAAAGCTTCAACTTTTATTTATTGTTAAAAAGTTTATGCTTCTATTTAGTTCATGGTAATCGAGAAAAAATTAGCAGAAATAGTCTTATTACTTGCTTTCTTGTAAGCAGAAGTGAAATATGGGAGTATCATAGGTTAAAGTTATAGTCAAAAGCTGGTTGCTATGAGACTGAAGTTCCTTTGTTTGAATGAACCGGAGTTGACAAATTCCAGTATGAGAAAAGTATAGTTTTTCTCAGCTGAAACCAAAAACAAGAAATATCTAAAAAAAAATGATCAACTCCACAAAAAAAATGTATACAACATAAATTGTGTGATTTAACATGCTTTATATTTTTTGTGTTGTAAGTTTTAGTCCATCTCTCATAGTTAAGCAGTTATTTAAAATTTCGTAAAATTCATCCAGAATAAAGTAATCTTCAGAGGCTATTCCCAGAAAATTCAAGACATACATTTTATTTGTCATGTAAATATTTTTAATATACAAGATTTTAATCAAAATCGTTAGAGACATTTTTAAGAAAATTAAAATTTTCGAAAAAAGTTCCATGTAAAGGGTAGTTTGGGGTGGGGAAATTTTTCTCAAAATCTTCGTGTTGCATCCCTGGAAGATATTAAACTTAAATACCAAGTTTGGTATTTTACCGATTTTTCGTTTTTGAGATATCGTGTTCACACACACAACACCCACCCACCCCCACACCCACCCACCCACCCACCCACACCCACACACACACACACACACACACACACACAGACCTTTTTGTGAAAATGCTTTTTTTGGATTCAGGGGACCCTAAAACATATATTTCTGGTGAAATCTCAGTATCAAATTTTTTGGTGGAGTGCAATACCTTCTCTATACACTATGTACATAGTATGTGTAGAGAAAGTAATAATTTGGGTGGGTTTAGGCCTCATATATCCCTCGGTTATGCAGGGTTCATCGGAGTTTGCTCTTCATAGATCCTTAAGGTACAACTTGTTGCTCTGAAGTTGTGGCATTTAGCCAGGTCTGCTGCACTCCTCTCCTTCTAAAAATATAACCCTCAGCTGTGCTTTCTGGCATTGGGCCCCCAATCCCTTGGCCTATTGCGGCTTATGACCCTCAACCCCTTGGTTACGCTTTACAGCTTAACCCTTTCCAGCCCAATGGTGCCATATGGCATGATTATCTATTTTTGTTGTTCAAGATGGTGAAGGTTTAAAGTTCAATAATTCTCTGCCTTCATTGTGTGCGTTTCACAATTTTCTTTAAATTTATTGATATTAACATGGATTAAAACCAGCAAGAGCGAACATAGAATCCCTTCAAAAATACATTTTTCTACGAAATACAGAACTTATTCGGCTACAATGCTACCCGAGATACAGTAAACACTTAGATATGTCAATCAGCATTTATTTTACCTAGCCCTATCCCTTCCTTTATCACTGTAGAATTATAGCTAGAATGCCAACTTAGGTTAATCTGTGATATTAAAATCTTGATCAGTGATATTCAATGTTTTAGAAGTTTAGACAATTGAGCTACCAATAAGACATCAAGAGGGAACAACTTTTTTAAGGCAAATAGACATCCTATATGGTCAGTTTTCAGAAAACAATTTCAATGGAAAATAAATTGGGCTGGAAAGGGTTAAGGACCTTAAACCATTAGCTATTATATCAGTGACAACACATGTCATTGTAATTTTTTTTTTTCATTTCAGATGTTCGCTACCTTGAGCTCTTCATGTCTTCACTATGTTCAGGTTGCGAATGTTGGCTATAAGTGAAGAGACAAGGACAAGAACAATTTTCCCATTATATCTAGAATGCAGTATCCATTACGTTTGAGAAACAAAGTGACAAAAGCCAAAACATTACTATGAGTGAAAAACATAAGTGAATACATGTTGTAAGTGTTATCAGTGTAAATTCTCTGCATCAGATATGTGGACAAAAACAGATGTAGAGACTGATTTTTTTTGGATATAAGGGACCCTAAAACATATATTTCCAGTGAAATCTGGGTATTGAATTTTTGGGTGGAGTGCAATACCTTCTCTTTACACTATGCACATAGTGCGTGTAGAGAAAGTAAAACTCTGACGTGTTCCATTCACATGACTTTCTCTATATGTCTGCAATAAATTATTTTTAAAAAGCTTATGCTTCTATTTACTTCCTGCTAATCGAGAAAAAAGTTAGCAGAAATAGTCTTATTTCTTGCTTCCTTGTAAGTAGAAGCGAAATAAGGAAGTACCATACGTTAAAGTGATAGTCAAAAGCTGGTTGCTATGTGACTGAAGTTCCTTTGTTTGTATGGACTCAGGTTCACTAAGTCCTGTATGAGAAAAGTATAAGTTTTTATAGCTGAAACCAAAAACAAGGAATATCTGAAAAACAATCAACTCCACGAAAAAAATTAATATAACATAAATTGTTGTTTTAAAGTGCTCTACATTTGTTGTGTGGTAAGTTTTTGTCTCCTCTTATGGTTTAGCACTTATGCAAAATTCCATAAAATTCACTGAGAATAAAGTAGTCTTTAGAGGCTATTCCCAGAAAATTAAAAATATGCATTTTAGTTGTCAGGTAAATATAATATACAGTGTTTTAATCAAAATTGTTAGAGCCATTTTTTAAAAATCAAAATTTTCGAAAAAAGTTCCATGTAAAGGGTAGTTTGGAGTGGGGGGATTTTTCTCAAAGTCTTTGTGTCGCATCCCAGGAAGATACTAAACTTAAACCAAATTTGGTATTTTACCGACTTTTCGTTTTTGAGTTATCATGTTCACAGACACACGGACTCTCACACACACACACACACACGGACCTTTTTTCTGAAAATACTTTTTTTGGATACAGGGTACCCTAAAACCTATTTCCGGTGAAATCTTGGTATAACATTTTTGGTGGAGTGCACTACATTCTCTATACACTATGTACATAGTGCGTATAGAGAAAGTAAAAATCTGATGTGTTCCATTCACATAACTTTCTCTACATCCCTGCAATAAATTACTTTTAAAAAGCTTATGCCCCTATTTACTTCCTGCTAATCGAGAAAAAAATAGCTGAAATAGTCTTATTACTTGCTTCCTTGTAAGTAGAAGCAAAATAAGGGAGTACCATAAGTTAAAGTGATAGTCAAAAGCTGGTTGCTATGTGACTGAAGTTCCTTTGTTTGTATGGACACGAGTTCACAAAGTCCTGTATGAGAAAAGTATAAGATTTTTATAGCTGAAAACAAAAACAAGGAATATCTCAAAAACAATCAACTCCACGAAGAAAATGTATATAACATAAATTGTGTGTTTTAAAGTGCTCTACATTTGTTGTGTGGTAAGTTGTTGTCCATCTCTTAAGGTTTAGCAGTTATGCAAAATTCCGTAAAATTGACCCAGAATAAAGTAGTCTTCAGAGGCTATTCCCAGAAAATTCAAAATATACATTTATTTGTCAGGTAAATATCTTTAATATATGACATTTCAATCAAAATCGTTAGATCCATTTTCTAGAAAATCAAAATTTTCGAAAAAAGTTCCACGTAAAGGTTAGTTTGGGGTGGGGGGATTTTTCTCAAAATCTTCGTGTCGCATCCCTGGAAGATACTACACTTAAATATCAAGTTTGGTATTTTACCAACTTTTCGTTTTTGAGCTATCATGTTCATAGACACACGGAGACACACACACACACACACACACAGACCTTTTCCTGAAAATACTTTTTTTGGATACAGGGGACCCTGAAACATATATTTCCAGTGAAATCTCGTCATCGAATTTTTTGGTGGAGTGCACTACATTCTCTATACACTATGTACATAGTACGTATAGAGAAAGTAAAAATTGGAATCCTGACCATGTTCAAATTGATGAATGCAAAATAGGATGACCAAAATACATCAGGGGTGCATCTTAGGAGGGGTCTTGAATCCTTGGAATAATGGATTTTCAATCAAATGAGTTGCGATTGACGACATGTAGTAATGATAATAATAACAATAACAATGATGAAGTACTGACGAGGTTTAGGCCAAGCTTAATTAAGGAGTGAATTAGTATCATTGTACTCAAGTGCACATATAATGTAGTTATACAGTTAGTGTAATTCATTGACAAAAAAAATATTGGCAGCATTCATTTGGCGCTGCAGGATAGATAATTTGGTTGCACTCTTAAGTATAGCTACATGAACGGAAAGTAAATAAATAATTACAAACCTTAACTTATGCTAAGAAAACGTTCTTCAATATGAAATCACAGTAATAAGTGGTGGTAAAGCTATTCAATGGTTGCAGCACACACACGAACAGCAGACACAGATACACAATAGTCTTAAGTAGTAGTTTAAGTGACTTCGGTAATTATAGAGAACTTGGGCCCCTCTAGAAATTAAACAAATTGTGGTTTGACTGTAAGTATGGTTTATACTTGTTACGTTTTCACAATTTTTTTTATCGGAAAAACTCCGTAATTAAGTTAAACGCTAATTTATTACGTGCGCGTAGCGATCCTTTTTTGTGAATATTTATGAAGTATGCTGCCTAGAAGGAGTAAAATATAAATAAAGAAGTCTTGTAGTACTTTTGCAATGTAAATATATAATAATACTACACACTAAAGTGCCTAAAACCTGAGTTTCATTGTCGGCAGCAGGCGAAGTGTTGTGGAATGCAACACCGGCATACGTCGCTAGACGCTGTGCTGATGTATGAAAAGTAAGTTTCACGCAGATACAGCTGTTCAGTGAATTTTATTATGCAGAACTTCGGCCACTCTAAAATCGAATAAAACTAAGTGCGATTGATTAACTTTGTATTTATGATGACAATTTCAGAGCCTGTGGATTTCAAATTTAGCGCGAGGTTAGGTTCCAATCCGTTTAGGTAGTGTGTGTATTTAAACAGGTAGCAACATTAGTTTTTTAAACCATCTCCCCACCCCTAACCCCCCTCTAACCACACCGGTCCCGTTAGAGTGTGAAACTGGTATAAGTCGCAGCGGAGAGAGTTAGCGGCCCATCTTGTAAATAATTACCGAAAATTCTTTAACTTAACTTTTGGTTAAAACAGTAGCTTGACACAACCTCCAATATATATAAGCCTAATTGCTTGAATTTTATTTAATTATATCTATTCCAAAATTCTTTGATTTTTGCGAAATGAACATCCACACAGTTAAAATACAGACACACTTACCAAAAATTCCAGTTATATTCAATCACTACTTATTTTGAATTTGCTCTCAATCGCCTCTTTCTGTAGCTCTCGTCGCAGAACACAGCTCTTTTGTTTTAAAAGGCTGCCAGCTGTAAAGCCAATCTTCCTTTTAGGTCACACTGAAATCTCCCTAAATCGGGAAAGAAAATCCCTAAATCATTTTTAAAAAAAAAATTCTTTAAATTAAATGTCTAAACCTTTAAGTTTATGTGTGTTGAGTTTTGGGGGGGGTGAGGGTTCGGAAACATTTAAAAAACCTTTCATATGTTCATCGGTAACTTTATAAGAAAAGTCACGATTTACCCAAGGGTGGCTTGCAAGATGAAGTTACTGAAGTGACTCTTTCCTATATTTTTAATCGAAATTGAAAATTATGTATTTGTTATCTTGTGCTGCTAATTCACTCAATACCGTATGCGAAATCTCGCGTGAAGTGGTAGGATCCTGCACTGCTTCCCATGCCAATTCGTCGGACTACCTCGCTTCTCGCTCTTTACAATCACTCCATCATAGCACAACTGAAAGGCTCGCAAAAACACCGTCGTTCAAACACTTCTTGTATCATGAGGACTAGATGTTATGGTATCTTGTTCTTGTATACTATGTTACCTTGGAAATGCAATGCTTTAAATTACATTAAGGATTACTTAGGGTAGTTATTTTATATACCTGCTTCGAAACTCCTTTCATGATAAGATATCAATTGCAACTTTCCCATCATGACAACAACTAGTGTTCGTTTACTAATTTATTGTGTGGAGTGAATTTAATTTCATTAAACTTTTGTCTAAAAAATTTAAATTCTCCAAATGTAATTAAACGGTTTTCAGTGATTTTTATTAAGGAATCCAGAAAACGATATGGTTTGCGGTGCACTAGAAACTTCAGCCTCGTTTTAATAAACAAGGTAAAATCGTTGTTTTATGTTCTATTTTATTGTTTTTAATTTAGCATTATTTAACCTGTGAATTAATTCTGTCTTCCACACAAGCAGTGTGTAGGACAGGAGTTACAAAATAAAAGTCAGACTGAAACATTCAATGTCACAACCGGAATCTGAACAACAGAACTCCCGGTCTCCGTCCAGATCACAAAATAATCTGTGGTCACGATGTTTACCGGGAAAAAAACCGGTGAAAAGAGCATTTGGACAGAGACCAGGATATTCGTCGTTAAAATCTCAGATACGGATTAACTTCATTTAACTTAGGTTTTTCAAATTGTGACAAGTGAATTCTCCGAAGTCCTATATTTTCCGTTTCGTGCAATCTTAAAATCATTTTCTAATAGAATAAGTTGCAGCAGAGCATTTTTTTACATAATTTATGCTCATAATTACCTATATGCCGAATATGTAAACCTTGGGATTTACAAAAATTAGCTTTCCAGTTTCGAAAGTTTTAGTTAACACGTTCTCCATTTTCGAATTCGCGAGCCGCCCTTGGTTTTGGCACGGTGCTGAAATCATTATAGAGAATTTGCAGTTGCAACTTTTTTCGAGTCAGTAGTTTTGCGAGGTTTATAAGCCCTTCCAATGCATATGTAGAAGATTTTGGGTAAAGCTTCCAATTAGCAAGATTCTGCTGCCACGCTTTACGATGCATTATTACTCTGCCACGGTACTAATGTTCTCGTTCCAATGAGATGGAATAAAAGATGGTGTAAATAAAAGCAAGCATAAGCTCACGCTCATCAATTTCAAATGTTCTTCAATTTCATAGAAAAATGTTTTTCCCCTCAACCTCCTCGCGAGTGGCTGCTTGTTGACTTGATTGCTGAGGTATTCCTCGCGATATGGTGTAAATAAAAACAAGCCATACAATGCAAAACTCTTTACGTAACCTTCCACAAAATTCAACGAGTCTTCCCATTTTACCTATTGATTACTACTAATTAAATTATCGTCAACTCATCCTTCGCTACATGAGTCACAGAATCCCCGATTAATCTAAATTGAGATAATGGCGATTCAACAACTGTGAAGGGTATGAAGGCGGTCATTTATCAGAGCTTCCAACGAGAACTATTTAGGTTAAACTTTCGCAACAATTAATAAGCATTGAAACTATTCGAGAATCCTTTGAAACTTATTCAGAAAGTAAACTTCCCCCTACATTACCCCAAGCAGTTATCCCGTAAATTCTGCCTTAGGGCAGTTGATTCATCTTAGGTGTTCAGGGAGGAAACCCTCAAGTTGATAACACTCTGTAATACTATCTTAGAACTTCCACAACCTGGAGGCGATTATAATGTGGACACCGATGCCAGTAACATCAGTATTGGATGCTTCTATCCCAGATCTAGAATGGCCACAAATGGGTAACAGCCTACTACAGCATGACATTGTCCAAGGCAGATATGAACAATTAAGTTATTCGCGAGAGCTGTGCTGGAACATTTCCAAAGGACTTCCTGGCCAGCTCATCCATTTGTGAACTGACGTCTCTGCCCTCAGGCTGCTGAGATTCAAAAATCTGGTGCCAGACATCCCGTTATGTCCAGAATCTGCAAGAGTACAACTTTACTTCAGAACATCTGAAAGGGAGGAGCCACTCCAAAGTGTATGCCATTTAAAGAAGACCCTGTCTAAAGGAATTCGATTACTCCACTAAGGTGAAAGAGAAGGTGTAAAACGTGGCTCTTCGTGTGATTTCCGGGTGCCCGCAGATTACTAGGAGAGCGCAAGTAGCTTAAGGAGGGAGCGCTGGCGGACGCCGATTTGATGCAACTCCTAAGAGAAGTGGTAACAGGGACTAGACCGAACTTGGAAGACATGCATCAATGACTGAGCACAATGGGACTTACTGAAGAACAAGAAAAATGTATTGTTTAGAATTTGGGAGTCAATTGACAGGAAGACCCAGAGAGAGCAGTAGATCCTCCCTTGAAGTTAGCTGACGGAAATCATAGAGAAAGTACATATGGGAGATTTGAAAGGACATATTGGGCCCAACCAAAGAAACTATAAGCTCCTAAAATTGTACTTATGTTTGAGGCTACGGGCAGAAGCCAGGAAGTGGTGTCACCAATGTCATTCGTGTGCGGCAAGTCATGGCACACAGACCAGAAGTATGGGTCGTATGCAGCAATATAACGTGGGAGCACCCTTCGAATACATCGTCACCGACATATCCGGACCACGCCCCTAGTCAATCAAGGGTAACAGGTATTTTTTGGTGCTCATGAACTACCTCACCAAGTGGCTGGAAGTTTACCCTATTCCCAAACTGGAGAACAAGACCATCGCTAACTGCCGCGTAGAAGAACTGTTCTCCCTCTGAAGTATCTTTGGAACTATACATCCATCAGGGCACAAACTTGGAATAGAACCTGATGACGGAAACAATGCAGTGGCGTGGGATACATGACGCCTCTCCGCCCACAGTCAGACCGCATGGTTGAGCGGAATATCAAGCCTCTAGGAGAAATTTTGAGTAAGGTCGTGACCAATAACCAAGCAGAATGGAATATCAGGATGCTGCTTTTTGCTGCACTACCGCTCTTCAATATACTAAATGACCACGTTGGCACCAGCAACTTGATCGTCTAACCGAGTATGGTGATGCTGGTCGAAAATACAACCCTGAAACGCGAGTATTGTAACCGCGCCGATATGCATCTGTCGCCATAAAACTCTGCAGGTGCGCGGTCGGCTGCTGTACATAGCTCCCCTGCACATACCTAATGAATGAGCACGTGTAACAATAGCATTAAACAAAGAAGGTTTTTGTGCATCTTATCGCAATTCTAGAAGTTTCTTGCTGTATAGTCGGGAAGTATAAAGGGAAGAGATTCAGAAACTTTAAACAAGAACTAAACTGCGAAAAGAAGTTTAAAGAGAGGAAACCGATGGGACTTAAGAGTTTTCTGGCACAGAAAATACTTACAAGTGGTACTAATTGCAAACGAAGTCGTTCGAGTTTACCCTACCGGGATTTAATTTTAAGACCGCATCAGATAGCAAAACTCCTTCAGATAATTATTATGTGTTATAGATCTGAGTTGCTCGGAGTTTCGTTTAAATTAATCCTGAATGAACTGATGTTTGCATTAAACAGGAATAAAAAGAACATACCGGCAGAAGCGTCATTTGGCGAGGCACTTACGGCTTCTAATATGATAGAAATAGTTAGGATATTATTTATTATTACTAAGCGCAAAGATATAATTAATTTAGTACTAGTATTTCACATTTAAGAAACAAAATGATCTTCTTTATATTAAATTCTCGTTAAAATTCACATGAAATTTCAGGAGGCTGCTCGAGATAACGTTGTCGCCCGCGACCAGAAACTGAAAATCTCTTGAATACAGGTATATCAAATATTGATCGGGGTGAAAGATCAATAGATAGTAGTTGAACAGCATATTCAAGAGCGGGGATTCCGTGTTTTTCTTAAATTGGTTGCTAAAGCCGCTGTCAAGTTTCAGGATCATAACAGAGCCACCGATGTTCTGAAATGTCGTCGCGCAGGAGTTCCTCTACGTGCAAGTAAATCTATTGACATACGGTTATCGCTTTTAACCACATTTAAAGACTATTAGTCTGGGCCGGGTTTGAAGGGTAAGAGCGAAGAAAGACCCAACAATATTTGCGGACATATTTTAGGTGAGAGCAAATGAGTGAAACAAAGTGGCAGCAGAAAACATAACACCCTATAAATTTCTACAAGAGCATACAGAGTTAAGGACCCAAGCAGAGGTAATTTAGTAATAGCATTAATAGTAATTTGTTTATATGAACATCTTTTTAAAAGAAAACAATTTATTGTATTTAACATAGGGTATTTTGATGCAATTATTCAGTTATGTTGCAAAAAATAGTGGTGTTGGGATACATAAACTGAATTCTTTGGAGATTTCGAAGTCAATTCATTTCAGTCTTGATAAATGTTTTAAATTAACAAGTATTTTTACTGTGGGTAGTATCTTAAAATTATTCAGTAGAGTCACAGATGGTCTTCTTCCACATTTTAAACGGGTTTTAAAGCATTTAACCCACACAAATACCAGATAGTAATCACAGTTTGCTATAAAACTACTAATGCAGCAAACCAGTTATCGTTTTACATTAGAAAGATTATCATTGTGCAAATAGAAAATAGGCAATAGAGGCGCTGAGATCAAAAACGGGACTAGTCATTATTTTGGCGGTACATGAGTTATTATTGTAGTTCTTATCTTTAAATAATTCCACACCTGTTAATGATAAAATGGAACCTGTCCAATACTTCTTTCCCAGTCAAAATCAATTTTGAAATTTTGTGTCGTTCAAAAACAGGACCTTTCACCGACGATATAGTATAGCTCATAGTGATATATTTACCAACGTTCGAGCATTCCTACAATGCTTGTGATAAGGATTTTACAATTCTGGAATCACACAAAAGGAAACAGGACACAGTATACACTCAAAATCAATGGTTCACAACACTACGTTCGACAAGAAAAGACATGCATGTAGAACTATGCACCAAAATGCATTTCTTAATTATCAGCAACATTTAGATGAATCCTACTGAGAGAAGCGGTGGTAGGGTGTACACTGAGCGGAAAGGCATCAGGAGTAGTGTGTACAAGTCCTACTTAGCCCAATGAGACTCATTGAAGTCCTAGGGAGGAACACTCTTCAGAGAGTGGGAAGATCCAGAAAGAAAGAAAGAGAGAGAGAGAGTGTGTGTGTGAGAGAGAGAGAGAGAGAGAGAGAGAGAGAGAGAGAGAGAGAGAGAGAGAGAAAAAGAGAGAGAGAGAGGTAGGGGTAGCTGAATCCTCCCTCGGAGTAAGGTCGCAAAAGTCCTAGAAACATCGGGAGGACATTTGGAACGTAACCGAATCATTGAAAAGCTCCAACAACAGCACTACTGTCTAACGCAGTAGGTGAGTGAGTTTCGACTGGAAATTAATAGTGTACTTCAAAACGCAACTAAACTGCAGAGATGTTGCGGGGCATCGAAGGAAAGCAGTTACTTGTGAAGTTTTTTTTTTAATTAGTTTTTTGTTACAATAAACACTCAGTAGTGTTGAATAAGATGTAAAATCTATGTATCTACTTTCTTCCGTCTAACCTTCCTGCTGCTCAATCATTTAACTCCAAGTAATAAAGTAGCCAGTTGAGCCGAGGAAATATTCGACTACACAGGAATTGAATATGAACGACAACTTAAATGAATTGCTCAGCCTAAGGAAGATAATAGAGACTTTGAATGCACATATTACTAGACTCAAAGAGGAAAACCAAGCTTTACAGGAAAAAGCGCCTAGGCCATATAACCCTCAGAAAAGAAAACAACGGCACCCACAATGGGTGGAAAACGGTGCCCCATATAAAGAAGAATACACAAAATAAAATTAAGAATGTAGAAAAAGGCCAATATCTACACAAAATCGGTACGAACTTCTAACAAACGACACAATAGAAGATGGAAGAAATCAAATACACAATTCTTCAAGCACAGAAGATGCAGGAGTAAAACCATCATGGAACTTTGAAAAATGAAGCCGGAAGAATACTGATTTTCGGAGATAGCTACGGCAGTGGTGTAGCTGCAAGTATCAGCAAAACTCTAAATAGCCCGGAAACAAAAGCATTCATCAAACCCGGTGCAGGAATTATTAGTGTTACGGACTCAGTTTGTGCTAGTACTAAAACCTTTACCAAAAAAGACAGCATAGTGATAATTGCTGGAACAAATGACATTATTAGTGGAAACCCTGAAATCACAGGCCTTGGAAAACTACTGCCAAAGCTGTCACGTACAAATTTTCTGTTAGTGGATCTCCCGGTAAGACACAACAATGATAAGATAAGATTTTGACAATGTAAAACTAATAAAGACCTCTACTTCTAAACGTAACATGCATACAAAGCTTGGTTTACATTTAAATTCATATGGTAAAAAAATAGGAAATATTATATATAAGACATATGCAGATGCAGCAGGATGTGGTAAACTAAATCCAGTGCCACAGCTAGAACAACATAAGCCCGCAGAAATGGATCCCAGCAGAGAACCTTCAGAACGACAGCCGGAGACTACCCTGGACTGACAATCAACACACAAGTAAGTGGTGAAGCAACTATACCAAACAAACATAAATTTTAATCCACAGAGTTAAAAATATTACATCATAATGTCCAATCTCTGCCTAACAAAATATATGAATTGGAAACCATCCTTCATGAAAGATTAGATTTGCATATTTTATGTTTTTCAGAACATTATTTTAAATACAAAACTCACCAAGTTCATTTTAGTAGCATATTACTGTAGAGCATCATATAGCCATGATGGAAGTTGTATATATGTAAGACATGGCATTAAATTCAATGTAGTAAATACATCCGGTATCTCACAAGAAAAAGAGATAGAAATATCTGCAATCGAACTCTATGAACATAACATAATAGTAGCCTGTATATACAGATCCCTCAAGGGTACTTTCAATATTTTCCTGCATAAACTAGAAACATTCCTTAACATACTCAAACATCCAAACAAAACTCTCATTATTTGTGGAGATTTTAATATTGATTTTGCTAAAACCTCAAAACAAAAGAATGATCTTATCGACTTAGTAGCTACATTTAACTTAAATCCTACAGTAAATTTTCGCACGAGAAGCACAAAACTCTGGGCAATTACGGTCGACCAAATTTTTACTAATACTATTCAGCCACACAAAAGCTCCCCACTGAATATGGGTTTCAGTGATCATAATGCTCAAGTAATTTCAATAACATTAGAGAATTACATAAATTCCAATTATTACAGAAAATTCAATGATACAAATACTAACTATTTCGTGCACCTACTAAAAATCGAAGAATGGGAGGAAGTATATAATACACCCGACACTAATAAAAAAATGTGACAACTTTCAAAGAATAGTTAATCATTATTTCAACATAGCTGTCGCCCTCCGTGGTGTAATGGTTACCATGCTAACTTCATATACCCAAGGTCGCGGGTTCAAACCCGGCGGAGGACGATGGATTTTTTCGGGCGTAAAAATCCTTAGCATGGCTTCCTTCGGAAGGGAAGTAAAGCTGTAAAGCACGTAAGCTGAGCAAAATTAAGCGATCTTTCACGCCCGATATAGAATGGGACGCTGAGAAGCAAAGCAGTTAAAGAGCGCCCATAAATAACAGGCCATTACATTTCATTTCAACATAGCTTTCCCACCCAAGCAAACCAAAGAAACACTCTCAAAAAAGACGAATTTCTGGATTATCAAAGGAATATTAACATATTGTGCCCACAAACGTAAACTACACGAAATTTCACTAAAAATGACTGTTACACCACAATACAACGAATATATAAAAAAATATAAAGCCATAATAAATAAAGTTATAAAGCAGGCAAAAAAGATGTTGAATGACAACTACATCAAAAGTGCCGCGAACAAAATGAAAGCTTTATGGGAAGTAATAAAGAATAAAATAAAACCCAATAAAAATAAGAATAATTTAATATTGCAAAAAAACTCTAAAACAACAACGGTCCCAAAGATTATAGCGGAAACTTTTAATGATTACTTCATAAACCTTGCTGAAAATATTGCTTCGTGATAAAAGCCTAAAGCGGGTGCCTCTAATGCTAATGGAGCAAATATATATATATGAAACATCAATGTTCTTATAACCTACTGATCACACGGAAATCTCCTCAGTAATATCCACATTTAAATCAAAGTATTCTTCTGGTACTGATGAAGTCCCGGATTTTCTATTGAAAAGATGTGCCAAATCTATCATGCACTCCTTGGCAAACATATGTAATAGCTCATTTCAGCATGCAGTGTTTCCTGACAACCTATAAACTGCCAAAGTCAAGCCACTTTACAAAAAAGGAGATAACACACACCTACAAAATTACAGGCCGATATCACTCTTAACTGGCTTCGCTAAGGTATTAGAAAAAGTATTTTATAAAAGATTAAAGTCATTTATCGAAATGAACAATTTAATATCACAAAACAACACGGCTTCTGCAAAAGAAAGTCTACTGAAACAGCACTTTTTGATTTTGTAAACAGTAGAATAAATACTCTGGATAACAAAAGTATAAAACTAGGGGCATTCTTTGATTTGACAAAAGCATTCGATGTACTAAATCACAACTTATTGTTCCAAAAATTAGAAAATATGGTTATTAGGGGTCATGCATTAGAATGGATCAAATCATACCTTAAGCACTGACAACAAATAGTCGAGATATCGAACACTGAAAAATCTCATTAGGGAATATCTATCAGATACAACAAATATTAAATTTGGTGTGCCTCAAGGTTCTATTTTGGGCCTTATTCTCTTCTTATTATTCGTAAATGATTTGCAATCAAATTTTACAGCTAAAACAATTGCTCAGCATGCCGACGACACAAATATATTAATTGAAAGCAATAACAATGAGGAGTTGCTAATCTCAACGAGTTAAATGTTAAGTGATATCACTAAATGGTTCACAAATAACAATCTAATAGCTATCTTGGAAAAATGTGCTGTACAAACACAATTATTATGCAATAATAAACAAATTAAATTCTCAGACACTATGAAATTTCTTGGCCTTTGGATACAAAGTAACTTAAAATGGGACACACATATCAATCAACTGAATAAAAAATGAGCTCAGTTTGCTATAGTTTCAGAAGACTAGTCCACAGTGTCAATGTGGAAACACTCAGAAGTACGTATTTTGCATGCACCTACTCCATACTAAAATATGGTATAATACTATGGGGCAACTCACCACGATGCAACTCAATATTCGTTATACAAAAACGGATTCTGAGGATAATGGCAGGAGCTAAACCAAGATCTATATGCAAACCATTATTCAAAATATTTCAAATTTTACCTCTCCCATGTATTTTCACCTTTGAAATTTTAAAATTTACGAAATTAAATTTAATGGATAAAATGATTATTATACTTTCAATGACACAGTTCATAGTTATACCACTAGACAGAAAATGGAAATTCACATACAAGCACTCATCACAAATAGTGTAATAAAGCTAGGAATAGCCCGCCTGGGTAGCGTGGTGGTAGCATGTCTTCCTCACGATCAAAAGGTCGTGAGTTCGAATCTCGGTTAGGGTGAGTTACCCGGGTAAGGTTTTATTTTCGTGGTTTTCCCTTATCCTGAGAAGACGAATGTCGAGTAACTTTAAGCTCCATGGACCCCGAGATCATTTGAGCATCATATCATCAATTGCATTCATCGTCCGATATGACCAAACCAGGTTAAAGGACGTTAAGCTACAAAAAAGAAGGAAGAAGAAAAAAAAACAACAAAAAACAAAAAAAAAACTCGGAATAACTTTTTTTAATAAACTGTCTTTAGCTAATAAAACCACTTGCAAATTTACGGTATTAAAAAGGAAGTTTTGGCATTCTTGCTTGATCACTGTTTTTATTCTGTTAATGAATTCATAAAAAGCCCTCAGTAATATATTTCTTAGACACAATACATACATACATACATACATACATACATACATACATACATACATACATACATACATACATACATACATACATACATACATACATACATACATACATACATACATACATACATACATACATACATACATACATACATACATACATACATACATACATACATACATACATACATACATACATACATACATACATACATACATACATACATACATACATACATACATACATACATACATACATACATACATACATACATACATACATACATACATACATACATACATACATACATACATACATACATACATACATACATACATACATACATACATACATACATACATACATACATACATACATACATACATACATACATACATACATACATACATACATACATACATACATACATACATACATACATACATACATACATACATACATACATACATACATACATACATACATACATACATACATACATACATACATACATACATACATACATACATTATAGTATTGCTTATTGTAAATGATTATATGCTGTTTGAAATGACTTATCCTTTCCGGATGTTTCTCTCAAATAACCGTAATTAATCAAAAATTGTAAATAGCAACTTGACTTGTCTTATATCATAGTACCTGTGTACAATATATGCTTTACAAGATGAATAAACTATCCA
The DNA here is from genome assembly GCA_030762935.1 of Hymenopus coronatus. Classification (NCBI taxonomy): domain Eukaryota; kingdom Metazoa; phylum Arthropoda; class Insecta; order Mantodea; family Hymenopodidae; genus Hymenopus; species Hymenopus coronatus. The sequence continues at coordinate 117,827,345 of CM060882.1, forward strand.
TCTATGTATCTATCTATCTATCTATCTATCTATCTATCTATCTATCTATCTATCTATCTATCTATCTATCTATCTATCTATCTATCTATCTATCTATCTATCTATCTATCTATCTATCTATCTATCTATCTATCTATCTATCTATCTATCTATCTATCTATCTATCTATCTATCTATCTATCTATCTATCTATCTATCTATCTATCTATCTATCTATCTATCTATCTATCTATCTATCTATCTATCTATCTATCTATCTATCTATCTATCTATCTATCTATCTATCTATCTATCTATCTATCTATCTATCTATCTATCTATCTATCTATCTATCTATCTATCTATCTATCTATCTATCTATCTATCTATCTATCTATCTATCTATCTATCTATCTATCTATCTATCTATCTATCTATCTATCTATCTATCTATCTATCTATCTATCTATCTATCTATCTATCTATCTATCTATCTATCTATCTATCTATCTATCTATCTATCTATCTATCTATCTATCTATCTATCTATCTATCTATCTATCTATCTATCTATCTATCTATCTATCTATCTATCTATCTATCTATCTATCTATCTATCTATCTATCTATCTATCTATCTATCTATCTATCTATCTATCTATCTATCTATCTATCTATCTATCTATCTATCTATCTATCTATCTATCTATCTATCTATCTATCTATCTATCTATCTATCTATCTATCTATCTATCTATCTATCTATCTATCTATCTATCTATCTATCTATCTATCTATCTATCTATCTATCTATCTATCTATCTATCTATCTATCTATCTATCTATCTATCTATCTATCTATCTATCTATCTATCTATCTATCTATCTATCTATCTATCTATCTATCTATCTATCTATCTATCTATCTATCTATCTATCTATCTATCTATCTATCTATCTATCTATCTATCTATCTATCTATCTATCTATCTATCTATCTATCTATCTATCTATCTATCTATCTATCTATCTATCTATCTATCTATCTATCTATCTATCTATCTATCTATCTATCTATCTATCTATCTATCTATCTATCTATCTATCTATCTATCTATCTATCTATCTATCTATCTATCTATCTATCTATCTATCTATCTATCTATCTATCTATCTATCTATCTATCTATCTATCTATCTATCTATCTATCTATCTATCTATCTATCTATCTATCTATCTATCTATCTATCTATCTATCTATCTATCTATCTATCTATCTATCTATCTATCTATCTATCTATCTATCTATCTATCTATCTATCTATCTATCTATCTATCTATCTATCTATCTATCTATCTATCTATCTATCTATCTATCTATCTATCTATCTATCTATCTATCTATCTATCTATCTATCTATCTATCTATCTATCTATCTATCTATCTATCTATCTATCTATCTATCTATCTATCTATCTATCTATCTATCTATCTATCTATCTATCTATCTATCTATCTATCTATCTATCTATCTATCTATCTATCTATCTATCTATCTATCTATCTATCTATCTATCTATCTATCTATCTATCTATCTATCTATCTATCTATCTATCTATCTATCTATCTATCTATCTATCTATCTATCTATCTATCTATCTATCTATCTATCTATCTATCTATCTATCTATCTATCTATCTATCTATCTATCTATCTATCTATCTATCTATCTATCTATCTATCTATCTATCTATCTATCTATCTATCTATCTATCTATCTATCTATCTATCTATCTATCTATCTATCTATCTATCTATCTATCTATCTATCTATCTATCTATCTATCTATCTATCTATCTATCTATCTATCTATCTATCTATCTATCTATCTATCTATCTATCTATCTATCTATCTATCTATCTATCTATCTATCTATCTATCTATCTATCTATCTATCTATCTATCTATCTATCTATCTATCTATCTATCTATCTATCTATCTATCTATCTATCTATCTATCTATCTATCTATCTATCTATCTATCTATCTATCTATCTATCTATCTATCTATCTATCTATCTATCTATCTATCTATCTATCTATCTATCTATCTATCTATCTATCTATCTATCTATCTATCTATCTATCTATCTATCTATCTATCTATCTATCTATCTATCTATCTATCTATCTATCTATCTATCTATCTATCTATCTATCTATCTATCTATCTATCTATCTATCTATCTATCTATCTATCTATCTATCTATCTATCTATCTATCTATCTATCTATCTATCTATCTATCTATCTATCTATCTATCTATCTATCTATCTATCTATCTATCTATCTATCTATCTATCTATCTATCTATCTATCTATCTATCTATCTATCTATCTATCTATCTATCTATCTATCTATCTATCTATCTATCTATCTATCTATCTATCTATCTATCTATCTATCTATCTATCTATCTATCTATCTATCTATCTATCTAATTTGAATTAACTTAAATAATAGTGGCTCCCTGATAATTTTTGGGTAGTGTTTAACGCCCACTTTTACTATTTGTGGCACTGCAGGCGATAACACTGATGATACATGGAATGAAGATGGAGTGTAGGTGGAATGCGATGACGGGGGAAATCGAGAACCCGGATAAAACCCACCCCTGCGCCGCTTTGTCCACCACAGATCTCGCATGCGACCTAGGTGAGTCCTTGATTGCATGTGTACTACCTATACCCAGATTCGCATAGTTCAACTTCAGGTACACCTTTTGGTTCTGTAACTGAAGATTCCACAATATCTTCGGGGGTGTATTTTCTGACTCCCTTTTATCTTCTGTTTACCACATACAATGTATACATACTATGTGAGTTATTCGTTACAGAAGATGTATTTTGCAATATTTGTCATAAAGTATTACTGGCCAGTGCACTTGATAGTCTTTCCAACATTTTATTTCCTCAACGTTAATGAAAACCTTGTTGAAAGGCTCTCTCGCATGTAGGTATTTTTCTTTTGAATGGCAAGCAGTACTTTATAGAGCCTGTCGAGATCCAGAAGAAATTAAAGATTTTCCTTGAATCATCGTATGCTCCAATACAATACCTTTCTTATCGCAACCTTTTTTAATAGGTTGAACCGACATTTTCCCGTTGTTCTTCGGGTTTCCTTTTCTTTCCAGATGCCACAACTCTTTCATAAATTTTGCGAAGAACACGTGTTAATGAAGGTAATTGAGAATTTTGCATAAAGAAGGAAGAGAACAAAGCGTGGGGACATTGGATACCTATATATTATGAATATTTTATTTGCAAAGGTGTATGTCATTTTATATGTATATCACACCCCTATCCCATGTGTGAGCACTAGTTTATGTGTGTACGTATCTATACAGCTCAATTTCACTATGTCGCATGTTGGATCTGAAACTATCACCTCTAAAGTATGTAGTTTCACTGCTTGTTTCTGCAAGTCCGCAAATAGTCACTCTTCTGGAATTTAAAACGTAAGAAGCCTCACCCCATTCCAATCTGTATTATCATTGCTCAATTCTCTCTAAACCTGAATTGAGTCATCCAATAAACCTGCTAAATATATTCGTTATCTTCATTCAGTGAATTTTAAAGCAAATGTTTAGTAGTTAAATAAATAGTTTATTGAAATACTGCCAATTTGTGTGCACTAGCGCACGCAAATTTGGTATTAAATGCAAACGATGACAAATGCGATTACTGCATCGACGGTGATGTGAAGTGATGACTGAGTGATTCCGAATGATTTTGCAGACGTATGTATTGTATGTACTCAGGCTTTCCCACGCTACAATTTATTTTGCCATCATGGCTGACATGTGCTACTAAAAATATCTGTAGCAGTGTATTAATATCTTATATCTCGTATGTAACAGAATGTTTAGCTCTTAATGGTATAGCGTCTTGACTATAAGAGGTAAGTATTTGCTGCTTTCATTGTGAAATATGTGTATTATGTTACCGTATTGAGGTCGACAGCTATAAACTATTGTAAACATAAGATGACACTTCAGTGATGTATGAGATACAAGTGGCAGTAATGCAATTAGTGATTATCGAGGTGAAAAAGCAAAATTTCGAGTTAGTAAAGAAATGACGGTTGAACAAATGCAAACTGTATAGTAGCTGAACAACATTTCAACCAATTTATAACCTAATCTGAAGTCCGACCAGTCCATCTCTTTTATGTGTGAAAGCTTGACGTTACAACTTGACGTGTAGGATACTATTTGATAAACATGTAAAACTATATAGTGATGTTTAGAAAATATTCACCTAGTGTGTAGGTTATGGTAAAAGCATTATCAAAAAGTATTTTGGATATTAAAAACTACTTTCAACCTTGGTTTGTTTAAGTAGATTACAACTGTTTTGAAGATGGAAGAGTGTTCTGCCTTTTTATTTTCTCTCTAATTTAACCTAAAATAGAAAAAGAAGTATTGTTTCCACCCAACACTTCATTATCAATATTTCAATGGAAATAAAAGTTTTGAGGGCCCCTGAATAAAATAAAAATCTTAAGAAAAAAGGTATGTGTGTCTAAACAGCATGACTTAAAAATGAAATATTGGTTAGATACTAAACTTGTTGTTAAGTTCATATCTTCCAAAAGTAGGAAACAATTCTATTTTCTCAAAAATAGCTTAGACAATTTTGAGTAAGATACCATATGTTTAAGATATTTATATGATAAAGTGTATAGATATATTAGTCCTCTTCATTCAGAAGGGATTAATATAATTTTGTATATTTGGTAAGGAATAAGAGCCAGACAAAAACACAATATAAAATTCTCTAAAATACACAATTACACAATTGATTTTAAATAACTTCCAATGTGATATCACCCATTTATGAAAAATCCATTGTTGGTTTAAATTCTTGGGTAAACTCCCGATCCTTGGAACCACTCCAAATTGCTATATTTATTATACACACAAATGTGAGAATACACACTGATAATGCATTCAGTAATATATGTCATATTTTAATGTGTTTATGATTACAACTTTGTACTTTTGACACTTCTAGTCACTATATTTCTCAGACTTAACAGACTTAATTTGAAAATGGTACTTCCCATCTAAGACATCTTGGGAAAAATTGCCTTTTCCATCTCATATCTTTGTATGTTGCCGACATTGATAATCTAAACATAGCAGAAGCTGAATGTGAAATATTCACAGATGCACTAGATTTGAAAGCGTTTAAAATATTAAAATGTCCAGATCTGAAATATGCTGAATTGTTTAGGTTTTGAACTTCTTCTATGGATCATTGGGGTTTTAGCTTCACAGATCTGTGAAGCTATGCCCTGTTGTCAACTTCAGCCACAACTGCTTCACTCCTCTACTTATAAAGAATATATCCCTTGGCTAAGTCGCAAAGTATAGCCGAGGAGTTGAAGGCCCTGAACCGCAAAGTGTAGCCAACGGATTGAGGGTCCTAGGCTGTAAACCATAACCAATAGATGTGAACAGTATACTGAGTAATCTGAGAGGCTTAAACCCAGCCGAATTATCATAAATAGCTGATCATTTTGGCCACATTGATTTACCACTATTTTTGGCACTCTTAGCGTATATTTTAATTGATAATTACAATATTTTGCCATATAAGCGAGGTTGCAAGAAGGGCAAGTCGGCAGGCAATATGGCTTTGTCCGAGCAACTTCTGTTGCTTCATATATTCCTTACTATCTTCAGGATTATGTTCGATATTATAATTATCGGAATCCATAAGTTTTTAGCAAATAAAGCACTTGTGCTTAGGATCAGAAGTTAAATGAAATTGTTGAGTACTTGGATTTTATTTAGTGTTGTCACTATTGGTTGCATAGTGTGTACTGATATGATTAGAAAATATGCAATAAAATGTACATTTTGTAATACCTCAATGACACTGTAAGAAAGCTGTAATTTGTATGCAGAAGTTAGTAACTGTGATGTATTTGAATTAGAAGTTCTTTTTGAGTTGGATCATAGTAACACTATAACATTACTAACAGATAATTTTTACCTGGACATGTTTCTAAGCATGTGTGCTCTTTATCTTTAGCAGACTCCAACAATGCTGTATATCCTCTGGGCTTTTTGAAGTGTCCAGCTTTGACCTGATTGGTGCTCATGTTACGTATTTCCAGAGAGTGCTGTGTGGTGGCAAATCAAAATTCATTACATTGTTTTTTTATGGTGTGGATCTTCTCCCAAACATCCAACTCTGCTGCATATTTTGTAGGTTTTATAAGTGTTATGTTTTGGTTTATCTCATGGTTTAATGACCAAAATGGTGGGCAATGGTGGATTTGTCTGTCTGTATTTTATTGTTTTAAGATGTTCTTTTAGTCTTGTTTCTAAGTTTTCTTCATTTTTCCTATGTAAAGTTTGTTGCAATCTGAACATTTTATTTTGTAAATGACGAATTTTTGGTTTTCTGGAATGGAGTCCTTCAGGTTGGTGCATAGAATTTTCTAGAGGGATTAGTTGTTTTGGAGTGCTAATGTGATATTATATTTTTGAAAATTTTTTGGAATGCATGATGTAGATGTGGATGGTATATGATTTTCTTGAAGATGGGTTTGTCTTTCACTTGGCTTAGTTTTGTGATGTCTGTGATTCTTTTTTGTTGTTTGAAATTTGTTATTTTCTTGTCTATTGCAAACTGAAACCATTGTTAATTGCTGTATGTATTGTGTGTTCATTTTCACTTTTATATTCTTCTTCTTTTAATGGTGTAAACAGTAATCTATGGGCACGGCTGTTTTACTCTGCATGTTTATGAGTTATGGGGTTGTAACTATTGTTTTTATGTAGTTGTCCACTTGGGTTAGTTTGTGGTAAATTCCAAATGTTAGATGATTTTGCTCTTTGATTATCTTTAATTCTAGGAATGGTAAGATATTGTATTTTTATATTTCTATGGTGAATTGGATTGATTTCTGTTGAAATGAGACTCCCTGAATCCAAAATCCAAGAAAAAAGCAAAGCATTTTTAGAAAATTATCCGTGAATGTGTGTGCTCAAAAACAAAAAGTCTGTTAAATACTAAAGTTGTTATTTAAGCTCAGTAACTCCCAGGGATGCAACATGAAGATTTTCAACAAAATCCCCCAACCCAAGTACCCTTTACATGTAACATTTTTGATTTTCTCAAAAATCTAACGATTTTGATTAAAATACCATATGTTTAAAATATTTTAAAGACAAATGAAATGTATATATTGAATTTTTTAGCAATAACCTCTGAAGACATCTTCATTCTGGATGACCTTTGCATAACTGGTAAACCTTAAGAGATAGACAAAAACTTAACTACACAAAAAGTATATATCTTGTTACAACACATAGTCTATGTGATATAAATTTTTTGGGAGTTAACCGTTTCCATAATACTCCTTATTATTGGTTTCAATTTTAAACTGCTTAAAATGTTTTGAAATTGGAAGCCATTATTCATTTCATACCTCTAGCCTTGCTAAGATAACCACATTTTAATAGTTTCGTATAGCAATAATTTTTAAAAGATTTGACTATTGCTTTAGCCTTGTGTATTTCCCTTCTACTTACAAGGAAGCAAGTAATAAGACCATTTCAGTTAATATACATTCTGTGTAGCATGAAGTAGATAGAAGAATAAGAAGATAACAATAATTTATCATAGAAATGTAGGGAATTTTGTTTGAATGGAACACACCAGATTTTTTTATAATGACCACTATAGCTTTTAAAAATATAAGTGTTGGAGCTTCTGTTTTTGCACCAAAAATATATTCGCTGAAAATATGTACTTGCATAAATACAGTTATTTGAAGCCTAGCAAATAGTTGTAGAAAATAACACACATTTTGATTTTACATAACGATTCATTCTGTGAATTTTGAAAATATTGTGTAACTGATAAACCATAAGAAATAAATAAAAGCTTTCTACACAAAAGCCATAGTCACAAAATTTAATGTAAAGAATTAACCATTTCTGAGATATATTATGCTATTGGTTAAATTTTCAAGCACTTCATAACTTTTGCAAGTGATTGCATTCACTTTTTTGAGCTGATAATTAAAGGAACGTCAATTTCTAGTGCCATCATAGGCAATGTAGTTTTAAAAGATTTGATTATCACTTCAGCTTACTGTACACACTAATGAAATGTATAAAGAAACATTTATACATACACATATAACAGGAAGTAGATAAAATAATATGCCTTTAATAGTATCCAGAAGGGTGGGTAAAGAAGTCATACAAATATGACACTTCATAATTTTGTTTTTAGATTAATAACTATAGCTAATGCAAGTATGATTATACTTCATAGTTAGCTTCTGTTATTTAGTGCATATTGCAGCATTACTAAAGCACAGTTCTCAGTTAGTATATAACAGGAGAGGCATTCCATGTCAAACTGGATAGTTTTTCAAAATTATCTTTTTTAGTTTTTAGTATACTTTTATAGGCAAACTAAAGATATCCTTATGCTTCTGTTGTGCCAAAATTTGGGGTTCTTTAGTGACATCAAAATTCTGGAAAGAGCACACTCACTAATGCATACAAGGCTTGTTTCGTGCAACATTTAACATATGAAGTTGAGAAAAATTTTATTTTAAAGCTTATAAATTGTACTTTCTGGCCATATATTCACGTTTTGGTAAAACATCCATTCACTACCCATTACATCACAATTATTAAATAAACAAACCTTTTCATATGGTTCATACTGCTTCAGTTATCATTCAGCAGGATTTCCATTTATCATCTTTATGGCTGAAAAATTTCAGGCTGGTGTTGTAATAAATGACAGAGCAAAAAAATGTCTAAATAATTACAGGCAAAGCTATCGAGCAACTTAAGCGTTGCTTGCTGCTGGACTGACACAATCTGTTCTGGTTTATATGCATTACTTAAGGCCAGCTGATAAATCACTTCTGTGACACTGATATCTTCCTGGGAAATACATGGTATGATATACCTCTCAATGCACTTTTTTCTAAAATGCTTATTATGCTTCTTCATTTATACTGTCCCAAGGAAGAAGGTACCATAATCATTCTCAGATTGCTACCATTTAGTCATTCAGAAGATAGCAGTAGGCTATATGAATGACAAAATTACAGATTGGCGAGAAAGAATATCAGTGTAATTAAGTTTTTCAATGTGACCTATTACAGTCTTAAATGAAAAAATAAAATAAATAAGCAGTATGAGAACATTGCATCCTTTCATAGCTGTATCAAAATCGGAAGCACTAGCTACAGACTACTCTCTTTCTTACAAAAGTAAACACATTATTCTTTGAATTCCTTCAGTAGTTTGCAAGCTTTAGCTGCCCTTTGTTACAAAGTATATTTAAGTAACCTTTGTTTAAAATAATCACATTCATAGTAATTATAAAAGGCATGTATGCAATGCATAAACCGATCCGTAGCACCTGCCCATCCATACAGCTTGTGAAGGTTCTACCATGAAGCTCAAACATGTAGTATATAGTCTAACACAAAATCCAATATCCAGTTGGATAAGTTATTTTTTCGATTACCCATTTACATGTATCCCATCCTGAATTTTGGAAAACATATATTTTATAAAAATAAGGTATTTTTTGTTTGTTTGTTTTGTTTGTTTTTTGAGCTTAACATCATTTAACCTGGTTGTTCATATTGGATAAATGAAATGGGTGAAATGATGCTTAAATGATCTTGGGGTTCATGGAGCTTTGAGTTACTTGACATTCATCTTCTCAGGATAAGGGAAAAACCCCGAAAAAAACCTTATCTGGGAAACTCACCCGGTTGAAAGTAATTGATATTTTTAAAATTCAAAAAATGAGTATGAAATTTAAAAGTAGTAATTTTAAAAATAATTTATCAAAATCAAGTGTTTGTATTACATCAAAAAGAACATTTTGAAAAATCTTTTAAATAAACTGAAGTTTAATCACATCAGTTAATTAGCAGCAGAGAAAAATGCATTTGTTTATAAGGATGCACACAAAATACAGAATTTTGCTATCGAATATCAGCTAAGTAATTGTATACCTTAAAAATATTTATATGTATGTAATGTTTTCAAATATTTTTTTTTTTCTTTTTCTTTTTTCTTTTTTGTAGTTTAACATCCTTTAACCTGGTTTGGTATATCGGATGATGAATGCAATTGATGATATGATGCTCAAATGATCTCAGGGTCCATGGAGCTTAAAGTTACTTGATATTCGTCTTCTCAGGATAAGGGAAAACCCTGAAAAAAACCTTACCTGGGTAACTCACCCTAAGCGAGATTCGAACTCACGACCATTTGAACGTGAGGCAGACATGCTACCACCACGCTACCCAAGCGGGCTGTTTTCAAATATTCTGTTGAATAAAAAAGGTAATAAAAATCAAGCACTTGATGGTAAAGCTTTTTTTTAATCTATCCAGTTTAGCATGGAATGACTCAAAAAGAGGTTTCTTTCATCTAAAATATTTTTTTTTTTTACTTTAGGAACTAGACTTGATTGAAAAATGGTAATTGGGTCTTTTATATACTTGACCCATGGATATAAATATGGCAGTAAATAGCTGGATCTGAGTATGTCAAATATTGTGGTTTTTGTTTTTACAGTGTTTTAAATTACATAAATATGTCTGCTTTTCCAGAATTTTATCCATTTTAATGTTATTTCAAACTAACTTATTTTTGTTTTAGTTTCAAATGCTATCATAGAATATGCCATTTAAACTTCGCCTGAAGAAAAGCCGACAGTATAATGTTGTATCAAAGTCACTGTTTGTGATCTGTGTTGAGCTACTCGACACCACAACCATAGAGTGTACTCTTTCATCAGAAAGTATTGGGAGAGAGTGTCTTGAGAATGTGTGCCAAAGATTGGGTTTACAACAGGTAAGTAGTCTTTACTATAGACTTCATGGCTGAGGTTACTCATAAGTATACAGGAATTAAAGTTACTTAGAGTAATCAGAATACATAAGCCTCCAAAATTATATATTTTTTTTCAAAACTCATTTATCTTTTTAATTAAAATTTAACGTGATATGTTTCATAATTTATTTACATGTACACATATGGACACAAAAAATGAATCGTCCTCAATATAGAGAGTAAACTATGTATCTTCCATTCATATAACTTTGGCATTTGAAGCTATGGACCTATCTATGCACCCAAAACATTATCCTACTAACACTTGTGTTAATTAACTAAAAAAAAAATCTGACTTGTTCCATTCACTCAGCTTTCTCTACATCTACGCAATAAATTATTGTTTAAAAGCTCATTCTTCTATTTACTTAATGCTAATAGAGAAAACAATTGCTTCTTTGTAAGTAGAAGGAAAATAAGGGAATACCGTAGGCCAAATTTATAGTAAAATCTTTTAAAAGCTGGTTACTATGTGATTGAAATACCTTTGTTTGTATGGACAGGAGTTGATAGACTCCCATATGAGAAAAGTATTTTAAAGCTGAAACCAATAACAAGGATTAGCACAAAAACGACCAACTCCACAAAAAAATTTATATAACATAAATTGTGTATTTTAACAAGCTCTACATTTTTTGTGTGATAGTTTTTGTCGATCTCTTATGGTATACCAGTTAGGCAAATTCTGTAAAATTCATTCAGAATAAACATATCTTTAGAGGCTATTTCCAGAAAACTGAATGTATACATTTTATTTTTCACATAAATATCTTAAATATAAGAGATTTTAATCCAAATCGTTGGAGCTATTTTTGAGAAAATCAAAATGTTCGAAATTTTTTCCACGTAAAGGTAGTTGGTGCAAGGGATTTTCTTGAAAATCTTTGTGTCTCATCCTTGGAAGATACCAAACTTTAATACCAAGTTTGGTATTTAGTGGTCTTTTCGTTTTTGAGTTATGCTGCCCGCAGACAGACATCCATACGGACCTTTTTGCTAAAAATGCTTTTTTTTTTTTTGCATTCAGGGGGCCTCAATACATATATTTTTGGTAAAATTTTGGTTGCAATATGATACCTTCTCTATACACTATATTGTAGTATGTGCAGAGAAAGTAAGAACATATGTAAATAAACTATTATCTTCTAAAACTAAAACACAAGAAGTGAACATAATCAATATCAGGTATATGAACCCTCAGCCCATATAATTGCCCTCAATCTTTGGAGCATAGACAAAATTAAATGTCTCCAGTGATGTGGACAAGAAGGTACAAGATCCCAGGCTTCTTGAATTGTGCAAAGAAGCCATCTTTTGTCCTGTGCCCACAACTCCCAATTCACCTGAGCCTACACATTCTCAATAGGGTTTAATTCTGGTGAACAGGGAGACAGTCTACCACTGTGATATCCTGCCTCTCTCAAAACAAATTTGAAACCTTTTGAGATGTGTGAACAGCATGATTATCCTGTACCAATTCAACAATTCCATCAGGATATCTCATCCTCACAGAGGGAATCAAAATATTATTGAGGTACTGCACACTGTTCTGTGTATCGTCAAGCTGCCACAGCACAGCTAGACCATCCCTTGATATCCAGGCTCAATGCAATATAGATATGCTACCATGATGAAATTGTGAAGCCTTATATCTTGTGTCCTATCAGGACCCCTTTGAACGATAGGCAATCATCTTTCCCTTATGTATGGAAGAAAATGTCATTTTGTCTGAGAATATCATGTTATTCCAGTTGCAGTTGGAATTTCCTGTTGAATTGGTTTGTGAAGGTTTTGTTGACTGAAAAAAAAAGTTCCTACCTCCCAAAAAATCATATGTGCTCAAAATTGGATTCCTAAAAATGTTTTGAAATATTGATTTTCTTAACAATACTTTTAGTGTTTTTTTTTTTTTTTGAGAGAGAGAGAGAACTGTTTGCACACCATTCTGCATACCACGTGCTTTTGGGTGCAGCATATTGCTGTTCAGTAGAATAAACCCTTAAAGAAGCATCATAATAACTATCATATTATTAACTGTACCATATGCTGTGTGTGAAATAAGTATGTCTAAAATATATAGCTGCTATGTGTTGGTTCAATATCATTAAAAGGGAATGGAAAAAGAATGTTTGCCACAAGTGAGAAGCAAACCTGCGACCCTCACCAGAGGAGTAACTTGTGTTTTGCGACAGTGCTACAGTGAAATTACCTATCTTCAATCTGTTCTTAAGAAGAAAACATATAATAGCTAATATTGCTGTCATCTCAACAGTGGATGTTTGTTCACTTTCAAATTATGATGATGAAACATAGACATCAACCAATGTAAGTGATAAAAATATGCCTTTTTTAAACTGTTTTCAAAGAACATATTTAGAACTTTGAGCAGCATTGGATAAACACAAAAACATGTTACATTTAAATTATTCTTCCAAGTGCAGGAAACAGAGATAATCTAACTGGCTTTGCTGTGTCTAAGAATCTTTTATAACTAATTTCTATAAATTCACATAATTGCTTGAGTTTCTCAGTTCTAACTATATCTATAGAAAAAAAAATCTGACGTGTTCCATTCAAATGACTTTCTCTACATCTGTGCAACAAATTATTGTTAAAAAGCTTATGCTTCTTTTTACTTCATACTAATCAAGAAAAAATTAGCAGAAATAGTCTTATTACTTGCTTCCATGCAAGGAAATAAGAGAGTAATATAGGCTAAAGTATTAGTCAAAAGCTGGTTGCTGTGTATCTGGTTCCTTTATTTGTATGGATAGGAGCTGACAAATTCCCGTAGGAGAAAAGTATGCTTTTTTAAAGCTGAAACCAATAACAAGGAATATCTCAAAAAGAACTCCATGAAAAAAATTTATATAACATAAATTGTGTGCATAATAATGAGCTTTAAATTTTCTTTAAGTAAATTTTGTCTATCTCTTATGGTTTATCACGTATGCAAAATTCTGTAAAATTCATCAAGAATAAAGTAGTCTTCAGAGGCTATTCCCAGAAATTTCAAGCTATACATTTTATTTCTCAGATAAATAACTTTAATTTATAAATGTAAAAAGAAGCTAGTAACAGTGAAGAATAACACAAATATTAATATAAAAATAATGGTTGCAACAAATCTTCACTTATCTTTTGGAATCCTTACTTGAACTAGTTTCGCAATGGTTTCATTGCATTATCAACATATCCTTTTGGTCTCTTTTTTGATGTTGTTTATTTACACTGTTATGGTTACTGCTACTAGGTGGATTGTGTACTAATGCATTGCTAACTACTGGAATCAAAACAAATTTGGTAAGAGTGTCAATTGGAAGTATATTAAAATTCATTGCATGATTTCTATACTTTAATATGATACTTTAATAATGCAATGAAATCATTGCGAAACTAGTCCAAGCAAGGATTCCAAAAGATAAGTGAAGATTTGTTGCAACCATTATTTTTATATAAATATCTTTAATATTCAATATTTTAATCAAAATCGTTAGCCATGTTTACTTTCTCAACACGTACTATGTGCATAGTGTATAGAGAAGGTATTGCACTCCACCAAAAAATTTGATACCGGATTTCACCGGAAATATATGTTTTAGGGTCCCCTGTATCCAAAAAAAAGTATTTCAGGAAAAGGTCCGTGTGTGTCTGTGTCTGTCCATGTGTGTGAACATGATAACTCAAAAACGAAAAGTCGGTAAAATACCAAACTTGGTATTTAAGTATAGTATCTTCCAGGGATGCGACACAAAGGTTTTGAGAAAAATTCCCCCACCTCAAACTACCCTTTACATGGAACTTTTTTCGAAAATTTTGATTTGCTATAAAATGGCTCTAATGATTTTGATTAAAATATTGTATATTAAAGATATTTATCTGACAAACAAAATGTATATTTTGAATTTTCTGGGAATAGCCTCTGAAGACTACTTTATTCTGGGTGAATTTTAGGGAATTTTGCTTAACTGCTAAACCATAAGAGATAGACAGAAACATACCACACAAAAAATGTAGAGCACATTAAAACACAATTTATGTTGTACATATATATATTTTTTTTGTGGAGTTGATCGTTTTTGAGATATTCATTGTTTTTGTTTTCAGGTTCGAAAAACTTAACTTTTCTCATATAGGAATTTGTCAACTCTGGTCCATACAAACAAAGGAACTTCAGTCACATAGCAACCAGCTTTTGACTATCACTTTAAGCTATACTACTCCCTTATTTCCCTTCTACTTACAAGGAAGCAAGTAAGACTATTTCTGCTAATTTTTTGTCGATTAGCATGAAGTAAATAGAAGCATGAGCTTTTTAAAACTAATTTGATGCAGAGAAAGTTATGTGAATGGAACACATCAGATTTTTGAGAAATGCTTTTTTTTTTGGGCTCAGGGGATCTGAAAACATATATTTCTGGTGAAATCATGACATCAAATTTTTGGGTTGGAATACAATATCCTTTTTATACACTGTGATACATTGTACAAAGGGCTAGAGAAAGTAAAAATATTAATTATGTACATTAAACATAAAATCACTCCACTTGGCTGTAGTAGCCTATGTCACTTCATGTAATACTGGCATTACAAGAAAAGAATTATATTGATTATTGCTTTAAGTATTCTTCTACAGAATAAAATGACTTATCACAATGGTACTGTTTTTGTAAATTCTCATTGTTGTGTACATAATTAAGTGTATTTTAGGAAAAGAATGGAGTAATGTTTAAACTTTCACTACTCTCGTTTGCATTTTTTCATCAGCCAAATATTGATATGACTAATTTATTAGCACTCAACAAATCTCTTTCTCTGAATCAGGAAAACTGCATTATTTCTTCTTGTAAAATGCCTTTTTTCTCCATGTACTCCATATCGCCCTCTTGTTTTGTAATGGTTACCATGCTAACTTGTTATGCCCAAGATCGCGGGTTCAAACCCGGTGGAGGACGTTGGATTTTTTCGGGTGTAAAAATCCTTAGCATGGCTTCCTTTGAAAGAGAAGTAAAGCGTTGGTCCCGTGTCGTAGATTTACGGCACATAAAAGAACCTCAAGCCTGATAGAGAGGCCTCTGAGCAAAATTAAGCGGTCTTTCATGTCCAATATAGAATGGGATGCTGAGAACCACAGCAGTTAAAGAGCATCCATAAATAACATGCCATTTTATTTTTCCCCATTTACTCCACTTAAAAGTTAATCAACATAAAAATTGTATGCAGTCTATTGGCCTGCAGAGAATATGCCTATTCTATCCACTCATTCGTTGTGTTTCCTAATAGTCTGTATATGGTGTCATACTGAGTACTTATGTTAACTTTACCAAACACTGAGAGTTCAATGTTCACTTTTTTTTTTTTTTTTTTTTTTTGATTGAAAATGTTTGTGCAAGTGGCAGTTTTCATGCTTGTTTTGTCAGACAAATTTAATGTTCGAGATCTGTAACACCCAAATTAGTCCAAGAATTAACTTCAGGGCTGAAAATAAAAAATGAAATACAATACAATGCATTTCTTACATTGCAATCACACAACCAATTATGATTATTGTACTTTCTTTATTTTTTGATAAATGTTTGCTTATAGTTGCACTTATTAGATTTTGTTACTCTTTCAGTCAACAGATCTGGTCTGGGAGGTCCTAGTTCCTTTGCAGCTAACTTATTTTGCTAATTTTGTTTTCTGTTCGCACTTAAAATAATTTCAATGGAATTCATGTTGACATTGCAACTGGATATCAGATCACTATTTTATACAGCGAGTATCATCTGCATATGTAAACAATTACCATCAAACTGCCGTTAATGGAAGTGTTGATATCAAATAGCAGCATAACAATGCTTACCAACATGTTAAACTTGATAATAGGCAAAATAAATTCTATTAAGCAGGTATACTTGCTGTTAAAAATAAGAACCCAAACTTTGTATGATAATTCGCGTAGCATAATGTACCAATATATTAAATAATTCAGAAACCCACAATATATATAACCATAACATATGCTAGCATCAGATCTAATTTCTGAACATATTGTAAGTGAATTGACATAACTGTTCAATAACTGGCGGTATTTATGCCAAGATGAAAACCAAATGGGAGTTTCCTTTTCCGTACACTTTCAACTCATACAAATTAAACTTCTTCTGTAGTGTGCCTCCATCTAATGGCTTTGACATGGATTTGTAGTTGAGAGATGTATGGTAAAGATGTGTATGTCTTCAGCTGTGCACAAGTTGTATGTATTTCAGTGATAAGTCGATTATGTCATGCCAGATGCAAAGCTCTAAAAATTGCACAATCCATGCTGTGCTAGGGGCGATGTTGCCATGTCTGATTGAGTTTAGAGGAGTAGCACTATAGATTCAACTGTGTAGATTTTAAATTGCTGCTTATACATCATGTTTAATAGCATCAAAAGAAAAAACAACCAAATAAATCCACAAGGTGTCACAAGAACTCTTGTGCTCTTACATAGCAGCCACCACTGGTGTGCATACACATATTATTATTTTGGTTTCTCTTGCATAACTTGTTTTACAGCATGTAAAATAGTATAATAAATATATTATAGCTTAATTGTTAGAAAATTCTATATGAGTACACCAAATAACATAAATGTAAACCTATTTTTGTTTTACTTTAGTAGACTTTTATGTATGCTTTCAGTGAAAGTGTTTGTAATATTTGTTTAATGTTAATTTGTTTGTGTTTTATGTTAGCCAGAGTTTTTTGGGTTGCGGTATGTGTCCATACATCCGCCTCATCCATTACGGTGGGTGGAGATGGACCGTCCATTAAAGAGGCAGTTGGATAAATATTCTCGCGAACCAAATTTGTCCTTGCGAGTCATGTACTACATCAGTGGAATAAATCTGATTCATGATGAAATGACAAGGTCAGATTCATTGCTTTTGATTTGGCTACTATGTAGTGTATTTAGCTGTTAAGAGTTAATGAGACACTAAACCCATTTATCATTCAGATTAATAAATCACTATTTCACACATCATTGATAATTGTAGCAATTAAATTTCATGTTAAGACAGTCTCATATTTCCTGTATTAAAAGTTTTAACAAATACTGAAACTTAAAAACTGGTACTGTGAATCAAGAAAATTATACAATATGGCAGATGGCAAATTAATGCACACTGTGTCATACCAATGTGCATAATGAATGTTACACTTATAAGTTGATATGGTTATTGATATACATTCTTGTTCTTTTTACCAGGTTATTGTGAACCAAAATTTTGTATGCTGCATTCCTTTTAAATCTTGTTACTATTCTTGGGTTTTTGTGAACCAGCCTTTAAACTGCATTTTTACTGAGTATCAATCAATCCACTGTCAGATATATGCAGATGCATAAATGAGCTGTTAGTGGGTGAATATGGTCTTGAGGCAAATTTACTGCTTAGTAGGCTAAATAAATGAAATAATAGGAACAACATTATTTGAATGCAGGGTTTCTGATGAAGGAAAGAATGAATTAGGAATGGTTAGAAAAGAAAAGTATTGAACAGCAATGTATTAAATAGGGAAGCAAACATTTTAGTTTTGTAAGTTTATGATTATATAGAATACAGTGTCTAAAACATTAGCAGTAGTGTTGTAGGTAAACCAAGATATGTAGCTATTCTTAAGGTTCATTTTTTTTAATTATGAGTTAGAACATAGCTAGTTAAAATCAAGTTAACACTGAAAGTTAATATGTAAAATGGGAATATGTAACAATACTTATGTTTATCCACAGAACTATCTGACAGATATGACGTTTTCCGTTTTATGCTCTTCTTATGATTCAAATGGGATTATTCTAATAGACTTCTAGATTAATAAATAACAATATCAGCATTTATTCTGTGATATAAAGGAAAATATGTGAATTTAGTGGAAATCAATTCCTTGATTTCAAAAATAAAGCCTGTTTTTGGCTATCACACTTAGTTTTTATGATATGTGCATATATGTCTATGGTGCTTAATGCTATCTATGTTATGTTATTCTAAATCTGTTGTTGATTTTCTTCCTAACCGGCTCACTTCCATCCTCCCTTATTGCACAGATGGTTATACTTATATTCCCAGCACTGGTCAGTTTTGTTCTATAGGTCGGTCTCTCTTCTTGTTAGGTATTTATTATGTTTACATTCACAACTATCATAGATCTACATTGCACTTGAGCTAAAAACTTCTGTTAATACACACATTCATCTTCTATATGTATAGTGCTAACATAAAGTTCAAATTTGACTTTTACATCAGGATTATGGAGGAAACAATGTCTAAAAAGACCTCAGAAGTTTTGTTACAATTGTGGGTGTTATGTGTTTGATGGGAAGATAGGTCAAATAAACTCACAGATAAACTACATGGTACTGCCATAAGCTCTGTCAGTAAAATTTAAACGCACTGTAGTATTGAAATTGTGAATAAGGAAACATGGCAATGCTGTATGTTCTCATCCACAAGGTCACCTTCACTACTCTGCAAGGTTTGCAGTGTGTCAGCAGCAGACAAGAGAGAAAGCTGAAGTAGGGAGTGTATGAAAACCATATAGCTGCATTGGTGTTATTTTATTATGGAAAGTGAACTAAAGAAATTTTTTCGACACTGAAACCTCTTGGCATCAATGAACAAATTGTGTTTTAGAAAATAGCATTGTTTAAAGAAATGGGTGCAACTGTTGATCTCGTCAGATGGCCATGTTGTGAACATTGCTTGTGCATAAACAACAAAAAACAATTTTTATTAGTGAAATAAAGGTCTCTTCATAAACAATGTCACTTTTATTACTATTATTATTATTATTATTATTATTATTACGAGGGGCATACTGAAAGTCACGAGCAACCCATTGTAAAAATTTAAATTTCAACAATGTAACGAAACCAATTTTGCAGGATCGTAATCTACAGACTTTAAGCCACAAGTTGACATATTGTGACGTCATTAGCTTCTATCACGTGACCACAGACGTTTGAAAAATGGCTGACATTGATGTTTCATTTCGACAGCGTGCTGTCATTGAATTCCTTGTGAAAGAAGGTAAATCTGCTCCTGAAATTCATCTCAGACTTCAACGTATGTATGGAGGTGTCTGCATGGGTGCCAGCAGTGTTAGAATATGGGTGAAATATTTCAAAGATGGAAACACTAGTCTGCAAAATGCGCCTCGTAGCAGGCGTCCTCGAACTGCCTCTACAGAACGCAACAAGGAAAGAGTTGATGAGCTCATTACAGGAGATAGGCGTTTCACTGTGAATGAAATTGCTGCGAAACTTGGAATAGGACATAGTGCAGTGCAAGAAATGATCCACAGCTTGGGTTATCGAAAGGTCTGTGCCCGTTGGGTCCCCCGTTTATTGACTGAAGACCACAAACTTCAGAGAAGAACCATTGCACAAAACCTTCTTCAGAGATTTCATAATGAAGGTGATGAATTTTTGACATGTATTGTGACTGGAGATGAGAGCTGGTTCCATCACTATGAGCCAGAAACAAAACGTCAGAGTATGGAATGGCACCACTTGAACTCACCATTGAAGAAGAAAGCGAAGACAGTGCAGTCTGTAGGAAAAGTTATGGGAAGTGTCTTTTGGGATGCACAAGGTTGCATTCTGGTTGACTTTCTTGAACCTGGACAAACCATAAATTCTGCCTGCTACATCAAGACACTTCTGAAGCTCCGTCAGGCTTTGCGTGATAAATGCACTGGAAAGAGGATCATCCTTCAACAGGATAATGCGTGTCTGCATACTGCCCGTGCCGCTATGGAGAAGATCAGGGCATTAGGGTGGGAAACTCTTCCACATCCTCCCTACAGTCCCGACTTGGCACCCTCCGACTACCATCTTTTCGGTTCTGTGAAGGAGCAGATGCGTGGCCAACGCTACGAGACGCTGGAGGATATTCGGAAAGCAGTGCGTCAGGGTCTGCGGGCAGCTGGAACGGAGTTCTATCACAAGGGCATTTTCAAACTTGTAGAACGATGGGGAAAATGTGTGCAAAACAATGGAGACTATGTCGAAAAGTGAAAGAAAGTCTGTAGATTATGATGTATTTGGTTTGGCTTAAAAATAAATATTAAGATTGTAAAACAGTGTTGCTCATGACTTTCAGTATGCCCCTCGTATTATTGTTGTTGTTGTTATTATTATTATTATTATTATTATTATTATTACTAAGGCTGATATATATGTTAGTGCATATAAAAGATACACAAGGTATTTGTTAACTGAAAAATTAAAGGATATATGCCGGGTTTGATCCCAGCCTTTGACACATGGGGAGAGCAAAAACCATGCAGCATGCTTCATCGCTACTGCTGATTGGCCTAGCAGAAGTCTGGACCTTGATCTATTGAATTATTCTCTGTGGCAGAAGCTTGAGGTAATAGCATGTCAAAAGAGGCACTGCAATATTGAGATACTAAAAAAAAATCAATCATGTCAGCTGTTAAAAAAATTCCTCTGGACATGATTTGTGCAGCTATTGATAAGTGTCCTCAATGTCTTCGCCTCTGTGTTGCTGCAATGGCGTCCATTTTGAATGTGAGTGTGTTCATTTTGTAGCATTTTTTGTGTTCTTTCATTGTGTACATTAATGGATTTGCATAGTTTTATTTAGTAATATATTTGTTGAAAGTACTGAGAGAACTTATGGCAATAATGTGTATATTACTCGTATTTCAATGAGAAAATTGTGATAAATTGTTCATGTTGGAGCATGTAACAGTTGTGTCTAGGGTTCATGTTATATGTATGAAAGAAAATGGAAGGCAATGCTGTTTGTCAAACCATTGATATGGAGAGAGCAGCAGAATCACCATGATGATTTTTATTTTTGCTTGGGGGGGGAAACGTTAACTAAATATCCAAATTGAACTCTGCTAATGGCCTATTCCTCATGGAGCCAAACTACCCATATCTATACCACCAGCAGATCTCAATTTTAGTGAATCTGAAAACTGTGACTTCTGACAATGAGTTTCTGATCCAGAAGAATTTAACATTTCATCATAGCAGTTTAATCAATTTGAGTTAAATAATTTAGTGAGAGATTTATGACTCCTTAAAAAAAAGCTGAGTTACTGGGCTCAAGACTTCAGGAGAAGAATTGATCACCTGTCATATGCCGTTACATTTTCATTGTAAAGGAATCATAAAGTATGGTTCCACAAGTACTACATAGAAGATCAACTTCTGTTTTGTGTGGATGTGTGTAATCTTATACAACAATTGGGCAGCGTAGCATATGTGCCAAGTAACTGCATCTTTTTATTGATTCTTCCAAACAAAGTCTTATATCATTATTATTTTATAATGGTAGAAGCTAACATAATACCACTTGCTCATTCTATGAAACTTTGAAGTGTATTCTTGAGAAAATTTAGTAGTGTGACTATGAGTGACAAATATGTGGTGACTTCAAGGTCATTGGTGTGTTACTAAGATAACAGGGAGGATACACAAATTTCCCTTGTTTTTTTTTTTTTTTTGTTTTTTTTTTGTGAATGGGATAGCAGGGCAAGGGACAAACATTGGGAAACTGACCAATGGCCTGAGAGGCAGCAACTAGAACCCAGATCAAAAAATGTTATAATGTACCTCTTGTTGATTGTCAAAAAAATTCTACTTCCTCCATTGCACATAAAACTTGGCATGATGAAACAATTTGTGAAAGCACTTGACAAAAGTTGCTCTTGCTTCCAGTATGTATGTGAAAGGTCTCCATCATTCGTCACAGTCTAAATCAAAAGGAAATATTTGATGGATCCACAGATAAA
Organism: Hymenopus coronatus; assembly: GCA_030762935.1. Lineage (NCBI taxonomy): Eukaryota > Metazoa > Arthropoda > Insecta > Mantodea > Hymenopodidae > Hymenopus > Hymenopus coronatus. The sequence continues at coordinate 117,850,089 of CM060882.1, forward strand.
GAAATTGATAAAAGATGTTAATTTTACCAGTCTATGAATGAAATTGAAAAAAATGTGTGGAATGCATTCAGAGAGTTGTTAAGAAATTTCTAGACAATGGGTGGTATGAATAAAAATGAGACGCGTCTTATGAGACACCGCTTGCAGAAAACTTGAGACATGTCTTGCTGATTTTGTATGAATAAAAATTTCCCCTCCGAAGTGAGACATGCTACCTGCGTCTCATTTACATGTCGCTATTATCTGTGTGTAAACAGGTCAACAACGTATTGTAGTATGAATGAAAAGGGTTTATTTCAGCACTTTGAATGAATTTCTACGATTTATACTGTCAAAATGGAGAAGGAAACATTCCATTCTAATCGTGTTTCGCAGAATAAAATCACAGTTGTCAGAAACTTAGAACTTTGCAATGACCAGGTATAAACAAGATCTAGGAAAAATTCTTGTCAGCGATTATAATGAAACTTATTTAGGAAAATAAACAATGTGAGAAGCAGAATAAAACAAAAAAATATGATGTTCCATTCATATGACTTGCTGTAGCTGTTCCACACACAAACCATTCTTTGTGAGTAGAAGGGAAATAAGGTAATATACTAGGCTAAAGCATAGTCAATACCTTTAAAAACTGATCATTATGTGAAACAGAAGTTAGGTTTGCTTTGCATGGCAAGCAGCAAAACTAGAGAGATGAAACGAAGTAGGATTCCTGTTTTAGAACAGTTCAAAATTGAAATCAATAACAACGAATATCTGGAAAACAGCCAACTTTAAAAGAAAAACGTATATGACATAAATTATGTATTTTAACAAGATCTACATTTTTTGTGTAGTAAGATTTGGTCTATCTCTTTATCAGTTATTCATCCAGAATAATTCTGGAGGCTGTTCCCAGAAAATACAAGATATATATTTTATTTCTGATGTAAATACCTATAATATAAGGTAGTTTTAATCAAAATTGTTAGAGCCATTTTTGAGAAAAACAAAATTTTCACACATTTTTCCATGTAAACGATGGTTTGGGGTGGGGGGATTTTCTTCGACAATTCCGTTTCCCATCATTGTAAGCTACAAAACATAAATACCAAGTTTGGTATTTGCAATTTTTACTTTAATCTAGTTAATTTAATAATTAATAAAAAAAAATTCATTCCAATGAATAAAAAATTCCTTTGAGCTCTTCTGCCTCCCTCCCCCCACACACTGAAATATTTTTTTTAAATCAAGGGACCTCAAAACATATTACTGGTGAAATCTCAACATTGATTTTTTGGGTGGAATATAATAACATTCTCCGCCTATCATGTACTTTATATATACATACATGCTATAGAAAGTAAAAAGCAAATGCTTTGCAAAGAACAACAAGCCTGTACACACGAAAGAATAGAAAAAAAGGTCCTTGAACTTGATAGGAGAAACAAATCCTCTGAAAACAGTGAAAGTTAAGAATAAAATATTAAAAGAGTATTATTTTACATATCTATTATTTATTTAGTTACTTTGTAATAGACATGCTTCTATAAAAATTTCACTGTGTTTCGGAGTGCAAAAACCTATTTTTGTAGAACATAACACATATCATATCTCATATGCCATAAAAGACAAAGATGACAAACGTGAGTAGTACTTTTATATGTATTAATTTGTAACTGTGCCAATGAAACCAATTATTTAATAACCCTTGTAATAACTTAATCGAAATGACTCAAAAAATTTACTTATTAAAATATCTGTAGCTCCTGTCAAATATATTATTGTGATATTGCTTTAGTTGTAATCACTTTATTCTCGCTATTTGGGTACTAATATGCCTGTTTCCTCTCCATCATCACCGTAATCAACCTCATGTTCATGATCAACATTATAAGCTGATCTTCCTGCTGTTACTACTCTCCACAGTCTTGTACCAAGAATCTCGTAATCATGTTCCTGCAAATGTTTATTATGGAGAGCCATACAATATACGTAAACGAAGGTACTCTGTAGATAACGTTACTTGTTATTAAATTATTTAAAACTCTTCCTGGCCAAAATATATGTGTATTATAACACGTTCCTTGGCAAGATACCTACATAAGGGGTTTATGATGTCCATAACCCCCATCTTTTAAGAAATAGCACATACATATTATTATTATTATTATTGTTATTATTATTATTATTATTATTATTATTGTTGTTGTTGTTGTTGTTGTTGATATTTCTGCAGACATCGGAATTCTGTTCCTGAATGGAACCATGCCACTTGTAAACAATGGCTTTTTGGTAATGATTTCGTCTACATGAAATTTCTGTTTTTTATTATTATGATAGGGTGTAATATAAAGCTCCAATAATTGCATCACGGAATGTATTGCACCCTTGCGAAGTTGCAGCAAACTTTCCAAAATGTTATGGATACTGAATGCAGAGAGGCCTCTGTATTTTCTGGATGTCACACTGAATTCCAGGGCTTACTATCTGCGGTCAAATGGTCAGTATTCTAGTTTTTTACCCAAAGGTAAAATTTTCGGCTGTGGCAGGGAATTTTTTTTTAACTACAACCATCTTCTATACCTACAGAGTCTCTAAATATGTGTGTTCGGGCGCGTGCGTGTGTGTGTGTGTTTAATATAATATGTGTACAACTAAAAATGCCGTTAAGAACCTTATAGTTCAGCAAAAAATCACCTATTGCTTCGGGAAGAAAATGTGTACAAGCCACTGCATAATTTGCTTTAATCTTGAAGTTTGTTATAATTTAGTTCTTCAGAATCCCCTCTGATTTAATAAAGCTTCCTTCTGCGCTCAGAAAACACCAAAACTGGTACCAAATCTACACATAATATGTTATAAGAAGCTGCGTTCAAGTGTTGAGACACCTACGGAGGTGACTTAAAAAATCATGAGACGCATCTCATGAAAGTGAGACATGGCTATTTTTATTCATTCCAAAACCTGAGACGCGTCTCATTACATAAGCGCGTGAGACGTTGGTCGTGATCAAGGTCACCTCCATCATGAGTCGTCAAGTTTTATTCATACGAAAGTGAGATGCGTCTCAAAAATTGTAAGTTGTGAGACGCGTCTTAAAAATTGTAAGTTTTGAGACGCATCTCATCTTTAATCATACCACCCAATGTGAAAGACCCTGAATACAAAAAAGTTGTCAGAAATATACTTGGAAATTTCAGACTGCTCAGGTGTAATATGAGTTTGAAGCTTAATTTTCTAAAGTCACACCTTGACTATTTCCTGTCAAATTTAGGAGCTGTCAGTGAAGAGCAAGGTAAAAATGTTTCACCACGACTTGAAGGAAGTTGAATAATGTTACAGAGACATTGGGACTTATATATGTTGGCTGACACTACTGGTGTTTTGCACACGATGAACCTACCTGACAACACTTGAGAAAATTACGTTCACTGGATAGTCAAGATAACTAACTTATATTCTCACATTCAAGTATGCTTTCATGTTAATTCATCTTTAATTTCTTTAAATGTCTATGAGAGTGTAATATTTTTGCAAATTTTACAATTATATTTTCATTGAACATTGTCATATTGCCAAAACAAGATTTGCTATGGAAAAATGGAATGCATTTTGAATTCTGCGCCCTGAAGTTAGTAACAGCTGCCTAGTTTTAATTGTACCACAGAAGAAAAGATTTCATTTATAAGCTGATGTATTATAATAGATTTATTTATTTTGGGAATGGGGATTCAATTGGAAATCAGAATTGCTGAAAATTCAGCAGTTTGATATCATTTTTCCTTTACTTCAATGCACCATTTTGTGCAACTAAAATATAGTACCTTGCTTTAAATAGCTCATAACTCAATGTAACACATCTTTATAGTGTCAGTCTGGTTAGCTCAGTTGACTAGGCACTGGCTTTCCGATTCCAAGGTTGTGGGTTGAAACTGACCAAGAGCAATGGATTTTAAATGTGCTTAAAAGCAACAGCTTCCTATAAGATGAAATTCTGGCTTGCTGGTGGTGCTTGTATGACCCTGATAATTGATAGCACCGTAAACAAACAAAAAATGTTATCTTTAAAGAATAAGCACTAGCTATTTATTAATTGGTATGTTTTGTTTATTAATCAATTCTTTTTTTCAGATATCACTATTTCCTTCAGCTAAAATCAGATGTGATAGAGGGACGCATAAATTGTGATGCAAAGCAAGCTGTTTTATTGGCCAGCTACAGTATGCAAGGTATAAAATTAATACATACATACTTCTTCTCTGGCTACATTTTAGAACAGTTTTAATGAATAGTCAAAACTTTAAATATAGCTTTTCTCATTATTCAAGTTTTTAATTATTTGTGTTTTGAACTGAGGTATTTAATTGCTTTCAGGATTGGAAGAAATTAAATTTGGCACATTCAGCTTAAAATTACATATAATAAATGCAAAGAATTATTACTTGCAAACTAGTGACAATAATATATATTTTCTTAAGCTTTTTCCCCCTCACATAGACAGCATTGGTTCAAAAACATTTTCTTTGAAGATTCTTCAAGTTTTCTTTAAGAATATTATCACCTTGGTATCAGCATCATAGCTATGTGAGACATCTTAATATATTAATTTCTCCAACCATTGTTCAGCATTATTACAGGTATGACATTCTTGATAGTCCTTTCAAAAATTATGCATCTCAGAGTAAACACACTAAGCACTAGCTTAGTAGATTTTGAGTCAAACTTTACAAGATTTCATCCTTTAAGTATAATTTAAGAAAAATAGATTTCAGGAGCTAATTTCTACCCACAGCTTCCAGTGGATTACCAAAAAGGAACAATTATCTGCTTAAATATGTTTTTCATAAATTATACATAAGTGAAAAAGTTTAAGGGAGACCATTGAGTTGGAATGGAAACACATAGATTGCGCTTTTTGTGCTTTACCATTTCAAGAGCTCTTGCTCTCATCTTCAGAAGAGACCAACTAGTTCCAAGTGTTGCTGATTGTTGTGTAGTTTGTGCTGACATCTAGTTGTGGAATGATGTACTTCCATAATATATTAGGTAGTGGCAATTTGTAATTCAATGTTCGGTGCAATATCATGGTTGGTTGACCAAAGGTCGTGTGAAACTCCAAATTTATTTCTGTATTTGGCGTGTCTTCAAGTGTTTGTTTAGTCTGGTTTCCAGAGTTCATTTGGCTTTGTCTGTATAAATAACATCCCAATCTCAGCTCTTGATTTGATAAGCTCCTGCTTTCTTGTTCGGAGGTGTTGGGTCTTTCAAATTGTTGCAAAGTAATTTTTTCAAACTGTGGAACTCGGGAAATGTTAATGTTTCTTGTAAGTGTTGTGGAATTTGTAATAAGAATTTTGGTGAAACGAGAATTTTCTGAAGATCATTTTGGTTTCTTGCTAGGTGAGTTTCGTTGTGTCCTCAATGTGTTTCTGTTTTTTGTATTTTGCTATTTTCTTATCAATATGTTTAGAGGAACCATTGTTGGTTGATATGTTCACTATATGTACGTGTTTTTGTTTGTACTCTTTTTCTATTAGGGGAATGTATCTGTGAGTTGAACTCTTCAGGATGGCATGTTTATGTGGGACTGATTTGAAATTCTTGCTTTTTGTATAGTTTTCTGAATGTGTATGTTTTCTGTAGATACCCTTAACTTCAATGGACACATCGGCTTTGCTTTTAGAAATAGTTGCTGGTGTTTTCTTGTCATACTGTAGGTTTTATAAACGGTAGGTTTTTTATTCAGTACCTACTACAGTATTAAACACTCCAACATTCACTCTCACATACATATTTCCAGACTTTGTTGGGGATAGGGAATGATTATGGTAATAAAGAAAAATTACCCATCCCAGCCGGGAATTGAATCTGGGACCTCTGGGAGAGAAGCCACTTGATCACTTAACCGCAAAGGCAGTCAAAAAACTGATATTGTTTTGGTATGTAATTACGTTTAAGTCTAAAAATGGTTTTATGCCTTCATTTTCCACTTCCATTGTAAACTAGAGCCGTGTTCTATAAATTGAGTAGCTTCAGAGAATTTTAAATGAACTTTTTTGATACTATTACAAATATGTTGTCACAACAAAGATGTTCTACATATTTGTGTAAGCAATTGTTCTCACAAATGAATTATACCAAGTCCTTTGATGAACACGTATTGGTGCAGCTGAAAATGACTCTATCAAAGCTAACCTAGATTTTAACAAAATAATTGCAATTACAAGAAAATGTTACTAAAAAATATGTTTGTATTAGTTTACTGTAATCTAAACAAAAGTAATCAGTATTAATTATCTAAAAAACAACCACCGATACTGCACTCACTGTCTGCTTCTTCATCTACCTGCTAGTTTCCTACTATGTGGTGTTAGCCGACTTTGTGGGTTGCATGCCAAGTAGTTCAGAGTTTGCCAATACCTTGGTAAATCACTCCGTTACAGTAAAAAAATGTGATCACAATCACCTTCCCTACAGATGGAACAATTTTACGTTTTATTGGTGTTAGAGAATCTGGTAATTTCCAATCTGTGCTGAATTGTTTTTCTTCAGGATTGCAATGATGCAACCAAGACTCATTACTCAGATAGTTGATATGAGAAAAGCATCCTCTTCATTCGCAAAGAAGCATAGCACTTCACTGCATGTCTCCATTCGCATAGCATTTTGTACAGGATCAATAGAGAGCCCACTCAATGTACAAAAATATGGTCATGTGCAGATGATCAATGAAAGTGCCATGTGAAATTCTCAATAGTTCAATCCTCATAGACAATCACAGCAGTTATATTGATGTTGATTTCATCACAGTAAAGGCTGAAATGCCAGGTCCATCTTGCTTAACACAGAGAACTCACCTGATTTGAAGTCCTTGAACCATTAAAAAACTGTTGTGGAAGGCATTGCATCTTCACCGTGCACTTACTGCTGCTTTTCATGAATTTCAGAGGCTATATCAAAAGAAATTAAAATTTTATTGCACAGCACTACTACTCTTGCATCACCTCATTTGTATCATGCAAAATAAAAATAAGGTCAACAACATACAGCATTATTAACAACCTAATGATAGAGGCTGCCACCTATGGGCATAATATAGGAAACCGAATTTTCATGGTACAGACAAGTAACTATCAAGCAAACCATACCAAGAAATCAAGTCTTTTTTGATCAGCCCTCATAATTAATATAATGTCTTATTAAAAAGATAAAGGCACACAGTTAACTTTAGTTAGATACTCAAAATAATAAAGAATATATTGCTTCAGTTGGTTTTAAGTGAATGAGTGTAATTAAACACATTTGTTACTGTATAAAAAGAAAGGCAGTAGTTATTTTTGTAGTTCTACTATGTAGAGCCTTAGGTTTGCTGTCAAATCTATTTACTGGACAAACTTTTGGTGCATATTCCACATGAGTCCACTTGCTGCTCCTCGAGGACAAGTGATCACAGCTACATTAATATTTGTATAAAATTAAATAGGTTTCAAAATTCTAAATATCTCATAAGCAACAACTTGCAAAGTATGTGAAACACACTGCCATTCTAATATACAAGGGTGGTCTGAAAAGTTCTCTGCCTGATAGTGAAAAACAACAATTCATGCTTTCAAAGTAGTTTTATCTTTCAACATAATCTCCTCTAATATCAATAAATTTTGTCCAGTGGTGTTCCAATGCCATTATCCCCTCTTGTTAGTGTTCCTCTGGTAGTGCTGCAAAGTACCCATTTACAGCCGCAATTGCTTCTTATTTGGACGAAAAGCGCCTACCAGCAAGGAATTTCTTCAGATGGAAGTCCGAGGAAGCCAAATCTGGGAATAGGATGGATGTTTCAGCACTTCATAATGCAGATTTCTCAATTTGCCAAAATACTTTTGTGGGCAGGTGCATTGTTCTGATGGAAAACAATTTTTTTCTTTTTTAACCCGGGTCTGTTTTCATGAATGCTTGCACTCAGTTTGGTTAGAAGATGAGAGTAGTATTCTCCAGCAATGGTTTTACTCTTTTTGACATAGTCAATCAACAAAATTTCTTTGACATCTCAAAACACACTTGCCATAATCTTTCCTGCCGATGGCACCATCCTTGCCTTCTTTGGAGCTGAAGAACCAGCTTCTGTCCACTACCTCGATTGCTGCTTGAATTCGGGAGTGTAGTGGTGAATCCATGTTTGATCAATTGTGACATATCGGCGCAAAAAGTCACTTCTGTTCTTCTGAAAATGTGCCAAGCACTTTTCAGAAAGTCTCCTGCGAATGCGTTTGTTATCCACAGTGAGTATATGTGGCACACATCTTGTGCAAAGTTTTTCATGTTTAATTCCTGAATCAAGATGTGACCAATATGCTCCTTTGAAATTCCAAGAGCATTAGTAATTTCTTGCACCTTTGTATGCCGATCTTCCAAAATCATGTCATACATTTTCTCAATGATTTCCAGTGTGGCTAAAATTTTTGAATGTCCTTTGCGTGGATAGTCTTGGACGCTTTCACGGCCACGTTTCAATTGGCTGCTCATTTCTTCACAGTGGAAACTGAAAGTGAAGAGTCACCATACACATTTACAATTCACAAATTAATTTCTGTAGGTGTTAAACCTTCTTTTACGTAGGATTTTATCACAACACGATACTCAAATTTCTCCATTTTCAAAGCAATGCGCTCTTTCCCTGCTTCAAACAACTGCTTACAGTAAACTATTGCCTGGAATGACTTGTAATTTTACATAGGGTCTATTAACATGTGTACCAACATAAGGAAAAAAATCATGGAAGTAGTGCCACAATCTCTGGGTGAGGCCGAGAACTTTTCTGACCACCCTCGTATTAGTAGTGTGGTGCTCTTGGAAGAATAAGAAATGCAATTTAAAGTTCAATAAAAACAATCAGTTGTTAGATCTATATCATTCCAAAATGTTGATAGGTTCTGCAGGAACACAGAATCAACTATCAAACATTAGGTGAACATTGATGGGAATTGATTGAATCTACTTGCCGTTCATCTCTGACTCACTCTTCTGTCCTAAGTCCAGTGTTCTATCTTAGCTAACATGGAGCTCATGGATCAAGAATAAGCCATTTTTAAAATATTTAGAAACCTTGTGTCTTGCAGATCAGGATTGAATCTCCTCAACAGATCTGAATTAGTTGAGTAAAATTAAACATGAATTAAAGATTCACCATTTTACAAGTCATTGGTAGTTTCTGCAGGACTGTAAAACTGATGGAGCATGGATGGGCAATAATGGAAGCTAATGGAATGCCCATGCCTTATTTTCGATACCCCCTTGAACCCATTGCTCATGCAGAACAGAGAGAATAAAGCAGTTCAAATTGCAAGTGAGCCAGTTTATTATTCAAGGTCAGTGTATCTAAATTTTGTACTGAATTAGTTCACTTGTTCTCCATTCAGCACTTGTTAATTTAGGTTTCTTATCCATTCACTCTCAGATCAGCACTAGTATGCTCACTTGGGCAGCCACAATTCTTTCTGTGTTATTACCGGAATCAAATCAGTTGACTGGTCTTACTTGACCATTATCTACTTGCTGCTATTCTATAATTGTAAACCTGGACAAACACACCTAGGAAAAGGAAGAAATTTTAGTAACAAAATTACCAAAACATTTTTGCTGGTGAACTCTTGTATATGAAACTCAAAAGTTAATTTAATGTTTTGAAACTGTCACATAAAGTTTGCATTATGCATTTAATGCGAGATTAAAATTTTTATTGTGCTTTAATTACTCTTTCTAATAAGAATATAAAATATTGTGCTTTAATTACTCTTTCTAATAAGAATATAAAATATAGTTGAAATTCACAAAATAATGTGAATTGACAGACATTTTGATTTTTTTTTTTGTTTTGTTTTTTTCCCCTTTAGTTCAATGTCCTTTAGCCTGGTTGATCATATCAGATGATGAATGAAATTGGTGAAATGATGCTCAAATGATCTCAGGGTCCATGGAGCTTAAAGTTACTCAATATTTGTCTTCTTGGGATAAGAAAACACCCTGCAAAAACTATATCTGGGTAACTTACCCTAAACGAGATTCAAACTTGCAAATCTCTTTGATGTAGTGAACATTATATATATATGTGAAAATAGTCAATAGAAGTTACAGAAGTTAGATGGTAGGGTTTTTAAATTCAAGACTAAAATGTATGAATGGATTTTATTTGTTTTATAAAGAACATTCAAACTAATACCACTTTCTCAAGAAAAAATCTATTTGCAGGTCCCTGCTCATAAACCATAAGGGATGACATGTCAGGTTTGACTGTAAATTTGTATTGTGTTTAAGATTTAAAAAAATACTGAAATTGTTTTACAGGAAATGCATATTGATTGTGTGTTTTTATGCTAAAAGATAACTTTTTTGTTTCTTTGCTTTTCACTTAAATATAATCAAATATCTGACAGTAAGAATACGGGACAACAGTCAGGCCTTTTTCTAAAACTTCTTGTTTTGGATTAAGGGGAAATCATAACATATACTTCTGTTGATATCTGGACATCACATTATTGGGTGAAATACAGTAGTTTCTCTACTGACTATAGGTTGGACAGAAAGTCAAAAGTAGTATTATTAGCACATAATAGAATAACAATCGTTGAATGTAGTTTTATTAATTTATTCTAGTATTCTCTTTTCCACACACTCCTCCTCCTCCTCCTCCTCCTCCTCCTCCTCCTCCTCCTCCTCCTCCTCCTCCTCCTCCTCCTCCTCCTTTCATGGTTGGTACACTTAAGGTTCCAGTTAATATCTTCTCAAGTGCAGACTTATTAAATATATTTGGAAAGAGAGTGAACTTGAAATTTTAAATTTATGGATTGGCAATATCCCAAAAATGCAAATAATATTTGTAAATGTATATTATACTGATGTGAGCACAATAAACTATGGCATTGTAGTGGCTTCATATCATATCACTATATTGCTCTGTGGCTACTATTTATCTGGGATAAAGCTATTTGGTATTCTTATTGTGAAGTATTTGGTTTGTTGTAGTTTTTATCTATTTTTTTGTATTAATTACTAAAACAGGCATGCAAAGAATTATATTGGCGAAAAATATCTTGACTGAAAATAATTTTATCTGCCAAATATTTTATTTCTCTACAGATTAGTGTTAAAAATGAACCAAAAATTATGTACTGATTTTATACATCAATAATAGGCATGAAGTGCAGAATATAACATGGATCATTCAGAGGACAGACAGTACATCTCAGAACACATTTTGCCTTAAGGAAATTGACAGCCTTAAAATAAGACAAATTGCTACCCAAAATATTGATCTGCAATTGGGACTATGTACGTTCTGCATTCTGTACATTCTATGTGCAGTTTATAAACCAGTCATTAAAGTGGAATAGGAAGGAGGAGGTAGTACTTAAGCGAAAAAGTGGAAACCAATGGAATGTTTTATTTTCTCTTTTCTTTCCTAACAAAAATTGCATAATTCTTGTTCATTTCCCTATCAAAAGTATTGTGCAGTTTAAGATATTTTATCATCATCTTCCTGCCAAGTATTAACCTAGTGGCCTGTTATGGTCTCATTTCATCTCTTCATTCGACAGCCCAATAGTCTTCTTCCTTGTGGTCTGTAATTTAATATTTGTCGTGGAATTCTTGACGCAGGCATTCTGAGTACATGGGACCTCCAATTTCAACAATAATTTTTATTTTTTTTCTATTTTTACTATTCTATTCTATTTTCAATTCTTTCATAATATCTGTATTCTTTTTCTTATCCTAAGGTATTTTAAAATCCATTAAATGAAAATAGAACATTTTTTATTGCAGTATTAGTCTAAGTCTCTGTTTTGTATGCCTCTATTTTATGGATACACGTTAATAACAATGTGTTAGTAATCCAGATTATCATACTTGTAAGTTCAAGATCTGCTGACATTCAGTACAAATTTTATTTAACTGTTACAGCTGAATTTGGAAATCATATTTTAGAACGGCATACTGCTGAGTACCTGAAAGATTTCACCTTGTTTCCTAGGGTAAGTTTATTGCTGAATATTATTACCTATTATGAGACGGAATTACATCAGTTTGAGTGTTGTATTTATAAGAAATCCCACTACTCTACAGTGGCCATATTTACTAATCATTCAAAAGTATATTCATAATAAACATATTGTTTCTTATTTGTGTATTTGTTTCTATCCATTAGAGTACTGCTATGGTTGAATGATATCAAGAGTGGTAGAATAAAACACACAAGTGTAATGATAATGATAACCTTCTTTTAAGTGGAGGTTGCATGGGATATATCTACAGCATAACATTTTAAACATTTGGGCTCCCTTTTCTCAACATTATTTGTATGGAGAGTTGCCCCACTTAAGCTTGGACGCTTTTACTTATGCTTCTCATGGCAAGATACCCTTTTGCCACTGCCTATTTTGTTTATTGTGATGTTCTTGGGCCTTAACTGTGGCTCTGCAGTGCAATTTTCATTAGAGAAGACTGCATTTAAGAACAGGAAGGGGTATGTTAGCCCACTTCTCTTGACAAACTTGCCAAAGTCCTTAAATTGTGGCGGAATGCTGAAAAAACAAGGTACTGTTTCATCAGACCAAATCTGCAAAAAGCCATTGGTGAGGCATCTGGCGAGTTCACAGTGATTTTTTTAAATTGTATAATGCTGACACCTTTTTCCACAATTTTCCAGTGGTAATAATGCTGGGAAAATCGAGAATTGTGATTGAATGCTACATCCGTGATTTCAAACATTCGGGCAGCCTCACCAACAATGGAATCTCTTCATCAAAAATTGTGTCAATAACTTTCGTTTGATATTAGACTGTATTAATTTTTACATTATTGGCAAATCTGTGAATTCAAGTTTCCCCCAACAGCAATAACCTGCAGCCACCATAAATCTGTTGGAAAACTTTGCTTTGTTCTCTTGAATAAAGTTGGAGTACCCCTTTTGGCCCCTTGATGGTAATAAATTGGCCAGGGTTTGTTAGTATCATCTAGATAAACCCATGCTTCCTCTAAAGATACCATCCATTGCCATTTTCCACCTGCCAGGTGGTGTTAATAGAATATTTTGCAGGGTTCTCTGATATGCCACTTTTTTATGGCATCTTCATGTGCTCTGTGGTGCCGTTTTAGACCCAAATTACTGTGTATTATTTGGCTAACATCCCTTTTGATGTTCCAATGCTTCTTTGTGCTGGTAAATTTTCTTATGTCACTGCTGCTCTCACTGGCTGCTACAGCATTTGGTTGTGCTAGGAGCCTCAAATGGGAATCCATTTTTGTGTGGTAGTCTTAAATGGCCCACACACGACTTACTTATAGTAAGACCTTTTTGGTTGCACCTTTCCAATATCACTGAAAGGTTGTAACCAACGTTAGAAAACCCAAAAATATACACCTGCCACAAATCAGTAATTATTGAAGCCATTATCTTGCCCTAGATTGACCCAGCACTACATGCAGTGAACGTTTTGATCAGCAATATGAGTGGGAGGGCAATCCAAAGTTTTCCAAGCTTAAGTGGGGCAACCCTCTGTACCCTCTGAAAAATTTTAACTTTTATAATAAAACACCTGTACTTTACTTATCAGCACTTGACCACAGATGGTAATTTGGAAACATTGACAGAAGCTGCAATACTGCAGCATGCAGCTTTGGCTGGATTGTCGCAAGGAACTGCAGAGGAATATTATATACTTGCTGCCCAGCAGTTGGAAGGTTATGGTCAAGAAATGTTCTATGCCAAGGTAAGTAGTAGTTGTAAAGATAGTTATGTTAATAATAATAAAATTCCTTATTTGAAATTTATCTTGAAAAATTTTCTTTATTGCACTCTTAGATCTAATTAAACCCATTTTTCTTTAATTAACTGCTGTCTACAATCTCATAAACTGTAGGTGCATAAACAATTAGTTATATTTGATTATTAATCCACAACAAAATTAAACATTGGTGTAAATTACATCATTAATGAAAATGTTTAAGTTGATAAACTTCACAGTCTAGCAGTACCAAAACAAGGCGCTTATAAGGATTGGGTGGATAAGATATAGAAAAAAGAAAAAAAATTGCTGCAGATTTCATTATCTTTTTATTTAAGGATGAATATAGAAATACTCAGGTACATAATGCATCCAGGATTAAGTGAAAAGGGAAAAAGCATATATGAGGTGTGTTAAAAAAAAGTGGTAGGTATCTAATGTTGAGCAGTTGGCAATGAATCAATTCACTCTGTGTTAAAAAGTACAGAACTTTATTTTTTCCCACATTTAACAATGAAGTGTGGAAGATTTCCTTTGATGGAGATGTGGATGAGACATGCATGTGCAGAATGGGTTTATGGGTAAGACCCAGAAATCAAGATGTAGTCGTCACAATGGCAACATCTGACATCCCCGAGGTCAAAAAAGTATGGCAGGTTCACGGCAAAGTCAAGGTCATGTGTTTTCTTTGACTCTTGTGGCATGATGAATCATGAGTATGCACAACAAGGCCAAACCAACACAGGCTGGAGGTTGCGCATTGCCTTAGTAATACTTCTGGCAAAAACGACTGGATCTGTGGGCAGCAAACCTTGGCAGCTCCATTATGATCATACCCATTCTGCCCATTTGATTCATTGCCAAACTCGACATTCCTCTGGTTCATCAGGCTCCCTACCCACCTGACAGTCTGGCTATTACCCAAATTACAAATGCTCTTCAAAGACCTGATTTGAGTCGAGAGAAGACATGCCATTTGCAATGGAACTGTTGCTCTCCATTACAAAATTCATTGCAGAAGTGTTTCCAACAATGGTGGGAAATGTTGACATAGTAGGCTTTCATTGTTTTCTAAGAATGTTCTTACATGGACTACAAGGGATTCTAATATTTACTTTTAGTGGTACATAGTATTCAAAACACTTTGAATGATATTTCCAAATGATGTATAAAATGGTATGTCACACCTGTCTTGAGAAGCAGCACAAAATTGTTTAACAGTGTTTAGTAAATTAATTCCAGCAATAGTTAATAGCAGGAATCAGTTCGTAATATTTATACATGATGTAATTGTGAACAACAAAAGTAACAAGGACTTCTTGTGTGTTACTTAAACCACTGTTCCTATTATTTTTTTATCATTATAATGTAAGTTGATTTACTCTTTAGTCATCGCTATTGCTTATGAAATTGATTGATATCTACCAATTGAGAACTCATGTGGCCAAGTATATAAGAAAACTTATGTGTACTTATGTGTCAAGACAGTTCCGGGAATTTGCCAATAAAACACAAAAAATGAATTATTCATCCAAATTTATTTTATCACCTTCAAAGTAGGTCCCTTCTGAAATTATACATTTATACCAACGAATAATCCAATCATAAAAACATTTTTTGTAGGCACTTTTAGGAGTTGATGTCAATTGTCGCCGCAAATTTTCCTTTATGTCTTCTATCGACTGAAAACGGGTGTCTTGAAGTGGTAATTTGAGTTTTGGAAAGAGAAAGAAATCAGCAGGAGCCAGATCAGGTTAATACAGTGGTTTGATGAAATTTGTTGAGTTTTTGGCCAGAAATTTGTTCACAATAATAGCCTTGTGAGCTGGTGCGTTAATGTGGTGCAGAATCCAAGAGTTGTTCCACAAATCTGGTTTTTTTCACTGTATTTGTTCTCTCAAATGCCGCATAATGCCCAGATAATAGTCTTTATTTACCATCTGACCTTCTGGCAAGAACTCTGAGTGCACGACACTGTGATAATCGAAAAAAACTGTCAACATGACCTTCAGTTTTGATCAAATTTGACATGCCCTTTTAGGTTTCGGTTCAGTGGGAAGGCGCCATTCGGAAGTTTGTTGACTGGTTTGAGTGTCAAACTTGTAAACCCACGTCTCATCACCAGTTACAATGCGTTTCATGAATGTTGGGTTGGAACTGACTTGTTCTAGCATGTCTTCAGCAATCCTTATGCGATTGAGTTTTTTCTATAAAATTCAAGTTTTTTGGAACTAACTAAACTGCAATGCGCAGCATGCCCAAACAATCGTTTAAAATGGTACGAATCGATTTGTGAGACACACAAAGTTCAGTGGCAATTTCTCTCAAACCTAAATGACAATTTTTAGACACGATTTTCTTCACTTTAGCAATGTTCAGTTCAGTTGAAACCGTTGATGGCCGACCAGAACGAGGCAAATCTTCCACCACATCTCAACCACTTTTGAATGCACTGTACCACTCATATGCACATGTTTTTGATAAATTTGATTCACCGTAAGCCCTCTGTAACATTTTCAGCGATTCGGCATTCGAAATACCATTTGCAATGCAAAATTTGAGACAGATTCTTTGTTCAATATTTGCATCTATCGTAAAATCGCAAATCTTCTTTGAGATGAACTAACAAAATGGCGCACTGTAAACAAACTAGATGACAGATGATGATCAAACTCTGTGTGGGTGTAGAGGAAAGTTGTGTCAACTTAACGACAACAATTTCGAATCCTCTTTTAAACAGGACTTTTAAATGATCAATTCCCGGTACTTTTTTGACAGAATGTATGTTATTTAAATGAGGAAAGAGGAAAGACAGAGGGATAATAGCAGATAACATTGAGTGAAGCATATTGAATAGACACTGTTTAGGGATCTGCAGAAGCCGAGAGGAGCTTAGAAATAAAAGCAAACTATTTGCAGGATACAAATTCATATACATACCTTTATTCTCTAGGTGCAATAAATACTATTTCTAAGTTTGGACATAAAATATTGTTGCCCACCTCTAGTTTAGGGGCAATGTATCTACCTTGGATTCAAGAGGTCCCAAGTTTGAATCTTGTTTAAGGTGAATTACCTGAATAAGGTGCTTTTTCTGGGGTTTTTCCTTAACTGAGAAAACGAATGTCAAGTCAATTTAAGCTCCATGGACCTGGGCTCATTTAAGCATCATTTCACTGGTTTCATACATCATCCCATATGACCTACCAGGTTAAAGGACATTAAACTACCACCAAAAAATTTTATGTATTGAATATCTTTTATCCAAAGAGTTTTTTAACAATAAAAATAACAATTTATAACTGGTTGTATTACAGGATGAAAGTGCTGCTGACGTGGTCCTAGGAATATCGCTAACTGGTGTTCTGGTGATCTTTGAGGATAAGCAGACCTCAAAATTTTATAGGTAATTAACAGAATTTAAGTTGTTAAATCCAGCTCCAATGAAAGTAGGGATTTGCCATCAGAACTTTTGTGCTTCATTTGTAGACAAGGCATCATTAAGAACCAGTTTCACCAATCAGTGCTAAAATTATTTTAACATCTTTGCTAACATTATTTTAAAACTCTTCCATTTTACCAAGACATATCAGCAAAGCTTTAGCTAACATCTTCTTAATGTAAAAACACAGCTATGATCAGCAGTTTTTGAGATGTTTTTTTTTTTTTTTTTTTTCTCTCTTTACTTTCTCCACACTAATATGTACATAATGTATAGAGAAGGTATTATATTCCACCCAAAAATTCGATACATAGATTTCACTGGAAATACATGTTTTGGGTCCATCTAAATCTGAAAAAAGCAGTTTTGGAAAAAGGTCCATGTGTTTGTGCATGTGTATGTGTGAGACTGTGGACAGCATAGCTCAAAAATGAAATGACCATTAAATACCAAGGATGCGACACTAAGGTTTTCAAAAAAATCTGATGTGTACCATTCATATAACTTTCTCTATATCCCTGCAACAAATTATTCTTAAGAAGCTTATATTGTATTTACTTCATGTTAATCAGAAAAAAAATAGCAGAAATAGTCTTATTACTTGCTTCCTTGTAAATAGAAGCGAAAGGGACTACCATAGGTTAATGTGATAGTCAAAAGCTGGTTGCCATGTCACTGAAGTTCCTTTGTTTGCATGGATAGTAGTTGACAAATCCTGTATGAGAAAAGTATAAGTTTTTCAAAGCAGACACCAAAAACAAGGAATGTCTCAAAAATGATGAATATGTATATAACATAAATTGTGTGTTTTAAGGTGCTCTACATTTTTGGTGTAGTAAGGTTTTGTCCATCTCTTACGGTTTAGCAGTTATTCAAAATTCCATAAAATTCCTCCAGAATAAAGTACTCTTCAGAGGCTATTCCCAGAAAATTCAAAATATACATTTTATTTGTCAGGTAAATAGCTTTAATATACAATATTTTAATCAAAATTGTTAAGAGCCATTTTCAAAAAAACTCAAAATTTTCGAAAAAAGTTCCATAAAGGGTAATTGGGGATGGGGGGATTTTTCTCAAAATCTTCGTGTCGCATCCCTGGAAGATACTAAACTTAAATACCAAATTTTGTACTTTACCGACTTTTCATTTTTGAGTTATCGTATTCACACACACACACACATGCACACACGCACAATTTTCCAAAAATGCTTTTTTTAGTTAAAGAAGACCCTAAAACATATGTTTCCGGTGAAATCTCAGTATCAAATTTTTGGGTGGAGTACAATATCTTCTCTATGTACATAGTGTGTATAGAAAAAATAAAAATCCCCCCCACCTCCAACTACCCATTACATGGAACTTTTTTTTTCAAAAATTTTGATTTTCTCAAAAATGGCTGTAATGATTTTAATTAAAATCTCTTATATTTAAGATATTTAAATGCCAAATAAAATGTATATCTTGAATTTTCTGGGAATAGCCTCTAAAGACCTCTTTATTTTAGATGATTTTTATTGAATTTTATGTAACTGGTAAATCATAAGAGATATACAAAAACTTGCTACACAAAAAATGTAGATCATGATAAAACACACAATTTATGTCATTTACATTTTTTTCGTGGAGTTGATTGTTATTGAGATATTCCTTGTTATTGGTTTCAGCTTTAAAAAACTTATACTTTTCTCATACAGGAATTTGTCAGCTCCTGTCCATATAAAGAAAGAAGCTTCAGTCACATAGCAACCAGCTTTTGACTACTACTTTAACCTATGGTACTCCCTTATCTCATTTCTACTTACAAGGAACCAAGTAATAAGGACAATATCTGCTAATTTCACTCAATTTGCATGAAGTAAATAGAAGAATAAGCTTTTTAACAATTATTTGTTACTGACATGTAGAGAAAGTCATGTGAATGGAACACATCAGATTTTTTGTATACATATTGCATTATTCTCTGTTTCAGTAGCAAACAACTGGTTTTGCATTATAGTTTTCAGTTGATTTTGGTGACATTTTTAATGCAAATATATTCTGAAATTGAGTTTTTAATTATATTATTAAGAAGTTAATTTTAAATAAAGACACATGTACACAAAATCAGGAAAACTGATACATTAATATACGTTTATACAAGCACAATGTATCAGGAATTATGATACATTATTACTTACATATTAAATTGACAGTTCAATCATTCGCTCAAATACTATAAAATGCATTTTTTATGTACGTGTTAGTAGTTGAACACTGCATCACTGAGCCACACCTCAAACTTCAAATGAAAGCTCAAGGGCAAAAGTTCCATATTTTCTTTGCTTAGATTGTGTGCCTGGTCAGTTATAAACTAAAACTGTTGTGAAAATAGTCTTTCACTGTTCATTTTGGAACGAGGAATCCATACTGCAAATTCAGGGCAAATGATGGCAAGACATTTCAGAGAGAACCTTTCTAGTTGAAAGTTGTAATCTGACTACATGTTCAGCTATGCTTACAGCTTACAAAAACTTTGGACAGGACGGGATAGAAAAATAAATAAAAAAATAGCTGTTAAGGAGACTATCATTGGAAAAAAGATTATTCTCCGAGACTAAAATAAAATTACAGGACTTCCTTTCACATTGGTGGTTGCATGTAATGTTCTATTGGAAATCAATGATCAAGTAGAAAGAGAGAGGTTAGCTGTGCATTTCCGTTCCCCGGGCTGCACATATACCGCAATGTGAATTTACATGCAAATTAACTAGGTAAAATGTTTTACGATATATTAAGTATGTTGTACAAAAAGAAAATAGCATTCATAAATAATCGCCATTAGAGCTATGATGCCACTGCCGTCACATCCTATCACCACATATACCGTACATTTCGTTCTCCCTTCTCCATCTCTCCCACCCACAATGTGAATTTCTATGCAAATTCAAATTAGGTAAAAACATTTATAGTGTGTCATATTAAATATGTTGTCTAAATACGAAATCATATCCATCATCATTGTTACAGTTACACCACAGCTGGCATCTTGTACCATCGTACCCATAATGTATATTTCTGTACCCTCCTCTCTGGCAACTGCTCAAAACGTGAATTTCTGTGCAAATTGAAATTAAGTACAAAAAGCAAATAAATAAGTGACTTAATCAATTTAAGTGTCTGTTAGTTTGTTCAAAATATATGGTAAAGCTTTGAATTTCATTTAAAAATTCTTCTTTTTATATATCTGTCTTTTAAACATGTCTTATGTAGATGATATGCTAAATTCCAAAATTAAGTTCTGAAAAATGGGGGTCAGCTTGTATTCAAGGCCTTCTTGTATTTGGATAACTACGGTACATTAAAAATAAAAGCTTTACCTTTTTCACATAAATTTGCTGTTTTTAATAGTTCAATTTGTAGGTTGACAAATATACCTCTCAATAAAGATGAAATTAACAAAGAATATCAACACATTATCAACCTTTAGTTAATGGTTTTAATAATGATTTTATATATAAAAGGATTGAAGTATCTACTCTTAAGAAAATAAAAGATAATTACAATTTTTTAAAAAATTATTGGGCAAATATAACAATTCATAACTTTTTAAGAACATAGTGTATTGTTAGTTGCTCAAAAAATAAATACAACATAAAGATATATTACGTAACTAATTTGAGTCAAATGTGGACAATATAGTTTCACTTACTTAATTTTGTGTCCACATTTGACTCAAAATAGTTATGTAATAAATTAAAAGTTTCACTGCATAAATCACTTCACTTGTTGACAGCATAAAGAATTTGTTAGATTTTTCTAACAAGGACATAGTGTTTGTAGAAGTCAGCTATAATTTACATCTCGACAAATATAAGCTTGTCTAGAAAAACCTAGATCAATATAAGTTGAATAATATATTAGTTAAAATAATCCTGTTATAATTTGAACAACACTTCAAAAACTATAAAAAAACCTGACATTTTATAATACGAGGGCCGTTCAGAAAGTAGCCTCCGGTTGATTGCAAGAAATTCACCAAGTTAAATAAAAATATTTTAATATATACATCTTACAACTACATCTTTGCACTATTTTTCTACATAGTTTCCATATCGATTGAGGCACTTATCATATCTGTTCACAAGCTTTGAAATTCCTTCTGCATAAAAATCACCCGCTTGTGCCTGGAGCCAGCCTGTGACCGCATCTTTGAAGTCTTCGTCGTCATCAAACCGCTGGGACCCGAGCCATTTCTTCATATGCATGAAGAGGTGATAATCGCTTGGCGCCAGATCTGGGCTGTAAGGTGGATGGTTGACAACGTCCCACTTGAAGGACTCAAGAAGGGCTGTTGTTCTGCGAGCAGAATGAGGACGGGCGTTATCGTGCAAAAAAACGATACTGGAAGTCAGCATACCACGGCGTTTGTTCTGTACAGCCCGTCGTAATTGTTTTAGTGTTTCACAGTACACGTCTTGATTAATGGTCGTCCCACGTTCCATGAATTCAACCAACAACACCCCTTTTGCATCCCAAAACACCGTTGCCATCAATTTTCGGGCAGAAAAATCTTGCCGGGCTTTTATTGGTTTGGTAGGCGAATTTGAATGTGCCCACATCTTTGATTGTTCTTTTGCCTCAGGGTTCACGTACTTAATCCAGGTTTCATCCCCGGTCACGATTCTGTTTAACAATGGTTCACCTTCGGCCTCATAACGTGACAGAAAGTCTAATGCAGAGGCCATTCTTTGAGTTTTGTGGTGGTCGGTAAGAATTTTGGGCACCCATCGTGCACAGAACTTACGGTAACCCAATCTTGCTGTCACTATCTCGTACAAGAGAGTCTTAGAAATTTGTGGAAAATCAGTAGACAACTCCGACATTGTGAAACGTCGGTTTTCACGAACTTTTGCATCAACTGTCTGAACGAGTTCGTCCGTGACCAATGATGGTCTACCACTCCTCTCTTCATCATGAACGTTTTCTCGTCCACTTTTAAATAAACGTACCCATTCACGGACCACTCCTTCACTCATAACTCTTGGTCCGTACACGGCACAAAGCTCACGATGAATAGCTGCTGCAGAATATCCTTTGGCTGTAAAAAACCTTATAACAGCACTCACTTCACATTTGGCGGGGTTTCCTAATGCAGTACACATTTCAAACGGCCACAAACACTAAACTAGCGCAGGTACGACTTTCACTTGACCACGGCTTGATGCCGACTGACCTGCTGAGTGCGTGAATGCACAGATGGCATCGCTACTCCCCCCACTACCTGCACTGTGACCGATCGGAGGTTACTTTCTGAACGGCCCTCGTACAACATAATATAATATTTCCTCTACTACTATAGGTAAGCAATAGAAAAATTAAACATTTTTAAAAGCAAGCATTTTTATTTCTTGCAGATGGAAGGATATAACAAATGTCATTAATCATAAACGGAATTTTGGAATAGAATCACCAGTTCCAGAAGATACAGTGCAATTCCAGTTCAGTGATCCAGATTCTGCTAAGTATATCTGGAGAATGTGTGTCCATCAGGTAAGAATAAATTGCTTTTCCTAATATGTATAACGTATATATTTGTTTTGAACTTTCCTGTAGGATTGTGTAATAACACAATTACTATGTAACATTACAAAAATGTTGCTAAGTGTGTCACTGAATGCAAAACTATGATTAACATGTAGAACTTCTGTTTGAGTGCACACATTTTAAAATGCTGTACTTACTAATTGTAAATTAACATGTCTAGAATGTCTTCAGATACTCATAAATGTTACTTAACAAAATTAACTTCATAAATAATAATTTCATAAGAAGAAAATGTGAAAGAAAATAGAAGTTGTTGGAAGGAAAATGAAACTGTACTACTAAAAATTGTGCTGCATGTCTATCATTCATTTCGAAAAATTTATCTTTTAATCAGTGTCTTCCAATGATAACACTGGGATGAGAGTGGTAATTATAGGAAGCTTCAGAAACTACCCTACTAAAACCCCATCTAACAATGCATGTAACTATTAGAATTCCATTACATTCAAGAGCAAGTCCGCAGAAGTTTCAAAGTAAATTATATTCCAAACAGTAAAAATCTGATGTGTTCCACTCAAATGACTTTCTCTATATCTCTGTAATAAATTATTAAAAGCTTATTCTTCTATCTACATCATGCATCAACATCTACATTGAGATAAATATTAGCAGAAATTGCCCTTATTGCAGGTGGGTGCATGCGTGCATGCGTTACATGGATTTGATTTACACAAATATCGCTTAAAAATTAAAATACTTTAAGACTTTGTTCAAGATATTTTTGTGACAAATAGAATGTATATCTTGAATTTTATGGGAATAACTCTGAAGACCTCTTCATCCTGGATGACTTTTATATAACTGGCAAACCATAAGAGATAGACAAAAACTTATCGCACAAAAAATGTAGACTTCATTAAAACACATGTTATATACTTTTTTTTTTGTAGAGTTAACTGTTTTTGATATATTCCAGATTATTGGTATCAATTTTCAAATGGAAAGACATCTTTCTTGTTTCTTGTGTTACTCCTGGCAAGAAAAGAGAATGAAATTTCAATTGTTTCACATAGCAGCTGGCTTTTAAAGGACTTTAATATCACTTTGCCTATGCTTTCCCTAATTTACCACCTACTTATAAGGAAACAAGTAGTAAAACTAATTCTGCTTATGTTTATCTTGATAAGCATGATGAAGCTAAACCATAAATCTTTTCAATAAAAGATTTGTTTGCAGAACAGCTAGAGAGTCATGTGAATGGAACACATCAGATTGTTTTACTTTACTTCTACACTTACTTTGATACCGAGATTTCACCGGAAATAAAATGTTTTGAGACCCCCTGAATCTATAAGAAGCATTTTTAGGAAAATGTCCGTGTGTGAATGTGTGCGTGTGTGTGCATTCATAGTCCAAAAATGAAAAGTTCATCAAATGCCAAACTTGGTATGTAAGTTCAGTGTCTTCTAAGGATGTGACAAGAAGATTTTCAAGAAAATCCCCCACCCTCAACTACCCTTTACTTGAAAACATTTTCAAAAACTATGATTATCTCAAAAATGACTCTTAATGATTTTGATTAAAATATTGTATATTAAAGATATATACATGACAAATAAAATGTATATCTTGAATTTTCTGGGAATAGCCTCTGAAAATATCTTTATTCTGAGTGAATTTTGCATAACTGGTAAATTTTAAGAGATAAACAAAAGTTTACTTAGCAAACGATGTAGAGCTCGTTAAAGCAAACAATTTATGCTATGAATATTTTTTTTGTGGAGTTGGTCATTTTTGAGATATTCCTTGTTATTGATTTCAGTTTTAAAATACCTATATTTTTTTCAAACAGAAACTTGTCAACACCTGGCCACGCAAAGAAACGCATATCATAGCAACCAAATTTTAAAACATTTGACTGTTGGTTTAGACTAGTGAATTCCCTTATTTGCTTCTACTTATAAGGAACTAAGTAATATGACCGTTTCTGCTAGTGCTTATCTTTAAAAGCATGAAGTAGATAAAAGAATAATCCTACTAACAATAATTTGTTACAGAGATGTAGAGAAAGTCATGTGAATTTTTTTAATACAGGGGACCCTAAAATGTGTATTTCTGGTGAAATCTCGGCATCAAATTTTTGGGTGGAATGCAATACTTTCTCTGTACACTATGCGCATAGAAAGTGTATAGAAAGTAAAGCTCTAATGTGTTCCATTCACATGATGTCCTCTAGCTGTTTGGCAAACAAACCTTTTCTGCAAAAGATTAATCTGTGATCTACATCATGCTAATCAGGATAAACATAAGCAGAATTAGTCTTATTACTAGCTTCTTTGTAAGTAAAAGGAAAATAAGAAAATGCACAGACTAGAAGAATAGTTTCGTCCTTTATAAGCCGGTCGCTAAGTGAAACAATTGAAATTCCAATCTTTTTGCTTGCCAGGAGTAAACAAACAAGAAAAGTTTAGTTCCCTTTTAAGAAAAGTTTAAGTGACTAAAATTGAAACAAATAATCTGGCATATCTCGAAAACGGGGAAAAAAATACTCAACAACAACAAATGTATATAAATTAAATTGTAATGAATCTACATTTTTTGTGCAGTAAGTTTTTGCATATCTCTTACGGTTTGCCAGTTATACAAAAGTCATCCAGACAGAAGAGGTCTTCAGAGGCTATTCCCAGAAAATTCAAAATATACATTTCATTTGTCATAAAAATATCTTAAAACATAAGGTATTTTAATCAAAATCATAAGAGGCATTTTTGAGGAAATAAAATTTTTTGATAAAATATTCCATGTAAAGGGTAATTGGGGGATTTTCTTGAACATTTTCATGTCACATCCTTGAAGATACTGAACTTGAATATTGAATTTGGTATTTAACAGGATTTTCGTTTTTAGTAATGCTGCCCACAGATACATACACCCGCACACACACCCGACCATCCACTCACCCACACAGACATTTTCTAAAAATGCTTTTTTTTGATTTCTGGTGAAATCTCTGTATCAAATTTTTGGGTGCAATACAATACCTTCTCAATACACTATGTACATAGTACGTGTAGAGAAAGTATGAAGGTTGAATGAAAAGTAATGGCTCCACCTTCATAACTCTTCAACAGATGGCAGCATTGGTATGCGGCAGGTACTGGCTTGTTCCGTAGTCCTCTTCTCTACAGCTCCAGTTGGCTGGAAGCCTTATCATTGAATGGTTGTGTTGTTACAGTGTAAAGTATGGAACGCTGCGCAGATGGTTGGTCAATGCGATTTAAGCAATGTACAGTCATTGAATTCTTGACAGGAGATTCATCATAGAATGAAAGCAGTTTATGGTGATTGTGTTGATGTGCGTACTGTGCATCATTGAGTGAGTAAGTTTAAAGATGTTGAGGTGGGAACATCTGATGTATGTGACAAACAAAGAATTGGATGTCCTGTGTGACAGCAGCAACTGAGTTTCACAAGCAAAATTTTGACAGATTGATTCAGGACAATTGTCTTATCACTCAGAGAGAAATTGCAAGCACAACCGGCGTTTCACAAGAAAGTGTGGGTCACATTATTACATTGCTTGGCTATCAGAAGATTTGTGCACAATGGGCACCCCGGATGCTGGCTCCTGAAAGGAAAGCGCACACAGTTGAAATTTGCCAGGAACTCCTTTTGCGTTACGAGAAAGAAGGTGACACCTTTCTCCATTCAATTGTGTCGCCGTCTGTGGTGTAATGGTTACCATGCTAACTTCATATACCCAAGGTCGCAGGTTCAAACCTGGCAGAGGACGAAAG
Source organism: Hymenopus coronatus (assembly GCA_030762935.1). Taxonomy (NCBI): domain Eukaryota; kingdom Metazoa; phylum Arthropoda; class Insecta; order Mantodea; family Hymenopodidae; genus Hymenopus; species Hymenopus coronatus. Next base: position 117,876,608 of record CM060882.1, read on the forward strand.
ATTTTTTCGGGTGTAAAAATCCTTAGCATGGCTTCCTTTGGAAGGGAAGTAAAGCCGTTGGTCCCATGTCATATATTTATGACATGTAAAAGAACCTCAAGCCTGAATAAGAGACCTCTGAGCAAAATTAACCAGTCTTTCACACCCAATTCAGAATGGGATGCTGAGAACCACAGCAGTTAAAGAGCGTCCATAAATAACACACCATTTACATTCAATTGTGACAGGAGCCGAAACGTGAGATGAAAACTTCAGTCTATGGAATATCGACACAAAGACTCGCCCCAGAAAAAGAAATTCAAGACACAGCCTCAGCTGGAAAAATCATGGCCACAGTGTTCTGGGATGCAGATGGTGTTATCAATGTTGATTTCCTTGATCGTGGAACAACAATAAATTCAAAGCGTTACATCACAAGGCTGCAAACTCTGAAATGATGGCTAACAAAGGTCCGAAAGGAAAAGGGAAATGTTTTCCTGAAGCATAACAATGTCAAACCACACACTTCACGTACTACCACAGCAGAGCTTCAGAGACTGAATCTCACCACCATACGCTATCCTCCATACAGTCCAGATTTAGCACTGTTTGACTTCCATCTGTTCCCGATAATGAAGGACGATTTGTAGGGACATCATTATGCTTCTGATGAAGACGTTGAGAGAACTATGAGACTGTGGTTGCAAAAACACAGTGTCGACTTCTTCCGTGACAGCTTCAGAAAACTGATAAATGTAAAAAGAAGCTAGTAACAATGAAGTAATAACACAAATATTAATATAAAAATAATAGTTGCTACAAATCTTCACTTTTCTTTTGGAATCCTTGTTGCTATGGTTACTGCTACTAGGTGGATTGTGTACTAATGCATTGCTAACTACTGGAATCAAAACAAATTTGGTGAGAGAGTCAATTGGAGGTATATCAAAATTCATTACATGATTTTTATACTTTAATATAAATATTTTCTCCCAAACCATTAAATCTATGGGTCCATTTAAGTGTTTTAATAATTTAATATCTGGATTTATTTCATGATTAAAGTTCCAAAAATGTTCTGCTACAGCTGATTATTCAATTTGTTTGTATTTAATATTCCTAAAGTGTTCTTTTATACTCTGGTTTCCAAATGACGTTTAGTCTTACCAATATAAACAAGGTCACAATTTAAACAATTTAATTGATAAATGCCAGATTTTTTTATTTTTTGAAATGTCATCTTTTTAGAAAAGCCTAACAAATTTTTTATACTGTATTTATTTTGAGGAACCAATATTATGCCATGCTCTTTGAAAATATTTATGAATTTTTATTCGCCTAAGGGTGATAAGTGAATTTTTTAAAAATGTAATTATCTTTTATTTTCTTAAGTGTAGAAATATCTTTAATAGCTTTTTGATATTAAAACCATTAATTCAATTGTTTTATTTATAAAATCAGTATTAAAACCATTAATTTAAGCAGATAATGTGTGTATATTCTTTATAGAATTCATCTTTATTAAGGGATAAATCAATTAATCTATAAATTAAACTATTAAAAACAGCAAATTTATGTGAAAAAGGGTTAAAGCCATTATTTTTTATATAATTATCACTGTGGGTTTGCTTTCAGTATATTCCAAAATTCAATTCATTGTCTTTTTTTATTATCTTTAAATCCAGGAAAGGGAGATAGCCATCACTTTCAGTTTCTAATGTGAATTTTATAGCCTTATCTTGTAAATTTAAAAGTTTTAAAGCATCATTTACATTGAATTAATCAAAGTGGTATTGTTAACACACACTTCACTTACTTTTATTGAGTAGGACAATTGTTTCGCGGACCGTTGCCCGCATCCTCAGCTGTTGAACCACTACTGCTTGGGTTTGGGTTCCAAGTTGTGGTTGTGGTTGTGGTTGTGGTTGTGGATGTGTTGGTTGTGGTGACATCTGTTGGGTGGGCGATGAGACTTGTTAAGCAATCCTTAGGGGGGAACTCCATGTTCATCAATGTGTGGCGGTGTTTATGAATATAGATTTTTTCCCATGCTGATAATTGAAACAGATTCAAAAGTTCTTTCAATAGTTTGATGTAAGGATTTATTTCATGGTGAATTTCCCAAAAATGATGTGCTACTGCAGATTTGTCCGGCTGTTTTGACTTGAAGTGTCTTCTGTGTTCTTTATTGCGTGTTTCAAGGTTTCTTATTGTCTTTCCAATGTATTTCCTGCTGCAGTCTTGACAATCAATGTCATATACTCCTGATTTTTTCTCCGTGGGTATTTTGTCCTTCAGGGAGGAGCCCAGGAGGTTTTTTATGCTGTATTTGTTAATCGGTGCTAGTTTGATATTGAATTTCTTGAATACTTTCTTGAACTTGTTGTAGAGTTGTGGGTTGTATGTGATTTTGTGAAATTTGAAAGGTTTTTCTTTGTGGGTTAAGGTGGTAATTTCTTTGACGTGTTTCATTCTTTTGTATTTATTTATCTTTTTGATGATGGATGTTTATCAGGAACAATAGCAAATATATCATCTACATATCTATACCAAGTTTTAAAAATTAGAGGGAATGCTTCAATGACCTGTATTTCAAAATAGCTCATGAAAAGATCGGCAAGAAAAGGTGAAAGTGGACTATCCATTGCTAAACCAGAAGTTTGTTGATAGAATTTGTCATTAAAGCTCAAAAAAATGTTGATCCAAACAAAGATTAGTAAGGATAACAAAATCATTTATTAAATCTTCATTCAGTTCTATAGAACTTAACCATTTTTTTAAAAATGTCAAAAGTTTTTCTCTAGGAATGCTTGGAAACAAAGCAGTTACATCAAAAGAAACAAGTTTATCATTAGCAGACAATGTTGTATTGCTCATTCTTTTGACTAGCTCAAAAGAATTTTTAATACTTGAACTCTCAAAATTTTAGAGTTCATCGTTGGCAGAAATGCATCCAATTGGCTGGTGTTTATGTGGAAAAGGAATATTTGTAATTAAAGATCACATTCTAAGGATTATTTCTGCATTTGATTTATTAAAATATTCCCATTCAAACCCAATAAACAAAGGAGGAGGCATTACTTTTTATTCAACCCTCGTAAAAATGTGTGAACTATATGATAGGGTAATAACTACATACAAAGAAAAATAATAATAGAAAGGTGACTTGACTCCTAAAGCTTAGTTTTGCTTACTTAAATTTCATCCTACAATTTGTTTTGAATACAGTTGCCTTCATCATCGGTTTTCTCATTTGAAGAGGAAGCTTCCACAGTCATCCTACTTGGGCTACTATCTGTAGCACAAGTCTGATGGAAAACCTTACTAAGGTGTCAAATGGCAGTATTTCAAAATTTGTATTTTCAATTATGTTTTTGTGATGTAATTCTCTACCAGTTTCTTAATAGTTATTTAGAGGACTAGTTAAGGATTTGTTACTAAACCTAATTTTGTAGCATGTGCTGTACAATATTTTATCTATGTTCAAAGTACTTTAGTATATGTTTATTTAGTATATTAAATTTATTTGTTGCAAATTATATGTATAGAGAAAGAGTGATGTGAGCTGGGGGGGGGGGTTGGGAAAACGATAAATCAGCAAACATTGTTGTTATATTCTGCAATTTTGGATGCTTGTTTCATAAATGAATTTAAAGTAAAAATGAATAAGGAAAGTAATTTTTGCAGTTCATGAGGAAACATTTTAAAAGCAGTCCAAAATGCAATTATACTTAACTACACTTCCTGAAAAGTCAAGGAAACCTTATTATAATGATAATGCTCCTCTTTCTTACATATATATTGAAAGGTACACTGATATACAATTAATAAATTAGAATCAGTTGAAAAATTCAATGCCACAGCCGGGAATTGAACATGGTTCTCCCGCTCTCCCTAATTTTTCAAGTGTTTCTAATTTACAAGGAAACCTTATTAAAGCAGTTATACAAAATTGAAGGACTGGTGTGGGTAACAAAGTAGTTGTAAATGAAGATTCTGTTTTGGTTTATTTAAAAGAGTGTGGTGAGATAACTCTTTTGATTAATGATAATATTGATATTAACAAGTTTGGAAAATATAAAAATAATACTTCTGATAATAGGAAAAATCTGCCTCCAATAAGTATTACAAATTGTAATGGTTGTAATATTATAATAACTATCAATTAAGGAAGAACATATTCTTTTTATTGCATATTATTATCAAGAAAAATAAGATACAGAAGATCATCAATAAAGTGTATTTTATATTTTGTTTAACCAGTATTTTATGTTTTGATAGTATGTTTTGTTAAGTATAAAGTACAGGTTTTGTTGCCTAGTAACTACGAACTAAAGCTTACTGATTATTACAATAGTAAGGTATTTTGCCTATTTTATAATCTTACTAGCTGCCTGCCCCGACTTCGCACGGGTGGTGTACCTAAAGAAAAAAACTCAGACAAAATCTTCCGTTTACAGTACGATCATGCAATGAAATAAAATTACAATTAAATAATTTGACAACACTTTATTGTAATGCCTTGTGATGTACATTTTTCCTTCCGGAGAGAAAAAAATAGCTTGGCATAATAATAGTAATAGTAGTAGCCACGCCGTGGCCGAGTGGTTAGACTACTACTCGGGTTCGATCCCAAGCGACCATATGTGAGATTTGTGGTGGACAAAGTCGACGCAGGGTCCAGTTTTCTCCGGGTTCTCTGGTTTCCCCCGCCATCACATTCCACTGGTGCTCCATCTTCATGTATCATCAGAGTCATGCCTGCAGTGCCACAAATAGTTAAAACGGTTGTTAAACACTACCAAAAAAAAAGTGATGGTAGTGTATCCATAGTGTGGTGGGTATATGCTGGCATAGGTAATGAATTACATTAAGGAGAAAGTCACAAATTAACATTCATGCTCCTTCCGAATCTCTTTCTTTCCTTTACTCCTAATGTTTTCCACCTCTTTCTTTATTTTCTTCTATATCAAAACAGCCATTTCTAAGGCTAACAATGGCGTAACTAAAGAGCAAGTAGATCTGCTTGGGCAATTGATAAGCTTTTATTTGATGATAGCTTTGTGTGTTTTAAATTTCTCTGTTTAACCCAAATTATAACTTGATCAAATGTATTAAGAGCATCGCAATTGTAGTATGATGCTGAAGCAGGTAGCTTCATGTTCTTTAGCTAGCTCATGTACCACATAACATTAAATACAGGCTGCGGTGCCATAAATAGTTAAAGCGGGTGTTAGACACTACAAAAAAAAAAAAAAAAAAAAAGTCAAGTAACCAACATCTGCAATAGGAAGTTAAACCTAAAACGGATCCTGTTATTTCTCCAGCATTTTCAGATTCCAAGAAGGGTTAATGGTTATGTGTATTGTTTATAACTTGTTCATTTTAAAGAATTACAACAAAAATATACTTATTTCTTTATTTAAACAATGTGACCAAGGGAACGATGGTTAATACATAAGAAATATATTTGATTTACACAGTTATCTTGCATCATTGTCTCCATAGCCGGATGCATTCCCTTAGCATTGAAGATGAAAAATAGAGCAGTAGGAACTACGGCCATCTGGTGGCAAATAATAAGTACATATTTTAGGTATTCATTGCTAGGAAAGCTTCTTTATTTTAAATGATAGGAGTAAGGAAAGGACAGGTAATAAATAAAAATATGTTTGAATTTCACTGCTTCATTATCTCATCTCGATAAACTGTTGCATTACTTTAATATTGGATAGGGAGGAAAAATATTACTATAGTCATCTATCGGAAAATAAATAACTAGTTACTCTAGGTGGTCATCGTTAGGAAAACTTCTTTGATTCTTTATTTTAAACGATAGAAGTAAGGAAAGAACAGTTAATATATAAAAATGTATTTGAGATTCACAGCTCCATTGCGTCATTATGATGATAAACTGATGTGTTACCTTAACATTGAATGGGAAGGGAAATATATAGCAGTACTACGACCATTTAGCTACACATAACTTGTACCACTGCCTCTGGCGGCCATTAACTGAAATTGTTCACTTAGCGCGGTTTTTATTCATATTATGAGATTTTAAATACTTTTCCATACTATTTTTAAACATTTTCATATCCACAAACCTTGTCGTGACAATAACAAACACAAAAAAAGAATTGTTCATTTGATGCAGTCGTTGGGAAGTGATACGCGTACATACATTTCAGCGATTCATTTTTATATATATATAGATTTCATGCTTAATGTTATGTTATATATACCAAAATTCTGACCAACTGCTGATTTCTTTGTTTATTTAAATTTTAAATTTTTTAGAGAGTTTGGTTTGTGGTTTCCCTTTGTTTTACTGTATATATTGGTTGGCAGTCTTTACATTGATCTTCCCATTTCTTGATTTGTTTGCAAATTGTATTGTGTTGTTTAATAGGTGATAATCACAATCCTGTGACTCTATTAGACCAAAGGGAAGGTAATGCATTAATTTAAACCAGTTACATATCTCACTATTTTGAACACATGTAAAATATTTATTCTTCAATATCTGGTGATACAGTTTTAGATTTTCTGAGAGTCTTGAACAGAGTTTCTTGGAACAGTACAGAGAATCCACAATGTTGCAGAACTGCATAATATGCCTTATATGGATGAGAAGTCTCTTCAGTATTTTTAAATACAAACGTCTACTACACTGAAAGTTACAGCTAATTAAATGAAATTATAAATATTTCTTTACTAACAGCATCCTGTTTTGGTCTGATGTTTTATTTTTTAAAATACAAAAAATGAATTCACATAACCTGAGTCGCCCTCTGTAGTGTAATGGTTACCATGCTAACTTCATATACCCAAGGTCGCAGGTTCAAACCCGGCAGAGGACGATGGATTTTTTCGGACGTAAAAATCCTTAGCATGGCTTCCTTCAGAAGGGAAGTAAAGCTGTGGGTCCCGTGTCGTAGATTTACGGCACGTAAAAGATCCTCAAGCCTGACAAGAGAGGCCTCTGAGCAAAATTAAGTGATCTTTCACGCCCAATATAGAATGGGATGCTGAGAACCAAAGCAGTTAAAGAGCGTCCATAAATTACAGGCCATTTCATTTCACATAACCTGAAAAAAAAAATCACCAAAAATGTGCACACCCACCTGCACACACAGCATGATACCGCTATTAATGAAAATGGCATACAGCAATAAGATGCAAATGTAACATATATGACTGTAGATTTAGCACTTGTGCTGTTGTAAAGCTGAATGGTTGATTCACATCATGTTCGTTGTCTGGTTACACCTCCATACATCCATTTTGATAAGTACACATGCATGCATACAAGATGCGTTGCAATTGGATGCATTTTCATCGCTGAAGGTAGAATATACATCTTCCTCTCTTACGTCTATGTCAGAAACTCTTTCATCAAGGTCATCACTTGCTTTCTTCTAATACATCATGAATTGCAGCTCGTATTTTCTCTTCAGTTTGTAACCTTCAGCAAGATGACACCATGTTTCAACCAGCATACACAAACACTAGCCAGAGAAATTAAATTTGCAACCAATTTAGTGCTTTGGAGTGAAGATAAGGTCCTGAAACGCTCCAGAAAACTTTTTTCTATGGCTATGACAGGCTTTCCTGCTGGAAAGAGTTCAAACATATGAAAACTGCATCATGATTAGATTGTGATTGGCAATTTTTGCAGAATTTTCAGATCACAATTGATCATGATTGGCACCAAAAGAGTTAAGAACTCTGACCAAGGTATACCTGTCAGGAAATGTATGATTTTAAATGAATCAAGAATAGAGCTTGCCATTTGCCCATTTTGTACCTTTATTTAAGCTGTGGGCTTTTTACATATTACTATTTCATTAATATGAGGTTTACTGTTTTCTACTTCTCACATGAATACTTAGGTGATAACTGCCATTTATGGTGCTTAATTCTATATGGTTACAAAAAGTTAAATAAAAACATTCCAGATATAATGATATCCCATTGGAAAAATAAACATTCCGGAAGTAAAACAGTCCCCCATTCGAATTTCCAGTAAGGGACCTTTTTCCAAGGTAAACAACAAAATATGAATGACAAATTAAACATTTTACAATGGAATACAGGAGGAGTGTCACAAGCGAAGAAACATGTGTTAAGTAAAATTATATATGACCATAATATTGATACATTTACAAATCAAGAAGCAAATTTAACATTAGAACAACTAAAATTGTATCAATTTTAACATTTTAGTATGTACTTACTTCCTAAGGGCAACAAATAAGCAGTGGCATTCTAGTTGGAGTTTGAAAAAATCTTACTCCTTCTTTTAAAATCATTAAAGAGATGAACAATACAGATAAAATAGAAATAATTAAATAGAGTTATGGAAAAATAAATCTCACTTCAAAATTTATTCTGTTTATAATCCCCCAAACATTACTCAAAATCTTGAAAATATCACAATAAATTCAAATACAATCATAATTGGAGATTTCAATGCCCATTCAAGACTATGGAGATATGACAAACTAAACAATTCTGAAAAGATGGTAGAAGACCTAGTAATTCAACAACTACAGAAATTATTTACCACAAAGAAGATCCATCAGTCTTTATCCATTATTCTGATGCTGGTACCAACCCTGACTTACTTTTAGTATTCTCAGATTTATACTCATGAACTTCCAAACAAATCTTAGAAGATCCAGGCTCAGGACACAGAACTATAATTGCCACTTTTCAACTTGAAAAGAAAAATTTAACTCTTATAAACCATAAAGCTAGATGGAACTTTGAAAAAGCAAACTGGAAAGATTTTACAAATGAATTAAAAACCAAATTTGAAACACCAGTAAGCGAATCAACAATAGCAGATAAACTAAACAAAGATCTATGTGATACAATTTTGAAAATAGCAAAAAAATACATACCAAGAGGATTTATTAAAAATTATAAACCTTTTTGGAACTCACAACTAGACAAAATGAAAAAAGAAAGAACTGAAAGAAGTGCAAAATTGGAGAAAATTAAGTGCTCAATTCAAAAAAAGAAATTAACAATACCAAAAGAGAACATTTTAATAAGTTTCTACAGAACATTGACTATAGAAAAGATGCACAAGAAGCATACAGATTCATGTATAACATTCAAAACAAAAAAGACAATAAAAATACCTTTTATTTATAATAATAAAATAATTACAGATGAGTATGAAATAGCTAATAAATTTAATAAATACTATGCTAATACCTATAAATTATCTGCAAATACCAAAAAAAAAAAAAAAAAAAAAAAAAAAAAAATAAAGAATATATAAAATCAACAAATAAACTTAAAGATAGCATATTTAATCAGGAATTCAATATTAAAGAACTGAACATTGTAATTAATAACCTAAAATTGAAAGAATCTCCAGGACCTGAATTATACATACAGAATTCATCAAACATCTGGGAAAAAAAGCAAAATTAAGACTCCTAAATCTCTATAATTTATCATGGAATACAAAAGTACCAGATGAATGGAAGAAAGCAATAATAATACCTATTTTGAAATCAAACAAACCAGCAGAAAATTTTTGAAGCTATCGTCCAATAGCACTTACCAGCATATTACCAAAAATCATTGAAACAATTATTTCCAACCGTTTAAATTGGTTTCTGGAAAAAAAAAATTAATTTCAACTAAACAAGTAGGATTTAGAAAACACTATCAACAAGTGAACAGATTTTAAATCTTATTCAGACATAAGACAAAGACATAAGAAGACACTCTAGCAATATTTATTGACTTTCAAGGAGCATATGATTGTATTTGGAGATACAAACTACTTGATAAACTTAAAATTCTAGGAATCCAAGGCAAAATGTTACATTGGATCAGTGAATTCATTATTCAACGCTTTATTTCTACCTAATATAATGATAAATTACCAAAATATCAACAGACACACTGTGGCATACCTCAATGCAGTATCTTTAGTACTACACTCTTTAATATTTATATCAATGATCTTCCATATCAATTACAAAAAACAGAATCAAAAGTCTTTAATGTTTGCAGATGATGTAGTCTTAAGGAATTCTAAACTGAAAAATCAAAATCAACAATTAATAAATATAGCACAACAATCCTTGACAACATTACAGAATTGGACAATTAATAATTTAATGAAAATTAATACACAGAAAACAAATATTCAACTGTTTACACTAAGGAAGAAACCAATAAATATTTTCCTTCAACTAAAAGGAAAACCTCTCACAGAAACATGTGAAGCAAAATATTTAGGTATTGTTTGTGATACAAAATTAACATGGAGGAAAAAAAAAAAAAAAAAAAAAAAAAAAAAACACACACACACACACACATTGATAATATTTGTTAAAAATAGGAACAAAATTACCACTATTAAAAAGACTGGCAGGCAAGACTTTTTACAAGATGTATATTAAACCAACATTTAAATGTTGCGAAGAGATATTAATTGCAAATATAGAAAAAACTTAATATTCTACAAAATCAAATTCTTTGCCTAGTAACTGGAGCTACCCCAGTACTTGCTCTACCAATTTTAACAAACAATTCAAAACTTGAAGTTGACATTGAACAAGCAGCCATCATACAATATGAAAAATTAATCAGGCTACCTTATAATGATTGGGAAAAAAAAAAGCACAAGTAAACCTAAAAACTCAACAAAGTTTCCTTAATAAAGTCAAAGAAATCAAACATAAATTAAAACTTCTTTACTTAAAAGAAAACATACAAACAAATATTAACCCGTTAGAACTATTTGATATTGAACACTATCTACACTTAACTGAAGAATTTACAAAATTGGATAGGTAGAATCATAATGAAAAATTCAGTGCCATAGCCGGGATTTGAACCACGAATCTCCCGATCTCTAGCTTTTGAAACAATGCTCTTCAACTGATACCTGCAGGTGTGTGGGTCTTCAACGACAACTCCTGGTCTTGCGTGCCATAAGCACTGGATAGAAATTGTACACGAGATAAAAACCAAATTGGCATTGTCCACCCTTATCATAGAGGATGTTGGAAATGCTGTCTTGTAATGGGTGAGATACAAAATTATATAGTGCTTTAAGTGGAGTAATTTCATTGCTTTGTAAACTGATGATCTCCATATTCCTGTCTGCTGTCCTAAAAAACTAAAAAAAATTTAGGACTACATTCCAAGGTAGCACCAATTTCGTCAAGTTTTTCCTCAATAAGGACACAAAAGTTTTGTTGGCTTTTCTTATTATTCAGAGAACCTTGAGTTCAATATTGTATATTTCTACACAAAAATTGCCTAAAAGTTTGAATTTTGGGCAAAAATTCTTTTTTTGGGAGGAAGGGCCTTTGTGTAATTTTACTCAATTCATCCCTCACTTACCAAATCCAATTCATGCCTCACTTACCAATCCAATTAAGGAAAATTAAGTTTAAATTTTCATTTTGTTACTTTCTTTAATCCTACCTAGTACATAGGAAGAGTTGATATTACTTTCCACCCAAAATGTTTTTACAGAGATTTCATTGGAAGTACACATTTTAGAGTCCCCAGTATTAAAAAAAAATTTAATGTGTTCCATTCACATCACTTTCTCTACCTATTCTGTAACAAAATATTCTTTCTAAAGCTTATTCTTCTACTACTTCATGCTAATTGAGATAAACATTAACAGGAATAGTCTTATTACTTAGTTCCTTTGAAGTAGAAGGGAAATAAGGGAATACACTATGCTATAGCAATAGTCAAATCTTTTAAAAGCTATGTGGTTGCTAGCTGGTTGCTATGTAAATGAAATTTGGTTCTCATTGATAGCTAGGAGTAAAAAAAAGAAAAGGAAATGACAAATTCCCATTTGAGAAAAGTTCAAATATTTTAAAATTGAAACCAAAGACAAGGAATATCTAGGAAAGGGTTAACTCCACAAAAGCTATATATGACATAAATTGTGTGTTTTAATGGTATCTACATTTTTTTGTGTAGTAAGTTTTTGTCTATGACTTATGGTTTATAAGCTATGTAAAAATTATCTAGAATGAAGAGGTCTTCAGAGGCTATTTCCAGAAAATAGCTGGTTTCTATATGAACGAAATTTGGTTCTCATTACATAACTAAGAGTGAAACAAAAGAAAAATGCCAAATTTCCATTTGAGAAAATGTTAAGTATTTTAAAATTGAAAACAAAAACAAAGAATACATCGGAAAAGGTTAACTCGTCAAAAACTGTATATGACATAAACTGTATGTTTTAACAGTATCTACATTTTTTGTGTAGTAAGATTTTCTCCATGATAAAAACTGATATGGTTTACCAGTTATACAAAAGTTATGTAGAATGAAGAAGTCTTCAGAGGCAATTTCCAGAAAATTCAAAATACACATTTTATTTGTCTTGTAAATATCATTAATATACTGTATTTTAATCAAAATCATTAGAGCCATCTTTTAGAATATAAAAATGTAATATTTAAATATAATTTAAATTATTATTTTAATATATTTAAATATTATGGATTTATTATTTTTTCAGGTTCTATATGATTTATACCTTTACTTTGGGGTGGGGGGATGTGAAAATCTTTGTGTTGCATCTTTGGAAGCAACACAAAGATGCAAATACAAGTTTCGTATTTAACAAACACACACACACGCACGCACGACCGCACACACGCACGCATGCACGCACGCACACACACAGTGTATGCACGTACAGTTTTGTTTTTCATGTACAAGGGGCCCTAAAACATGTATTTATAGTGAAATCCTGGTAAAAATTTGTAATGGAATGTAATAACTTCTCTACCTATATATTTTGCACTAAGTGTAGAAAATAAAAAACATTTTTTAGAAAAAGATCTGCAGGTAGGTGTGTGTGCATGCGAGAAAGAGAGAGAAAGAGAAAGAGATGAAAAGTCGGTTAAATACCAAAGTTGAGCATCTTCTAAGAATGCAGCATGAAGATCAAGCAATCCCCCCATCCCAAACTATTCTGTACCTGGAAAAATCTTCAAAATTTTGATTTTCTCAATAATAGTTCTATTGGGTTTGATTAAAATACCATATATTAAACATATTTACATGATAAATAAAGCACATATCTTGAATTTGCTGGAAATAGCCTCTGAGGATTTCTTCATTCAAATGACTTTTGCATAACTTGTAAAGTGTAAGAGTTACACAAAAATACTACATCAGATGTAGTTATTGTTAAAATGCACAATTTATATCAAAATACATTTTGGTTTGTGGAGTTAACCATTTCCAAGATATTATTTATTAGAAATTATATTATGCGAAATTGTTGTTTTTTTTTTGTTTTTTAAAATTTTATATTTATGTTCTGTTCAAGCAAAGAGAATGGAAAATCTTTACCATTGCATAGCTACTAGCTTTTAGCTTTTTGAATAGTTTACTACCGCTTTAGCTCATTGTATTTCTTTACAACTTTTGTACAAGGAAATAATATTGTAATCATTTCTGCTAATGTTTATCTTGATAAGTATGAAGTGGATAAAAGAGTAAGCTTTTATAAGAATAGCATGTTATAGCATAGTTAGAGAAAGTTATGTGATTGTAACACATCAAATTTTTTTTCACTCAAATTCTTGTTTCTTAAAAATGTTTTTAACATGCACACACACTAGCATTGTAAATATTCAACCACATTGTAGTATATAGACATGTAAATACACACGTTCACTCCAAGGTCTAATCTCAAACCGAGTATGTCTGACTTGTAGCAGAGGAAGCCAGAAATGAAGTCGGAAATACATGATGTTTACCGAGCACATGGCATGCGAGGCCGAGAGTTGTTGCAACAGACCTACAAACTGGCAGGTAACAGTTATTCCATCAATGACACTGAAACATGCTCTTCGTGCATCTTTTTTTGGGGTGCTATTTTACGGGGAAATGAGGGACGGGGGAAAGAAGAGAGAGGTGCTCACCTCTATTTCCACAGTGTTGTCAAGTAGATAAAGATTCTTTCTTTGAGGCCCTCAGCCATTATAGTGGATAGGTTATCTAATTTTCTTGAACTAACTGAATTTTTAAATGAAATGCAGTACATGTGCATGAACTCTCTGATCCATAGGTAATGAAACCTTAGCATTGAAGCCACTACATGTCAGAGTGCATAACACACTTAATGTCAAAATGTTATTGCTTTGCTTAGTTGCATGTTGAAGACTAAGAGTGCTGAGTGCCCAGGAATACATGTGCGCATAGTGCTGTATTATAGCTCATTTAAAGCTGGTATGTGAGATATTTTGTCTTAGTATCAAACTACAAACAGAGCTTCCAATGTTTATTACCTAATATGGAAATGTGTCTTATAAGTTTGTTATTTTGTCCAGATATTCTTTTCTCTATTTTTCTTTTTATAATCAAAATGTCTGAAAATAAGCAGTGAGGCACTTCTGTAAATGCAATGCATAAAAATAACGCTAATATAATTTCAGTTTCTTAAGGCGTTATTCATAGAGTGTTAATAATTTGGATTCAAAATGCACTTTTCATACAAGTTCATAAATCCAATCTCTGTCACCCTAAAAGCATAAAATATTATAAGGTAATTGGGAATCCTATACAGAGTCATATTCAGGTAGTTGTTAAATTATAAATTGTATGTACAGTGCACAAAGACAAAGTAAGTGGTGATGGGCATAACAGAAATATACATTTGTGATGTATTGTACATTTTTCATTCAAACCTGGCAACACAAACTTCAAAAGTTAGTTGCAGAAATTAGTTGTTAAATTAGTTGCACCAGTTAGTTGCAGAAATAACTATTTCTGTTAGTAGGCCATAATAGCATCTATAAAAGCTTTTTATTTGTACCATTCTCTCCCAAAGTCTCTTTATAGCCAGAGTTGTATCTGTATATATATAAATAAATCGCCAACATTTATGTATGTATATCACTTCCGAATGACTGCACCAAATTGAACAATTCTTTTTTTGTTGTGTTCGTTATTGTCACAACAAGGTTTGTAGAAAAGAAAATGTTTAAAAATAGTACGGGAAAATTTTAAAATCTCATAATATGAATGAAAACAGTGCCAGGGGAATGCATTTTGGTTAATAGCTGCCAAATGGCAGTGGTACCATGGTTATTCATTGCTAAATGAATATAGTACTGCTATATTTTTCACCAGTTAAGGTAACACACCAGTTTATCAACACAATGATGCAAAGCAGCAGTGAAATTCAAATATATTTTTATATATTAACTGTCCTTTCCTTACTCCTATTGTTTAAAATAAAGAAGCTTTTTTGGTGATGAGCATCTAGAGTAAGTACCTATTTTATTGGTACTAGATGGCCGTAGTAATATTTTTCCACCCCACCAATGTTAAGGTAGAGCAACAGTTTATCAAGATACGACAAAAGCAGCAGTGAAATTTAAATACACATTTATGTATTAACTGTCCTTTCTTTACTCCTATCGTTTAAAATAAAGAAGCTTTCCTGGTGACGAACACTTAAAATATGTACTTATTTATTTGCCACCAGATGGCCATAATACCTATTGCTCTGTTTTTCTTCCCCATTCAATGCTAAGGGATTGCATCCAGTTATGGGGACAATGACTCAAGATAACTGTGAAAATCAAATATATTTCATTTGTATTGACTATCATTCCCTTGGTCACATCATTTAAATAAAGAAATAAGCATATTTTGGTTGCAATTCTTTAAAATGAATTAGTTATAAACTATGCATGTAACCATTAACCCTTCTTGGAATCTGAAAATGGTGGCGAAATGACGGGATCTGTTTTAGGTTAACTTCCTATTGCAGATGTTGGTTATTTGATGCTATGTGGTACATGAGATAGCTAAAGAACATGAAGATATCCGCATCACTGTCACACTGCAATTGTGGTGCTCTTAATACATTTGATCAAGTAATATTTTGGGTTAAATGGAGAAATTAATACACAAAGCTATCATCAAATAAAAGCTTATCAATTGCCCAACCAGATATTCTTGCTCTTTAGTTATGTCATTGTTAGCCTTAAAAATGGCTGTTTTTTGACATATAAGGAAATAAAGAAAGAGTTGGAAAACATTAGGAGTAAAAGAATGAAATAGATTTGGAAGAAGCACGGATGTTCCTTTGTGACTTTCTCCTTAATTTCAGCGTTTACCCACCACACTATGGAAGCATTGACAATATTGTTGTTATGCCACCAGCATCCTGGCTTACCCATTCTGTTAACTTCATGTGTCATCCTTTCCACATTATCTGACTTCCTCCTTTTTGCAATACCAACTATATATGCTACATTAAGCAGATCATTGTGCTTTTCAGATGCAAAGGCATTATTAGACCTTGGCAATGTGCAAATTCCTGTCCACTTTTACTGACCTCATTTCATTTCCATCAAATTTTTGTCACTTCACAACGTCAAAGGAAGAGTTAACATCGAAAGTGTTCCCAAATATTGGTGCAAATTACAAAAACTACACTTGGTTGAGCGAATGAGCTATTTTAGTAGCAACTAATAAGAATGTAGATGATTTTAATATAAAAATTCAGAGTAAAATTGATAGACAAATGCAAGCCTTTAAGTCGATTGAATCCATTACCGATCCAAATGAAGCCATCAATGATGTAACTAAATTCTAAACTCATTGGATTTACCAGGATTACTACCACACAATGTACAGCTCAAGGTTGGCTCGGTGATAATTATGCTATGCAATCTCAATTAGCCGAAATTATGCAACTTGCTGTTAAAACAATCATGAAAAATTTGATTTAAGCTACTATAGCATAGGAAAGTTCAAAGGTGAGGATATATTTATTCCAAGAATACCACTGTCAACCCACTTTCCTTTTGTATTTAAGTGTGTTCAATTTCCGGCGCTCCTTGCATTAGCAATGGCAATAAATCCCAAGGTCAGTCGTTAGAAGTGTGTGGAATATATCTTGAATTGTCGTGTTTTTCGCTTGAGCAATTGTACATTGCATGCTCCAGTCTCTCCAGAAGGAGAATTGTACATTACAATCAAGTATTGTCAAATTATTTAATTGTAATTTTATTTCATTGCATGGTCATACTGTAAACGGAAGATTTTGTCTTGAGTTTGTTTCATTAGGTACACCACCCGTGCGAAGCCAGGGGGGGCAGCTGGTTTTGTAATAAGCTCTAGACCAGGGGCCTATTCAGCAACGTTTACTAGCTTTCTTAATTGTAATTCTTGTTTGTAATTTGTAAAAGTCCATTTTATATTGAGAAAGTAAAGTTAAACTTTACAAACTTAAATGTTTACAAGTGAGAAGTTATACACTTTACAAGTGTTTTATTTCACAATCAAATAGTAATTTCACATATTTGTAATTTATGTTTGAAAAGTAAGCAGTTAATTTACAAATGGCTGAAGGTTTGTAGAGTGTGTATGTATATGTGTGTGTGTGTTTATATATATATATATATATTTTTTTTTTTTTTAGTTTTTCTGAGCAGAAATTGCATAGAAAAGCATACAATTAAGTATACACTGCAATATATGAACTGCATAAAATACTATTTAGTAGCAGTTGCAGTGATTCAAATAATGAAGACATAAACAGGAGCTCAAAATTAATAATGACTTTACATCTTTTTATAAATGCAATGAGTGGATCATTCCTTATGCAATGTGATCGTTACTGCAAGATATAGAATATCACATTCAGCATGCAACAGGCAAAAGTGGAGCCCTAACCTCAAAACAACAGTAGTGTACATAGAGTATCCTGAGTTCGCACTTACATGAATCTATATCAATGTAATAAAGCACATTCTGAAAATGTCCAATCAAATCATAGATCATCAGCACAACCAATATACCTACTAAAATGCGAGAGTTTGTGATTGCATGTTGTTAATATTTGATGCCTTTGAATCTTCAAAAATGATTAAATAACTTTATATAGTATATGTTAGATTAAATATTCACCTAAAATTTATCGAATGTACTAGACATATGGAGATATAACTTAGCTCTTTAGTATTTTTTGTGACACATGGTTGGAGGCACTTTGAAACAAGAATATGGCAGAATGTGCATAGTGCTTGTTTTTGTAAATTGAATATCTGGATATGTAAAGTTCCTCAAACGTTACCAGTTAACAAACTTTTATTGTGAAACAAATTTACAAACATTTGCAATCTTTCCTTGTAAATTGTAAATATTGTGAAACAGGCCCCAGGTGACATCAACTCAGTATTGTGCCAGAGTAAGCAGGCTTGCTCTATGTATGCAGTGGGTAAACATATGACAGCAGGGATTGTCTCTCATCCTTGTATAGTACATCCTGTGTCAGTTTATGTCAGGAACAGAAAGCAACCCAACATGCAAACCATTAACTTCCACCTTTATGCCTAGAAGGGATCCTTGTTTTTTATAGAAAGTGGCAGAAAATTTGTTTAGTTTGCAGCAAAGTTCTGCTTTCAGAAAATTCAATCGCAAGGCCATTACATAATCCATATAAGTCATCAAGGAGAACAACATTCCTTTCAAATTGTGTATGACATCAATTAATTACCAAGATGACAGTTCAAATTCACTGCTATATATGTGACAGTTTTTCATTACAAATTAAATCTCATAATCATAGTGATACAATGTGATTACAGTGGTATTAACCTAGTTAATGAGACTGTTGTTTTATTATGTTAATATTAAAATGTTATTTTTGCAATTATCTATTAGCTCCAAACATATGAAAGTATGTATATGTTCATATCTGAAAAGTAAATGCTAATGCAAGAGACATGCTAAAGCAATGTTCCACCAATCATGAATCTTCAACAGGAGTATTCATCTATGAAAGGTAGATTACATATTTCAAATGCAAAATGTTGCATACTGCTACAGCACCTAAAGAATTATATGTTCTGACCTTCAGTGCAATACAGTGTAGGCAATTCACTAGAGCATCAAACAAATTTGCTCTCTTTGCATTACTCACAGGGCAACCAGTTATTGACCCCTGCTCTAGGTCCTCCTAAAACCAGACTCCCAAAACCATGAAGTTTTTTTTTTTTTTTTTTTTTTTTTCATATCTAAAATATAAAATAAATGTATGGTATATGAATATGTTTGAACTGTCTTTTGAAACACCCTATATTTGTGATAGGTTTCTCAATAGACTTTGAGTTGTACCTCAAAAGATGTGTGAAAGAGCCAAGTCTATGTTACTTCTGCTAGTTTTCCAGGAATGGAATTTTCATTTGTAAAGTGTTTTGTTTTCCTGAGAATGAAGGCTATTAAATATTATATAAATTAATGGCTGTGTTTTATATACAATTCTCTAATGTTTTTCAGCATACATTCTACTCGCAGAATGAACAGGCTTCAGAGCAAGGACAGAATGCACTTTTAGGAGAGCAGATAACTGGTCCATTTTTTCATGGTGCTGCTTCAGAGGTAAGGCAATGGACAGATTCAAATTTGAACAATAAGTTTTGAAATTAAATAAAGGACAGTACCTCGGTAAGCCCCACATTGTGGAAACATAGTTGGCACTGTATAAGTAGTTTAGTTCATGGATGGTGAAGTTGGCCTCTAAGTTGAAGTTAGTAATCTGAAGATGCTGTCTTGAAATACCCAGGATACAGCACAACTTTGGTACTGCCTTTGTTCAGCAAGCTCAGCCGGTAGAGCATTTCCAGAACTCATTTTCTCAGGTCATATTTAGGTATGGAAAGGAGTAGACTTTATTAATTTAAATTAATTTATTTACCCAAAATTGAGAAGTACTGGAAAGTTATGTCACTTATATTCCTCCATATCCATTATTATATCCATTTTACAACAAAGTATTCTTTATCTTTTTTTCAATATTCTCGGAAAAATATTCTTGAACTATATATTTTCCGTAAATAATATATCTATTTGATGCCAAATTTCCTTTGATTAAGGAATGCAAAACTTCAACATTTATTATAATTTTAATACTTGTAATGCTTATTTTGTGATATAATTTCCATAGAAGTCCCTCCTACCTCCACAGTCCATTTTGCAGCTCCCTTTGCTACAAAACTTTCTCTAAATACCAAAAAGAAATCTTCAAATTTTCTAAAAAAATGTTTGTTGTTAAAACAAGGAAGGAAGAGGAAAAAAAAAATCGAAGGGATATAAAAACAAGGGATAGATTGTAGAGTATTAACCAAAAAATAAAGAGCATCAAAAGAAAATGTCTCCTTATTGTACCTACAAGGCTTACATAGGTGTTATCAATCAAATCACAACCAGTATACAATACAGTGTGAGAAATATCAAACAAAAAGTGCAATATAAGTGAATATTTTTTATTTTATTTATTTATGCAAAGCTTTATACAGGTGAATATGACCGGTGTTCAGCCCTGGCTCTTTACCGGTCATACTCATATTTTACAATAGTTTATTAATTCTAGTTTATTACACCATATAAGTGAATATATGTCTCCATAATGCCCCTAGGGTGACTCATGGTTCTGCAAGTTGCTCACATAAATGTAAAATATTTCCCAGAACATAAATAAACTAAACCCATCCATACTACAAATATCATACACTCATATAATTTTCTCACACTTTACTTGGGAGAATTCTTTATTTGAACATCTTTTTTTTTTATCCTGTCTTTTTTTTTTCATTCACTCTGACAAAATACATTAATTCCAATAATATGTATCTTGAACATTTTATATGGCCATTAAATTTCCTTATGATATTTGCCATATTTCTAAATTTGTTAATTCAAAAGTGTTATGGTATATTTTACTAATAAAGTAGTTTTATTATTATTATAATTATATTATTATTATTTTTTTTTCTCACTTGTAAATTCCCCCCCCCCCCCATAAGACTGCTGAAAAACATATAAACAAAGCTTTATTGTAAGATTGGCGATGTCATTACACTAAATGTATCTTGAAGAGCTTTTGTTTTTTAAAGTGTGCTTTAATGCATCTTTGCTATAATTAAACATGTTTATTTTATAAGAACCTATTTGTTGCTAGAAGAGAGATTCTGCCACCACCACCACGACCACCCTCTCCCCCTCCCCCTCCCCCTACCCCTACCCCTATTGCTGGCAGCTTTTGAAATAGGCTCTATATTTTTATTTTCTCTCATCAGGTTTTATTGGAAATGAGGATTTTGGGGCCTCTTGAACTTAAAAAAGAGTTCTTTAGATATGAGGGGGGGGAGAGTAACCAAAGTTTTTCAATAAAATCTCCCGTCTCAGACCACCCTTTTCTTTATTTTTACTTTCTCTACATTTACTATGTGCATAGTATACAGAGAAGTATTGTATTCCACCCAAAAATTTGATACTGAGATTTTACTGGGAAATATACGTTTTAGGGTCACCTGCATAAAAAAAAAAACATTTTTATAAAAAGGTCCATGTTTGTGTCTGTGAACATGATAATTCAAACCGAAAAGTCAGTACAATACCTATCTCGATTAGGATGAAGTAGATGGAAGAATAAGCTTTTTAACAATAATTTGTTACAGAGATGTAGAGAAAGCCATGTGAATGGAACACATCAGATTTTTTTTCTAAAATGTCCCTAATGACTTTGATTTGGCAAAGCTAGATGGGATATCGGAACATTTTTTTTAGCTTGCTTACTTGTTTCTCTTATTTATTCTCTTTTATTTATGTTTATTCTAATTTAATCAGTCCAATTACAGGAAATACAAATAAAAATTAACATTCTGAGACATATTCATTCAGTTTCTTCTAAATATGCAGATATTATTACAGTGTTTTAAAACTAACATAGGTATTTCAGATAATACTACAGAACCAGACCCATTTTCAGGGTATCTCTAAAACGAAAAATACACATAATACCTAGGCTGACAAACACAAACTGTGCCAAATATATAGGTATTCACCAATACTTTCAGTTGAAAAGAAAATTAGGTTTAATATAACTTAATAAACTTCTCAAGATCCACTAGATAAAGTGTTTCCGAGATGAAACTTGTGATGAAATTATTTATTTAGTGCAGCAGCTGTTCCAAATGATGACCTTCTTCATTGATTCAGAGTTGTGTGCGATGTAGCAATGACAACCTGGCACATGTAGTAACATCTGGGATGTACGTACCTGCAGGCCTCTCTGATTAGTTGCTAAAGATGATTAAGGTTATGAGGCTGTACACTATTTTAAATGACCCCATAGGAAGTAATGAAGTGGCGTAAGTTCAGAGGACCTGGTAGGTCCTCGCTACCTATCCATCTATGAGGATGTGTGCTGTGAAGATAATTTACGACGATACTGGACTGGTGTGGTAGAGCACCATCATGCTGTAACCACATTCATAATCTTTCATTTAATGGTACATGCCCCAGCAATGGAGGGAGATTGTTTTGGAGGAAGTGAAGGTAGTGTGCTCCCGTGAGGTGACCTTCGAAAAAATGTGGTCCAATTAGATGGTAACCCAAAATGCCACACCATATATTAATCCCCCTTGGTTTTGAAAATCTGCCTGTCTTACCCAATGGCATTTATCGACACTACAATAGTGCATGTTGTGGCGATTCGCAGTGCCATTGTTGTGAAACTGATTCATCTGAAAACAGAACTTTGGATAAAAAGACTGCATCACGGTTCAAACTGCATAATACCCACTGGCAGAAATTTACTCAAGCTTCAAAGTCACGAGCATGGGGTTCCTGTTGTGGCTGCAAGCGGTAAGTGTGAAATGTATTGTTATGCAGTATTCACATAACTGATCGCCTATTGATGTTTGTACCTTGTCCCAGTGCCCATGTGCTAATGTGGGGATTGTTTAAGGCAGCATCTAAAATTATATCTTCATTGTGCCCAGAGGTAACTGGTGCCTCTAATAGGACCTGTCCTTTCAAATGCTCCTGTTATACATAAACGTCATGCAGCATTCCGAAAAGTGTTATGAGTAGGTTTCCGGCTTTCAGGAAATTGATTTCCATATAGGTGTTTAGCCTGAAATATGTGGTGAGTTCACGACTGACTGAGTCTGCCTATCTAATGGGCTGTGAGGTTCATAGGAGATAACCTTAGCTGTAGGTATAGCACATACCTACATATTTACTTTGTGCATTTGTACCTAATGGCTCATGTCTAGACCTAAAGTGTCTTCCGGTAGTGTTCGCTAACCCACCGGGTTTTCCAACTGCCAAAATGTTGTAGAGAACATTCTCTTAACTATGAAGAACAATCGATAACATGTTAGGTATTCTAGTATTTTGAAATTGTTTTTAATAACATTATAGATTTTGAAAAATTTCCTTCATTATTTAAAGCCTTAATGAAGTTTCTTTTTCAAAATAATTAGAAAGAAAATTCAAAGACTAAAGAACACATAAAATTAACTGTCGTTTGTTCTTCATTTGTATACCTTGTTGTTTACATCTAAAATTATTAGAATGACTAACACTGAACTAACTTTGCACCTCGATGGATAATACATAAAGAAGAAAAAAAGGCGCGTAGACTGTGGGGCTCAAACCGCTAACACCCTGGAGGTGATGAGAGAACATGAAATTAACCAGTTGATCTAAAAGTTTTAACGCTTGCTGCATTAAAACTTGTAGGTATAGTATCACACATATCTCCCTCTCTGCTTCTGATCTCTCTATAACTGTTGTGGACCCCTTTTTGTAGCTTAAGCAGTTCATTTAGCCTTTATTCATTATACTTTACATTGCAGAACGTATGACAGAGATCCTATTGATATAACATATACTGTAACGGGAGTTATTAAGCCATGTTTTTGGAATGGATGAATGTAACTTTTGCTGCTAAGGTCTACTTTCCGATGGAGAGCAGGCTAGATTTCCATGGTCACCAAATTGGTCGATAATCACGTAATTTAGACCTTTTACTTTCAGAGTATGAAGTGTTGCCTACCTTCAAAAATAATAAGGAACAAGTGAACCACCTTGTATTTAGTATCATTAATGTGTTTAAATTTGCTGTCAATAACTTGTGAAGGCCCCTTGATTCTGAATGAATTTTTGTGTAATTGATATACTATATCTTACTACATAAAATTAGATCTCATTAAAGTACACAATTTGTTAAATACATTTTTTGGGGGATTAACCATTTCTGAGATATTTGTTGTTATTTGTTTGAATTTTCAATGGTAAATCACTACTCTTTTTCATGTTCATACAAAGACTATGGAATTTCAAAGCCATATAATGGACTTTGCATATTTTATTTAATGTTATGTGAATTTTTCAGTTATCACATGCTTTATGTTGATATTTGTTTGAAGGATGGGCAGCTGAATGAGAGCAGAGAAGAATTGGATACCAGAGAGTGTAATGCTGGTACCATGCCTGTTTGGAGCATGACACCAACTGCAGTACAGAGAGCCCAATCAACTTCGTGCCTTGACCTAACCAAACCTTCAGATGTGGATAAACTAAGGTTATCATCATTAACTTAATATTCATAATTTTTCAGGCCTCTTTTAATTCAACCCCAGTGCATAACATTCACTTGAGTTTCTGTAGACATTACCCATTGATAATTTCCTATGTGATGATATACTATTGATATTACACTGGATTAGCTCTAAGAACAATTCTTGCAGTACTCTATGTGGCACATTTATGACATGTGCAATCTAGCAACTGATAGTGAAGAAGGATGCCTCATCCTTATCTTATGTGAGATTTGAAATCCAATTTACAGGGTACATCTGCGGAGTGTCTCACTGTTATCGAAATAATGTTAAATATGATGTAAACATCACATGTAATCAATACTTCAGCAATTTTAGCTGCCCATAGTAGTATAATTATACATGTTGGTTAGCCTTATACATGGTGTAATAATGAATAGGAAAGAAACACAGGTATACCTAATGTGTATTCTATTCCATTTAGCTGTACGTCAGAGGTGGTAGGCCAGGCCTACCCTAATAGTTTCAAACATATTTTTAAAAACTGTTTGGTAATACTCATAACAATTATTTGAGTATTGAAGCTAAAATGAAATGTGCCATGTAACTAAAAAAAATCTACATGTAATGCATTCCATGTACTTAGAAGTATTTAAATTTGGCAGTCTGCTTTCGTCTGGAAGAAAAGAGCGATCTCTTAAATGAGAATAAGCTAGATACTGGAATGATGCAAAGGCAATTGTTGCGAAGGGCAGGCAAATCCTGAGCTAGCCTGTCTTCTGATGTCATGATTACCGTTCCAAACATATGGCACCCGGTAGAGCATTTGCCTGCCTGTCGATTGTTGATGGAGTCCCCCTAAGTCATCAAGAACGTGTGCATGAAGATTATTGTGTGCGAAATAATATTGTAAGTGCCTTTAGATAATGTTTTCCCACCAAGGAGCTAGTTTCATTACAAAATTATTATGCCATGTATTTTTACTTTTCAAAACTGAGAAATGTCAGAAAATTTACGAGAAAATAGGAAACATTCACAAGTTAGGTATAGACTGGAATATTTTAAACTTCAAGAGCCTCTGCAATGTTCTGAAGAAGCCAGAGGGTATAAGAGACATGAAATGTGTTATTCTGAAAAAGAAATTCAAAGGGAACAACACCTTCATTCTATTTTTTAAATGGAACCCTTATAGAGACTGGAAGATGCCTCAAAAAACTATGTTTCCTTACTGAAAATAGGTGTATCAGCTGATCAGATACCTGACCCAAATGCTGTCAGTTTGATACACACTATAAAGTCAGAAAAAAGAAAGTATTAATCACTCTTCTGAAACATTGCTTTGGTGTTAGCTGGGAAGGAGGATGAAATACTAAAATTTTATGTTGATGTACTCACGAGAAATGTTGCAACAAACAATGAAGAGCAAGAAGAAGTAGTTGAGGATGAATGTGATTGCATGCAGGAAGAACCTGCATATCAACTGCTCTGAAGAAGAGCATGAGAAAGTATATGTGAAACTACTTTTGTTGGTGATATTCATATTATAATTTTGTTTTTGTAATATCTGCACAGTATTATTTTGCTTTTTCAAACTTGACACAAAACATTTTAACACTTTACTTTTAAAAAGGTAACTTTTGCTGCTTTGTTTAATGAATATCAAAACACTTTTTTAAATGATCAGTATAGGGATTCCCTGGATAATGTTCTAAGCAAAAACTAATAAGCAGATAAAAGAAAAGAGAACAATTGCAGGATGTTTAAAATAAAACTAACTTTGATCCTGTTATTAACAGTTATAAGCTATGAAAAGAATTTGGAGGATTATTAATGGTTCAGTTTAAACTATAATATAGTAAAAAAATTAAGAAAAAAGAAACATAATTAAAGAAGTCAGAATTGGGGTTGTATATTTTAAATAATATTTTCAATTGTTCTCCTTGATTATAATTTTGATCATATTGCTTAAATAATGTTTGGATATTTCTCAAAAAACAGCATGTAATATTAAGACAAATGACTGATTTTCATTTTATTGTTTAAATAAATGTTTGAGAACATGTTCTTGAATTTATCATTATATCAATTAAACTGGTTAAGAATGAACATTAAAGGGTATTTTCTTGCATTATTTCTGTATAAATTTGCTTCAAAATCCAATATCCTTTTGGTTGGTGTAAAATGAGAAGTCCACAGATTTGCAAAATTCAATTAGCAACAGTGGCCTTAAGTAAAGAGTGAAATTTTCGGCACTTATCCTATTTTTTTGCATTCAAAACTCTAAATAGATCCCAGTGTTTAAATTTTCATTATCTATAAAACTTTATTCAATATCAATTTTTGGCCTGTCCTGTAAAATTTATATTGTAGGACTTAATCGCGTTTTGAAAAGTTACTCCTCAATGCTTGTAATATAGACTTTGAATCACTAAAGATGAACTGCTTTATTGAATAGATTAATGAGGTAGAAATGCTGTTTCAGTGCAGAATTGATTGCCTCAAATTTACCATCGAAATGTGTTGAGTTTGGACCAAGATATATGTAAGAGCTAATAATAAGCTGTATAATCCAGCATCTTCTGTACCATTAAAATTATGTCCAATTTTAGATCCATCAGTGTAATTATGTATCCACTCATTTTCTGGGAATTTACATAGATAGTTTCTAAGGAAAGTTGCATTAGTTGAATTGAGTTTACATCTTGTTTGTTAATTTGTTTTATTAATTCTATGCTACAATCAGTTTTAATTCTATTAACAAGATAAGGCAGAGGGGATAACTTTTCTACATTATAATTATAAATGTTCAATGATAAACTGCATTGATTTTGTAGAGCTTTAACTTTTTGTGTAAAACCTTATTGGGTTTTTAAGTTCCTAGGAGTATTTGTATAGTTCCTCCAGTAGTCTATATTAGGTACTCTTTTCAACTTTTCATGTAAGACAAGACTATGTTGGATTCTGTCTGCCTGTAATGATATTTGTGTAAATCCTTGCAGAACTGATATGGTAGTAGATGAAACAGCACCTGTAACAATGTGTAATGCTTCTTTTGAACTTTCTCTACTTCATCTAAATTTGATTTTTTTACTGTAATAATTGTTTCACTACCATACTGTAGAATTGGTTTGATTTGGGTTTTATATAAGTATTCAATACTTGTCTAGAACATCCCCATTTACTTTCAGTTGATCTTTTTAAAATGGGAAGTCTTCTGCTGGCTTTCTCTCTTACTGTCAATATATCCATGTGAGCTTGTTGTCAAATGTTACCCTTAATTATTTATAAGCTTTAGTTTAGGTGATTGGAACTTTGTTTAATAGTTGTTGGTGTCTTATGAGATAGAGAGAATATTTTATTTGTTTTCTCTGGTTAACTTGCATATAATTTTCTTTACACCATCTGGATAATTTACAAAGTGCATCATTTGTTTATGAAGTAAGTTGGTGGTGATATTTTCTTTTCAGTGAAGTTCAAATTACTAGATTGTCAGCAGAAAGGGTAAAGTTGATGTTATGCGATTCTTTTAATTCTTTTGGTAGGCCATGTTAATTAAAGCGACTTGCCTCGTTCTTCCTGTGTGGTCTTCATTTTACAAAATTCTTTCTGAATGAATAGGACTTCACAGACTATCTCCAAAAAATTCGAAATATACGTTTAATCCCTCATGAAAATATCTTAACATATGGTATTTTAAATTAAAACTGTTAGAGCCATTTTTGATAAAATTAACATTTTTGAAATATGTTCCATGTTATGGGTAGTTTGGGATGAGGAGAATTTCTTGAAAATCTTCATTTTGCATTCTTGGAAGATGATGAACTTAAATATCAAGTTTGGTATAACTACTTTTTGCTTTTGAGTTATGTTCATGCACTCTCAACCCTTTTTTTTTTACTGAATTCAGGGGTTCTCAAACTTGTGCTTCTAGCGAAATCTTGGTTCACATTGTTTGCGGTTTAATATCTTCTCCACCTGTAATTACTACTATATACTTGGTAGAGAAAATAGAAAATGATTTTTTATATTAAAACTGTTTTTTTACTTAAGTGAATATACTTCTAAATAATGCATTGTAATGTTCTTATTTATCTCATCATTATTGTTATTATTATTGCACTTGTTATCCTTTAAGCTTTTAATGTGCTCTGTAAGAGAAGTGTGCTTTCAATATCCCCAAAAAACCACTCCACCACTCCAGAGTAAAATATACGATAAAGAAAGGAATGAATAAGCAACATGATACAAATGTATGCTTGCAGGGCACTGCTTCCATCATATCGACCTGCTCCAGACTATGAGACTGCCATGCAACTAAAGTATAGAGGAGCTGCACAACCCTCAGGAAATCTCAATATGAGACCTAGTCATCAAGTTGGCATCCTATATAGTAGTCAACCTGAAATTCATCAGACTCATGTTCAAGAGGTGAGAAAGTTACTTAAAATGTTTTCATCCTTGCTGTCATCCTAGTTAACTATGGCATATTTCTCAATAAAATCTCCTTCTAACCCAATAGGAGAGACCTATAAAAGTCTGTATGATATTTTTTTTTATGACAAGTGGTGTTATTTTTCCCAAAAAGCAGTGTTATTTTTTTCACACTGTTAGAGCATAACGATCTATGGTATTGAAGCAATAATGAAAAGAAAAGACGTTTTATACAAGCATACTAGGATTCTTCTTTCTTCCATCCAACCCTTCTTTCCTTCCTTTGCAAGGATACTGCCATAAAATTTAGGCCTTCCACTCATCTTTAATTAATGCCTTTTCTATATTTAAAAGAGCTAGATAAGAGAAACTCTTAACTGCATTTCTGAGAAATATATTTATTCTTTTAAGAGTAGAACAGCTATGTTTAATGCACAAAGCAGATGCTGGAATTGTTGTTACAAGTTTGCAAAGCTTTAATACTTCTGAATAAGCCATTACAAGGTTATTCTCCTTGATGAAAAGCAAAAAGTCTTTAACACCATGTTTGTTCACACCTTTAGTCACATTATATTGCATGTTAATTTTTATCTGTGATTTCCTGTGCACTAATAGAGCAAGAATATCATAATTGATTGTTAAGACTACATTGAAGCCCTAAACACTCTTTATCGTGAAGGAGCAGTGATCATTTGAAGAAGAGAATGCTTACACAGTGATCTCTACCTAGAAAGAGGTTATGGTTTACAGAAGAGAAAGATCAACTAGTCACAGCAACATCTGCATAGAAAGATGAATTGCTACATAGCTTGCAATTCTGCGAATAGTTTGTGAAGATTTAACAGATGACATGGAGTATTTATTGATGGTGAATATTAGGCTGTTGATATAATCTCAATTTGCAGAAGCAAGCTATTTACCTCCCTATGAGTAATCCTGGTTACTGCTTGTTAGAGGTTAGCAAACAAAATCAGATCAATTTATACTTTCCTTATAAACAATAATAACAGTTTAGTATTATGTGATGATGCAAATGTTTCTAATGTAATGTGTTTGACAAGTTTAATTTTTAAATACAGAATTGCATATGTTTTGGTTATTAGGAATAGTACTTACCAGAAACAATTTTTCCTTCCAGAAAACAAGATTATATTGATACTTTATCTAAATGACCATCAGCAAATATTCCATCACATCATTTGAGGTTCCAGAAAGATACTTGCAAGAGTGTAAACTGTGTAGAAATTAATGCACTGTTTGAAAATTATATTGCTAAATTTTCCACAAACGTGATTTTAATGGAAATATAGAAATTAATGTATTACTAACAATTATAGCAGAAACAATGCTTCCCTTGCTGCCATGGAATACACACTCCTGGGCACATAATACACGCTCCTGGGTACATAATGCATTCTTGCATTTATTTTATATGGATTATATAAAAAAGAATGGTAATAATTGATTTGTGAAAATGAATTGTGTCCAAATTACAATAACTGATTTTTATATTACAATGAGTTGTGTATTAAAAGAGTATATATTACTTATAAATACTTAGACAGGAAGAGTCCGTTTTTCTTTTGGTCTACTCCTGTCCAAGCAAAGAAGCGAATTGCAATGACAATCACATAACGACAGGTTTGAAAACATTTGACTGTGAATTTAGCCCAGTGCATGGCTTTAGTTCCCTTCTACTTATAAGGAACTAAGTAATAAAAACATTCTGTTAATGCTTATCTCGATTAGCATTGAAGATGCTAAGAAAAAAGAATAATCTTTTGTAAGAAGTTTATTTGTAAAGCAGCTAGAGAA
Source organism: Hymenopus coronatus (assembly GCA_030762935.1). Lineage (NCBI taxonomy): Eukaryota > Metazoa > Arthropoda > Insecta > Mantodea > Hymenopodidae > Hymenopus > Hymenopus coronatus. The sequence goes on from CM060882.1 coordinate 117,907,225, forward strand.
GGTCATGTGAGTGAAACACATCACATTTTATTTTACTTCCCATTGATTTTTTTTTTTATAATAATTATTGAACAAAACTTAGGCATTGAAAACAGATCATTTTATAATATAATAGAATAAAGCCAAAATTGGAATTCTGTTGCAAGCAAATATACATCTTATGCTGAATAAGTGTGTAAAATTGCATACATTTGTCTCCAGTGGTTTCTAAGTAAAATGTACTTAACTCTAAAAAATGAAGATTTTGGAAAATTAAGGTCAAAGATAAAACAATATATTATAGTACCTCATTGTCCTTAGATGTGCTAAAACTGCCCATAACCATAATTAGCATCCTCCTCCTGATCTTCTTCCTGCTTCCTTTTCTCTCTCCTCTCTTGTCTGGCCTGCTGGTATAGTTTTTGAAACTGCAGCCTCTGCAGATTGTATGCACTGCTTGTCAATGTTTTGCAAAATGTTTTTTGCAAATGACCCAGTTCCACACCAAGCCCCTGAAGAAATTTGATTCTTCCTGCATTCCCATCATTAAAAACAACTGCATCATATGCTCCAATTTCAACCACAGTTTTGAACATAAATCTTGTTTTAAGGCACCATTTCCAAATTAAATTGTTTAAACTTTCATTGGCATTCTGAGTGCCACCATGAAGGCACCTATTCAGCAATGCAGGATCATTTAATGCTCTAAATACTGGTTTTATTGCAAGCAATACAGGCTTGGGTAGTCTGTGCACACGTTTGTATTCTTCACAAGTATACTTAGCCCTCCTGAATCCATACCATGATGATGCTCTGTCTGGACATAGAAAATGTTGTGGATGTTCATCTGTAGACAATTTGCACACACCCCGCATCCGCACCTGCACACACATTATTGCATTCTGTAAATCCTTTACTTTGTCAAAGACAACAGGATGTATAACATGTCAAAACATTACATAATTTCAATATTTACAATATTAATATAAAAATAATAGTTGCAACCAATCTTCACTTATCTTTTGGAATCCTTGCCTGGACTAGTTTCGCAACGATTTCATTGCATTATCAACATATCCTTTTGGTCTCTTTTTTGATGTTGTTTATTTACACTGTTATGGTTACTGCTACTAGGTGGATTGTGTACTAATGCATTGCTAACTACTGGAATCAAAACAAATTTGGTAAGAGTGTCAATTGGAGGTATATCAAAATTCATTGCATGATTTCTATACTTTAATATAAATATTTTCTCCCAAACCATTAAATCTATGGGCCCATTTAAGTGTTTTAATAATTTAACATCTGGATTTATTTCATGATTAAATTTCCAAAAATGTTCTGCTACAGCTGATTTATCAATTTATTTGTATTTAATATTCCTAAAGTGTTATTTTACTCTGGTTTCCAAATGACGTTTAGTCTTACCAATATTAACAAGGTCACAATTTAAACAGTTTAATTGATAAATGCCAGATTTTTTATTTTTTGAAATTTCATCCTTTTTAGAAAAGCCTAACAAAATTTTTATACTATATTTATTTTGAGGAACCAATATTACGTAAAAGGTCATTATTGATTCTCTTTGAATCTTTGTAGAGTTTCCCCAAAAAATTATACCATACTTCATGATTGTGAAATTAAATAGCCCACACAGTCTTTTGCATATTTTCCACACTGTCATTGTTATCTTTTATGGCTTTGTTATAATAAACTTGCAAATTATTTATTTCCATTTTAGTAAGGCGATGAAGCCCTCCCAATGGTTTATCATGTTCTAATAATACACCCTTCATCTCTTGTCATTTTTAGATGTCTGCCACCCATTCCCTTCTGAACATTGCCTAGACATTCTAACTTTTTCAACTATTACATCTGGGCCATATAGAAGGCTTTCACTTACTTGCTTGTAAGCACTGGAGTCACCATCTCTCAGATATTTTGTATATTGGACCCCATACTTTGACATGGATCTTGCAAAAATATCTTTCATGGCAATTGGCTCCATTCTCCCATAGCTCCCTCATGGCCCTTCAACAGCATTTTTGGCTGACTGATGAATAAATCTGTTTACATCTGTGAATTTATGGGAAGATGGTGGCATTTTCATTATTCCAGAAAATAAATTATCCCCTCCATGCCCTAATCCAAGGCTTCTCATTGCATATGCAAACCACACATTTACCTCATAAAACTGTGAGCCTGATACCTTAGCTGAGGTTTTAAAACTTTTGTCCGAATAACAGTCTTCACAAATAATATGAAGATTGCACACTGTACCTTCATATTTATTCTCATCTGAAAGTTTAACATTTTTCCCTCCATAGATGGAACTGGAGCAAACACTTTTTATTGCAGAAGCCAGTAAAGAAGTGTCTATCAATCTAAAACCTGCATAGGCATTTGTTTCAGTGTTTTCATTTTGAAATAACTCACCGCTACCTTTCTTTGTTAAGCACTGGGTGTTGCTGGAGCACACGGCATAGGAGACCTAACCTCAATACTACTTTTTCTTATTGTCACGTTTAATATAGTTGTTTCCAACCTTTTAAAACAACTTCTTCGATGTACTCATTATTTGTAAATTATTTTCAGCTAACTGCAAACTGTATCTTAACTTTTACTCCACTATTTTGAATAAAATAATAAAACAAACTGCATGCTCACAGCTGACAGAGATGGCTGGCAGAGCCTTCTATATACTGTGCTGATTCAGGAAATGTGCCAGTCAGAAAAATTTGATTTTTCTGTTAGGTTTTATGCATGTAAGAAAACAAAATATTGGCATTGAACACACCTCAGAAAAGGGGCCTAGCCATTGGGCATTTAATTTTAAAGGGCATTTGCAGTTGGAACTCTGACCTAAACCTTTTTGTGGTTATTCTTGAAGCTTAGTACTATCATTAAAATTCGAAGATTTCACGTCTAGTGTTAGAACCACTTATAGAAAACAAAACCGGGCGTGTAGGCCATGGTCCACTGGGCTTCTCCCCTTGTTCCCCAGAAGTTTTGCCTGCATCTGCGGCAAGCATCTTCAATGGTGTATGCAGCTCTGTCACTATTGAGAGGCCACAGAGATGTGTACACCATTGAAGATGCTTGCCGCAGATGCAGGCAAAACGTCTGGGGAACAAGGGGAGAAGACCAGTGGACCACGGCCTACAAGCCCGGTTTGGTTTTCTATAAGTGATTCTTAGTACTATCAAATAGTACAATTCTTTTTTTAAATATTTCTTACCGATTCTGACCTAGTCTCCCCTTAAAAAGGATTTACAGAGCCATTGTATTTAATATGAATAAATCGGAGGTAGTAGAGAAAGTCAAGGAGTATGAAAACAAAGACCTTTGCAAGTAATATGCGTAGATTATCTTTATGTAACACTACAGCAGTAACAGAACTCAAGAGTTCAAAAAGTGAAAATTGATTCTGTGTTTTGTTTGTTTCTTTAATTACCATTTATCAAATTTTTAGATGTATAAGTAAGGAAACTGTCAAAACCTCTTGGTAGCCTTTATTCTAATTCTGTGTGTGTATGTATGTGCGCATTGAAGTTTCTGGATGCTAAAACTTTCTAAAGAGATAAAGAGGAGGATTCACCATAAATACCATTAGATCATTGTATAATAATTTCATAAAGAAAGGAGAGCACGGTAATGAAATGAAATTATTATTTAAGTTTAAAAAGCCACCTATTCAACATCGAGAAACCAGCTAGTGAACTATAAAATTTCAGTAGCATTTTCTTCCAAATCAACATTTTGACTGTGGCTCTTAATCAGATGAATGGCTGAATTTCAGCTATATGATGAGGTAAAACGATGAATAAGGCACATATTTATTTGTTTGTTGGAGAGCATGAATGTTTGTAAAATGCCACACAGTGAAAATTCTAGCTAACATTCTGTTCCTTTTTACTTAATCACATACATTGTGCATAATAGGTAGAGAAGTTATTGCATTCCACCCAAAAATTCAATATCAAGATTTCACCAGAAATACAGTGTTTGAGGGCCCCTGAATCTAAAAGAATTTTTTTTAGAAAAAGACCCATGCATGTGTGTCACTGTGAGCAGCATAATTCAATAATAAAAAGTTGGTTAAATACCAACTTGGTATTAAAGTGCAGTATCTTCTAAGGACATTACAAATAATTTCAGAAAAACCCCTCACCACAAACTGCCCTTCATATGGAAGATTTTTTGAAATTTTCATTTTTTCAAAAATAGTTAGAGCAATTTTTATTAAAATGCCAGGTATTAAATATACAGCACAAATAAAATATATATCTTGAATTCTCTGGGAATAGCATCTAAAGCTCCCTTCATGACTTTTGCATAACTGGTAGACTGTAAGAGATAGAAAAAATCTTACTGCACAAAATATGTAGATCTTGATAAATACATTTTTTTGTGGAGCTAACCTTTTCAAAGATATTCCTTGTTTTTGGTTTAAATATTGTAATACTTATACTTTTCTCAAATGAGAAGTCATTCATTTATGTTTTCTTTTCATCTGGCCATGTAAGAAGAATGGAATTTCAATTCCTTCACTTAGCGACCAGCTCTTAAAAGATTTTACTATTGCTTTAGCCTAGTGTACTCCCTTATTTGCCTTATACCTACAAGAAAATTTGTAGTAAAACCATTCCTGCTAATGTGTATCTCACTTAGTATGAAGGAGTTAAAGGAATAAACCTTTGTAAGAATAATTTGTTGCTGAATAGATAAAGTCATGTGAATATAATGCACTAGATATTTTTATTATTTCATTAATAGTTTAATCTCATTATTTATATTAGTTAGGAATTTTTTAGCGTAACATTCTTTAACCTGGTTGATCTATTGGATGATGAATGAAAGAGGTGAAATGATGCTCAAATGATCTTGGGGTCCATGGAGCTTAAAGTTACTCAACATTTATCTTCTCAGGATAAAGGGAAAACTCCCCAAAAAAACCTTATCTGGATAACTTACCTTAATTGAAATTCAAACTTGCGACCTATTGAATGTGAGGCAGACATGCTACTACCACACTGCCCAGGCGAGAAGATAGGAATCAATAAGCATAGTATATGCTAATAGAAATATATTTTATTTTTATCCGAACTAACATGATTTACTGCTTAAAAGTATTTGTTTACTTTGCAGAATATTAATACATACAATCATTACAAACACTATCCAGATGTAGCACAGGTAGAAAGATTATATTTGGATACTAGAAATGAAGAACCTCAAAGACTTCTGAAAGGAACCACAGATCACAGTTCTCATGCACTACTTCCTACATTACATACATACAGGTAAGAAATGCAGTCATTCTTTATGCATATTAAGAAAACAATAATAGTATCATTATTATTTAAATAAAATTACTGAAAAAAAATGGGAAAAGCATACATTAAAGGTACTCTTTTTTTATTAGCACACCGGAGCTAGATACAATGGAGAACCATGTGATCCAGGGGCTCCAGCTTCTGCATTTGTATAAACCACCACCTCCCTATCCCATCAACAGACCAAGTAGCAACAGTACTCCAGATCTGGCCTCAAAGACACTTACTCCACCAAGACCTACATTCATCAACCCACAGGTAAATCACCTGATCTGTAAACAGCTTTTGGAAGTTTTTTCAGTGAATAGATTGACAGTAACATGGGATATATTTTATTTATTTTTTTTTTTTTTAAAGTAGAACATATTATTCAAAATATGTTATTTTTATAGGATTCTCCACACTTTTTAAAATTCCTCCATGTAGTTTCTGCCATTATTGAGGCGCTTGATGTAAAAGATATTAATTTTTTGCATCTCTTCATCATATAAAGTCTATGATGGAAGTCATGTCTACATTCTTCATCATCATTATCATCAAGAAATATGTAAGAATGTTGCAGTAACAGACCTTTGTAGCCTATTGTGTGGGGTGTATGGGAAAAATATTATGAGTACAAAAACGATAAGTGTCAAGAAGCTCAGTGAAGTTCATGAAAATATGCAAGGTCTCATCTTGTCATTTGATTAGTAGTATTTCGATACTCTTTCTACTGCGCAAATTAACTGGTGCCAAGTGAGTTTACCTATTTCTTCATTTCAAAAAAATTCCAAGATGGCAAACATTTTGACCAATATGATGTGAAAGTAGTAGTCAAACATGGCTTTCACACAGACACCATTTTTCTGTGACAAACTGATACAAAAAATAGGTACCTGTTATGGCATGTGCCTTTTAATTCTGGAAACTTTTCTTTGTAGAATGTTATGAAAGCAAATATTTTGAAAATAATATTCTACTCAATTTTAAAAATACTATTGGCACTTATTTTTAAAATGTTCTAATGTCCCTTGTAAGTAGGTCAAAATTTTAGGTTGTGTCTGTTATAAAATTATATAAGATTCATTTAAGAATTAATATTAAGAATGGATTCTTATTCAAACACAGTACAGAAGCAGTAGCTCTTGATATAGTTAACCTATTACAAAATGCTTAGACAACAAACAGATTGCAGGTGGACTTATCATTGACCTAAATGAAGCATTTGAACTCCTCCTAAAAAAAATTAACAGTGTCCGGGATAAGAGGAGTTGCCTTGAACTGTTTAGAAGCTATCTCCTTAGAGCACAATATGTCAGCTTAAACAATTATTCTAGCCCAATATTAACAGTAAAGCTGGAGTCCGCAAGGAACAGTGTTAAGTCCAATTTCATTTCTTGTCTCTAATATTAGGTAAAATATTTATATTTGCTGATGACAGTTTCCTATTTTATGAAAATGAATCCAAATTACAGGTAGTGAAAAATATGCAAACTAACCTTGCAACACTACAAACATGGTTCACAAACAGTGACTTAATCCATAATCCCAAAAAACTAAATATATGCTTTTTCACAAACTTTCAAGAAAAGTGTTGTCAAACTTTCTCATGTGCTCGGGCACATTTAACTCGCATATAATGAGATGCAGGCACCACCATTGCATCACTACTACTACTCCAACAAACATATGTTGGTGTAAAAGTATTTTAAAGAATTACAATTAAAATTGCTTAGATTTACAACTTTCCTAATTGACGTGTAGTTTGGCAGTGCATGTTCGCTCATAAGTGTAGAAAAATCCAATTCGTTGCTGGAACAAGCTACTCTTAATGTGTCATCTAGATGTGAGTCTATCAAATTGGATTGGTACTTATTCTTCAAATGGGATTGGTACTTATTCTTGATGATGATCGTAGACAAAAATGTGACCTTGTAAAGATATGTTGAGCCAAAACAGAATAAGTTTTCAAAGCAACACTGCAAATGATGGGACATTTATTCCTGTCCACCAGAATCCAGAAATTGCTTGAACTTGATAAGCATGATTTCAAAGATGTATTTTCTTGAAGATTTAGAATTTCCATTTTTAATTCTTCAAAATTTCAATTTCCAAAGATCTCACATATTCTACCTCCAAGTTCAGTAATGCCAACTGAATAGAAAGGGTTATTAATAAACATAATTATTGGCTAAACCTGTTACTAAATTCTGTGACTAGAATTCCAAGACAAAAGATAGAGCAGCACATTCGTGGATATTTATGGTTTCCATAACTGATTTTGAAGTTGGAAAGTGTGACAGGGACATTTTTTTTAAATGTGCAATCCATAAATTTAATTTTCTCTGAAAAGCATATACAGTACTTATCATGGCTGAAATGTTGCAATTTTTCCTTTGCAATCCAAGGTTTAGCTCATTTAATTTTGAGTTGATATCTGCCAAGATATCTAATTCTAGGAACCATGGTATCTCATCAAGTTCTGGGAAATTATTTCAGAAAATCTCTGTATCGTCCAGAAGACTGCAGAATGGTTCCAGAGTTTTCTTCTTATTAAGCCACCTTACATCTGCATGAAGAAATATATCACCATGCTCAGAATCAGTTATATTCAAAATGTTTCTGAACAATCTGTGATGTGTAGAAGATGGCCTGATGTGATTTACTACACAAGTTACAATTTTCATGACATAGTCAAACTTCAAAACCTTTTCATATAAGGATTTTTCCTGGTGGATAATATGGTGATAAGAAAGACATTTTGGAAATGAATCATCTCTAGCACAAAGAACGAGAAACCCATTATTCTTTCCATTCATTGAAGGCACCCTATTTGTTATAGTAACAAGTTTAAAGAGTGGAATGTTACTACTTTTCGCAAATTTCAGGAGTACGTTCATGAAGTGGCTGCACTTTTACAAATTTGTCTTTAATTGCAAAGTCATGAAAGACCATTCTAATAAACAAACATATGTCCAATATCAGAAATATAGTGCTTTCATCAAACTGAAGTGAAGAATATTCACACGATTGCCTTGATATGATTGAGATTCTAAATTCTTAAAAATCTGTTCAACACATCTAGCGATGGTTTGGTGAGACATTTGAAGTCCTTTTGTAGAAGACATATGTACAGATTTATCTTTGTGACCATTGAACAGAGATTCCGCAGCATTGATCATTGCTTCTTTAACTACTTCCCTCTTACTGAAAAGTTTTTTTCCTTTTTGCTAAAATATAACAGTATTTGTAAGAGGCCATTGTCACGTTACTATTTTATTGAATTAGCATTGTAAATATACTTGTTACGTTTTCTTGGAAACAGGCACACTACTGTTACATGATAACCACACTGTTTTCCTTTGAATTCCACAAAACAATATTGCTCCTCCCAATCACTGATAAAACTGTCAGTTCTTTGTCTCGTAGCCATATAATATTAAGAACATACATCCAACATAAGAACATAACTGAACCTACATTCAAAATCTCTCAAGTTATACTGAATGTTTGATTAAAATCCTGACTGCTTCATTCACTAGCGGTATAAGTATAACTATGTATAAACAAACTGACCTCTTTACTCGCTATTGCTACAAACAGCAATGTTTAAAGGAGTGTACTTATTGTTTGTGATAAATCTTTGCTGGGATTAAAGTGACTCTGTTTCCAATTCCCAAAATTGAGGTCTACTAGTGTTCAAAAACAAGTTTCAATGTCATGGATGTATGTTAGGAAAATGTTCGGAAGGAAGTAATTTTGTCCTAAAATTTGATTTAAAATTAGACAGAATAAAAATTTGGCTCATAAAGGGTACCAGATAGCACATTTCAGGCACCATGGCACCTGCGAGCGCTGTGTTGGACAGGGCTGCTCTAGACCAATTATAAGTAATAATAATTAAGTTCAATGATATCATAGAAAGAGTAAATAGATTTACTTTGGGATTACATTAAACTCATTTCTGACATGAATATATACTATATTCATGTCAGCAAAACAAAGTCTGTTAATTGCATATTGTACAGACTAAAAGATTTAGACTTAGATAACAGCCATAAAAGAAGTCTTTATTTTGCACTCTTGCACCCCAATTTTCTGATATTAAATGCAGCATGGCCCAATAATAATAATAATAATAATAATAAAGAGCAGCTAAACTGTTAAGAAATCCTACAAAAGAGAACTTCAATATTTTAAAGCCTTCTATAGAAGTATGTAAGGAAACAAACCTACTTCATTTTTCTATACAGTGAATCTCTATTCATTTCCGAAATTGAAAATAACTTCCTATGCACCAACTTGGTAATCAAACAAAAAAGATATTCATTCCTTCAAAACAAGATCAGCCAATCAAATCTCCTTAGAATCAGTTAATTACACCAAAAATGGAATAAAGAGTATACTACATAGTGCTACCAAACATACAACAGTCTCCACATAGCATTAAAGAATCAATTAACTTATCTCAATATAAAAACAAACTCTTCAAATACCTACTTGAGCAATACTGTAATTCCTAACAATTTGATAACAAAAAATTTTTATTGTTGAAATATTGCGTTAAAGCTAATCATACACCCACACAAAATAGGTTTAAAAAAATTACTCATCATGTAATCCTTTTTATGTATGTTTATGTTATTCTTTGTATTTTGCTTACCATCTCGCTAAAGAGCAATTTCCACCTAGAGCAATATGCTGATTGGGACATTCTATGTAAATAAATAAATTAAAAAAAAAACTACCCCTCCCAAAATAATAACATTTTGCTCAAAACTTGATTTACAGAATCTTTTAAATATTAATGCATTGGTTTGTTTATTACTATAAACATTTCAGAAATTCAGCACACTAAGTTCTGGTTTCATCAGTCTATGTTAAACTTGACACAGTGTTAGCAATTTTATACTGAAGTTAACATAAATTCTGCTTCGTCAAGCACTATTAGCTGTAACATTACATTAAACTTCGTGTTAACATTGTCTACTGGTATAAAACAAATGTCAGAAGTTAGAAAATAGTTCTGTGAGCAAAGGTTTTGAAGGCAAGTTGCTGTATTTGGTATGTTTTAATACTGTTTCTAATTAAAGAAGAGTCATGTCATTTTTTGAAAGTCTGTGAAAGGGGACATTTTTAAAACAATACAGACTGTTCAAAGTGGTTGTGAGCAGAGTTTTAGATTAGAGTGATTAAAATACTAGAGGTTAAAATATCACTAAAACATGCCCTTTTCGTCCATTTTGCAAGTGTTAATTACTCTGAGATTTTATGCTACTGAAACTTTTCATTGGAAAATCCAAAGCTTCATTTGTGAGTTTATATTGAAGGTTTCCAAAGCTGATGGTTCAAGAAGTGAGCAGTAGTTTTGTTTGGTCTGCTTGATGCTCAGTCAGTAACAACTCATTTCATTAGTTTCAATGAAATGTTCATCTCAATTTTAAAACCATTTTAATTCTGTTGGCATCTGGCTTTTTGGTGCAGTATTTTATGTTAGAATAAAATTGCTACAGTTGCTTACTGGACTGGAAGAACCATATGCATTCCAATTAAATTCCTCTCGAATTTTCTCCCAGGCTGCATCCTTCTGCTTTAGTTTAAGTCAGATGATTTTTTTTTTTGTATTCAATAATTTCTCTTCTCTTTTTTTTGACATGGATTCTAACCTCAAACAACCAGAAAAGCCACATGGGAATGACCCATTTATGTAAATAGTTGTCTGCAAGTAACAGAGAGAGCACCGACAAAAAAGCATTGGAGCTCATTCATAACCCATGTAGAACTGTAGTACACAGTTGTCTTTGGTGTTAACAAGATGCTAACTAACAACTCCATGTAAAAGCTTGATGAAATGCATGAGTTTTAATATTATGTTGGTAAACAAGAAATGTTTTTAACATAGTTGATGAAACTGGGACTTAGGCATGTATTTTGATATAATTTATTTAATGCTATGTGAATGGACTGTGGTTTCTGCTAGCCAAAAAATAAATATAAAAATTGATTATAAGTTGTAAACTCCTATCACGTTGAGCTTCACAGCATACAGCAAGCCTTAGACATTGCAGAATTATTCTGCAGAGTAAGCATAACATATTAAATAGGTTATTTAAAAGAAATTCATGAAGTAAAATGCAACAAAGATGGCACTATACAGTACATCTTGACTTTCAGTGGGTAATATTTAAATTATAATCATAGCCCTAGAGTGTGTTACATTAGGTAATCTAAGATGACAGTGATGTAGCAATCACATATGCTGTTTTAGAATACGACAGAAAAATTTTTGCTGCAATGAAAAATCAGTGTTTTAAGTACAATAGTCTACCTGTCATTATAAAAATTGAAAGCAATAAAATAAATATAAATAAATAGTTGAACCAAAACATCATCATTATCATTGCCCTTCGTGGTGTAATGGTTACCATACTAACTTCATATACCCAAGGTTGCTGGTTCAAACCTGGCAGAAGGCGATGGATTTTTTTCAGGCTTAAAAATCCTTACGCTTGTCTTGAAAGGGAAGTAAAGCTATTGGTCCTGTGGCATAGATTTACAGCATGTAAAAGAACCTCAAGCCTGAAAAAGAGGCCTCTGAGCAAAATTAAGCAGTCTTTCATGCCCACCATAGAATGGGACGCTGGGAACCATAGCAGTTAAAGAGTTTCCATAAATAAAATGCCATTTCCATTTTCAACATCATTTTCATGGCTCAGACCTGTTGGCCAATTCCGTTCCCAGTGGAAATTATGACAGAATAATGTTTCTGTTTTTTAGGTCTTCCAATATTTCTATGATCTAAAGGTGTATAATTTAACATCTTTTTTGGAAATCTGTCTTCATTCATTCTTGTTGATGTTGAAACCAATTATATTTATTTGGTTTCATCTTAGCATTTAATCTAAAAATATTTAATTAGTTCCTTATCTTCTCTCCTCTTTTGGTCTCTTAATGTTAATCCTGCAACTCTTTTAAGAAACCGCATTAAGGCTGTTTCATTTTTCTCTCCAATTTTGTCAAAGGCCATGTTTTTGATCCTAAATCATCATTGGTACTGCCATTGTTTTATAAGATTTTATTTTTGTTTCCTTTGTTGGTTTATTTCTTAAACATCTATATTATGCCTATATGTGATTATACTTCCTAAATATTTAAAGTAGCTACTTCATAAATTATTTGTGTTCCAATTACAGTTTTTGTTCGCTTATGATAAGGTCCAAGTAAAGCCATAGATTTTGTTTCCTATATTTTTTGATTGTATTCTTTTATATTTTAAACAATTCATAAATTGTTTTTGCATGAATTTCTTAAGGGGCTATTATTACTTGGTCATTTGCAAATAGTATACAATTCATTTTCATTTCCTCTATCATAAAATTTACTCTTAAACATTATACCATTTTCTTATGGCATCGTCCAAATATAAATTAAAAAATAATGCTGATAATGGGCAATCTTGTCTAACTCCATGATTAATATCCATAAACACTTCTCCAATTAATATCCAAACACTTCATTCCTTTCCTTTATCTATTCATATTCTTGTATTTTGGTAAAAGCTTTTATTATATGTGCTGGATATCCATTTCTTTTAAAATTTGCCACAATTTACATGGCATTATTTTATCAAATGCTTTTTCATAATTAATGAAAATCAGTTTATTTCTAGATTACTATCTCCTTTTTTCTATTAATTGCTGGAGTGAAAAAAATAGTCTATTGTTGACCACCCTTTTCTAAATCCATGTTGTTCATTGCCATAAGGTTTTCAGATATTTCATCAATACGTCTGGCTAGAATATTGGCATATATTTTTCTGCATGGAACCAATAAAATTATTCTTCTATACGTATTAGAATTATGTCAATCACCTTTTATAAATATTGGTATTATAACAGCTTCACTCCATTCTTCCGGTACGTGTCCATATTGCCAGCAAATGTTTATGAAATCCAATAGCCTATTTAGAAGGGCTTGAGATCCACATTTAATAAGTTCTATATTTATCTTATCTATACCAGCAGATTTCTTGTTTTTAAAAATCCTTATTGTTTTGCTTTATTTTTTTTAGAGTTATAGAGTCAGTACTAAAATCAATTTCAGATATAATATTAATTTCTTCTTGTTGGTTAAAATTCCATAAATCTGTATAATACTGTAACCACATTTTTTCAGGGATTGGATTAATATTTACTTTCTCTTTTTCCTCTATTTCATTTCTTTCATTATTTTGTATGCATGATTTTGTAAGCCTTAAATCATATTCTAAATTAGTGATTATTATCCCAACTTTATCTATGTATTTTATGAACTTCCCTCTTTACTATAGCACATTTCATTTCATACTCAATAATTTGTAAATTACTATTATTTAAATAATTTATATAACCATCCTTTTTTTTTTTTTTTTTTTTTCTTTTATAATTCTATTTCCAAGTTCAAAGTCTTAAGTCCAGTTTTCCTATATCTTTTCTCTCTTCTTCTAAAGCTTATTCTGCTGCTTTTAATATTATTGCTTTTATTCTTTCCTATTCTGAGTTAACATTATTACTTAGCAGCATTTCTTCTAAATATAAATTTAATCTATTCTGATATAATCTTTTTATACTCTCATCTCTTAATAATTTATTTTAAAAGTTTCTTCAATCTTCATATTTTTGTTATATTTATGTTTCCATCTTGCTGGCATTTTAAGTATTGGTTTTACTAGGTAATGATCTTACATAACATCAATACATCCATATTACTGTAGTATCTTCTATTTGTGCCACTGTCTTTTTATTTGCTAATATGTAATCAACAATATTTTGGCTTCCTCTTTCACATCTAGTTAATTTATGAAAATCTTTTATGTTCAAAAAATGTATTCATAACTCATTATGTAAACAAAATGTATAAGTTCTTTCCCATTTTCTGTTATTGTTTCTTCACCTTTATTGCCGACTATACCAGGGGTTATTTGTTTGCCCACTCTCGCATTAATATCTCCTGCTAAAATTATGTTACCATTTATGTTTATTTTATCTATTATTTTATGCAATATTTCATAAAATTCTTGTTTCTTGTTTCTTCCCTTCATTAGGTGCGTAAACTCCTACAACCATTAGATAGCCTCTTTCACATATCATTCTTTCATCTATATAACTATGTATTTTATTTTTCCATTTTTACTTTCTCTACACATACTATGTACATAGTGTATAGAGAAGGTATTGCATTCCACACAAAAATTTGATACCAAGATTTCACCAGAAATACACGTTTTAGGATCCCCTGTATCCAAAAAAAGCATTTTTGGAAAAAAGGTCCGTGTGTGTATGAGCATGTGTGAATACGATAACTCCAAAATGAAAAGTCAGTAAAATAACAAACTTGGTATTTAAGTTTAGTAAACATTTACAAAATTTTCATTTTTTCAAAAATGGCTCTAATGATACAGATTAAAATGCTGTACATTAAAGATATTTATATTGCAAATGAAATGTAAATCTTGAGTTTTCTGGGAATAGCCTGTAAAGACCTCTTTACTCTTAATGAATTTTGTTATATTTTGCATAACTGGTAAACCCTAAGAGATAGACAGAAACTTACTACACAAAAAATGTAGATCACATTAAAACACACAATTTGTCATATATGTTTTTACTTTCTCTATATGTGCTATGTACATAGTGTATAGAGAAGGTATTGTAATGCAACCAAAAATTTGATACCAAGATTTCACTGGAAATTCACTCCTGAATCCCAAAAAAGCATTTTTGTATGTGGGTGTGGGTCTTTTTTTTTTTTTTTTTTTCTTTTTTTTTAAATGGCTAACAATTTTGGTTAAAATATTGTATATTAAAGATATTTACCTGACAAATAAAATGTATATCTTGAATTTTTTGGGAATAGCCTCTGAAGACTACTTTATTCTGGATGTATTTTGCATAACTACTAAACTGTAAGAGATGGACAAAACTTAACACAGAAAAAATGTAGAGCATGTTAAAACACGCAATTTATGCTATATACATTTTTTTTTGTGGAGTTGATCATTTTTGAGATATTCCTTGTCTTTTGTTTCAGCTTTGAAAAACTTATACTTTTCTCATACAGGAATTTGCCAACTCATGTCCAAACAAACAAATTTCAGTCCCATAGCAACCAGCTTTTGGCTTTCACTTTAACCTATGGTACTACCTTATTTCGCTTCTACTTACAATAAAACAAGAAATAAGACTATTTCTACTAATTTTTCTCAATTAGCATGAAGTAAATAGAAGCATTAGCTTTTTAACAATAATTTGTTGCAGAGATATAGAGAAAAGTCATGTGAATGGAACACATCAGATTTTTTTTGTGGAATTGACCATTTCTGAGATATTCCTTGTTATTGTTTTCAGATTTAAAATACTTAAACTTTTCTCACACCAAAATTTGTAATCTCCTGGCTCTGCATAGAAATGGATTTCAACCACATGGCAACCAGCTTTTAAAAGATTTGACATTTGTATTGGCTTATTTTTCTTCTATTTACAAGGAAGCAAGTAATTAAGAAAATATCAGCTAATGTTTATCTCGATTATCTTAAAGTAGACAGAAGAATAATCTTTTTAACAATAATTTATTACAGAGATGTAATGTCGATGGAAAACATCAGATTTTTTATTTACAAATATAGATGCACCTGCTGACGCGTGTTTATTTTGTTGAACTCCACTATAAACATATATATAAAACTATCTAGTTCTTCTGAACCTTTCAATTTCTTTTTGATTTCACTTATTACTGCTACATCTTTTCAACATAACTTTAATTCTTTTTTTTATAACATTTGTACATTATGAGCTAAAGAGCTATCATTCCATGTGGCTACATGTATTTTTATTAGTTTCCCTAATCACTGTTGTCATCTTCAAAGTATCTGGCCAGATATTTCCTTGCGGATTGTGAGTCTGTCTAAATTTCCTCAGAGTAGGTAAGTATTGCTGAGTAAGTCCAATGATGGGGCTGCCATCTTCAAGCATTTTGACCTGCTTCTCTCTTGTATTAACCCCAAGGAGAAGGGTGCCCCATCTGCCAAATACTATCACTAGGGTCTTTGTCCTTTTTACCCCAGACATGGCCTCTCAATTTTCTTAGAGAGTGAGGCTGAAACTTCTGCACTTTGAGGTTTGCCTTCCTCTATTGTGGACTTCACCAGGGGGCAGGGTCGTTACTCCCTGAAGTGGGATGTCAAAAGACGTTATCCACCCATTAACCAGCTAAAGACCCAGAACTAAAGAATCTAAAACACAGAAATTTGATCACAACTAAATAAGGGCTCTAAAGTTGAAGGCCCATCTTGATTGCTAAGTATTTAAAATTATCCTAGAGTTTGCACATAACGGAAAGTTGTGTTGAAAATGCTTAAAACTTAATAAATATATATCAAACATGACGTGCAGTAGATTTAAAGGGTAGTGGTCATCTGTTACACAATGTACATATACTTAATATTTCAGATAATCCCAAAGAAAAGAAAAAAAAATGATGTGTTACATTCCATGACTTTCCCTACCTATTCTTATTAAAAATTGTTCTTCTATCTACTTTATGCTAATCAAAATAAACATTAAACTTTAGCAGAATTAGTTTTATTACATTTTTCCTTGAACGTAGGTATAAGGGAATAAGGGAATTCAATAGGCTAAAGCAATAGCCATATCTTTTAAAAGCCAGTTGCTGTGTGATAACTTTGAAATTCCATTCTCCTTCCATGAACAAGATTAAAAGGTCCATCCTATTTGAGAAAGTTATAAGTATTGGAAAGTTTAAACTTAAAACAAGGAATATCTCGGAAATAGTTTTTATTGTGCATATCTTACATATATGGTATTTTAATAAAAATCATTTGAGCTATTTTTAAAGAAATTAAAAATTCCAAAAACTCTTCCATTAAAGGGTAGTTAGGGTTGGGGGAATCATCCTTGGAAAATACAAACTTAAATAACAATAACCATTTTTACTTTCTCTACACATACTATGCACATTGTATATAACGAAGGTATTGTATTTCACCCAAAAATTCAATACCGAGATTTCACTGAAATATATGTTTTCAGACCCCCTGAATAAAAAAATTAGAAAAAGATCAGTGTGTGTGTGGGGGGAGGTGCATGCATGTGTGTGTACAGATAGCTCAAAAACGATAAGTCTCTTAAATACCAAACTTTGTATAGTATCTCCTAGGGATAAACAGTATAGGAGTTGGTAAAGAAAGTATCTAAGACTAGAGTATTGCTGAATAAAATTGGTCCTAATAAATGGAAGGAGTATTTTGAGAAACTATTAGGTGGAAGTAATGTGCTAATGCAGACAAAAGTACTAGGGGAGTTCCATAAATGTGTCAAAACATTAGTACAAAAAATATTGGAGGACGAAATAACAGAACAGATTAAAAAATTAAAAATTAAGAAAGCTAATGGAATAGATGAAATACCAGGTCAGTTCTGGAGAGTGTGGTATGAAGATATCGAAAGAAGGGTACTGTTAGAAAACTGTTCAACATGCTTCTCGAGGGAGGAAGATTTGCACAAAATTGGAAACAGGGAGTGATAGTGTCAATTTTTAAAGGAAATGGGGAGCTGAATAAACCAAGTAACTACAGAGGCATTAATCTATTACAGTGACAAGTAAAGTGTTTACAGGAATACTAGCAAAGCTACTGCAGTAATGTGCAGAAAGAGAAGATAAATTATCTGATCTACAAGGGGGTTTAGAAAAGAAAAATTGACAATAGACAATATATTACGTAACAAAATTGAATAAAATATGGACACTATAGTTTCCCATACTTAGTTTTTTCCCCAGATGTATTTCAAAGATCTTCATCTTCATTGTCGGCGGATGTTTCTTTGAAATGCATCTGGGAATGAACAAAGTAAGTGAAACTAAAGTGTCCATATTTGACTCAAATTATTTATGTAATAAATTCAAAGTTTTTACTGTATAAATCACTTCACGCCATACCTTCTTGATAATAGACAATATTTTTATAATAAGAACAATAATAGAAAAATATCTAAGTACGAAAAGAGCTAAGGTATATTTAGTTTTTACAGATCTAGAAAAGGCCTTTGATACCATTCAAAGGCATGCACTTTGGCATAAGTTGAGAACAAAGGAAGTAAGCGAGAAATTTGACTATTAGAGGGGTTTTATTCAGATAACAAATCCTGCATTAGGCTTGCCAACAACAAAGTAACGGATTGTGTACCAAATACAATTGGTTTAAGGCAAGGTTTAAATTAAGTACCATTTTATTTAATTTGTTTATCGATGAACATACTCCAAGAAATGGCAAAAGAAAATTCACAATGCCCAGCAATCAAAAATAAGGATATTCCGGGTTTGCTCTTTGCGGATGATCTATTGGCAGCATCAATCACAAGTGGAGGTTTAAAGAAAGCAATAGAAACAACAGAAAAATACTGCAGAAACTGGGATATAAAAATAAATAAAAGTAAACCCAAAATTATAATTTGTAAAAATGGGAAAAAACTCAGCAGAGAAGAAAGATGGGGGTTAGAAGGGAGTGAATTCAAAGTTGTAAATAAGTTTGATTCCTTAGGAGTAAGGCTAAATAATAATGGAAAATGGACAGAGTAAAGGAAAAATGTGCTAGGTAAGGAGAAATTAGCTATTAAAAGCTATGAACATGCTTAAAGAAAATATCAAATATGAGAGTAAACTGGCTATAGAGAATATATGTAGCAACAGTGGAATCAAGAATGATGCATGGAATAGAGAGATTTGGGGACTGGAAAAGGGTGGAAATGTATAGATCAAATTCATAGCAAAATAATATTGGGATTACTAAGAATAGCTCCTAAAAGGTTAGCATTAGTTGAATTAGAAAGAACTGGAAGGAAGGAGTCAGTAGTCAAATGGATAGTGAAATATTGGAACAGGATCCAAGTATTAGAAGAAGGAAATATTGTCAAAGATTGTTTTAAGGCACAAGAATCAGCAAAATGGGAAAGAAGTTGGATACATCAATTAAAGGAAATTGTAAGAAAAGTTGGATTGGGCAAGCTAGCCAACCAATAGACAATAGGGGTACAAAAACTATGGAATAAAGTGAAAACTAGGATAGATGACAAAGAGAAACAAGAAATAATAGGTAACTCAAGGAATAAGAGTACTTTAATATTACATAGGAGTGTTAAAGAATGGGGAAGAAGAAAATATATTGATGTCTGTGAAAAAATAGAAAGAGACAGTCTGCCATAGGCAAGAACAGGAACAAGTTATTAAAAGGTATAAAATTTGATAAAGACCTATGCCCACTATGTAGTAATATTGGTAACAATTTACACTGTATAATTGAGTATAATGTGGAGAGAGATAATATGGAATAAAAACTGGGAAAAGTTACTGCCAGATATACTGTATTTAAAACTTTTTGGAAATGATAGGAAAGAATTTCTGAAACAACTAGGTAATTATACAGGGAAAGTATGGGGAAAGAAAATTGCCAAAGAAGGAAAGGTTCTAATAATAGAACAAATGAGATTGTAATTTACAGAAGAGGAAATAGATTAAGTTGCTAGGTTATAAAAATGTACAAATAGAGGGCAAGGTACATATACATAAATAACCAGGGTGTTAACTGTATATGACCCCAAATTCAGCAATTTTAGGAAAGTAACTATATATGCATGCTGTTTGCAACTTGAAAAGATGAAATAAATTATCTATCTCCTAAGGATGTGACACAAAGATTTGCAAGAAAATCCCCCCCACCCCAAATTACCTTTTACATGAAATTTTTTTTTGAACATTTTGATTTTCATAAATATGGATCTAAGATTTTGATTAAAATATCATATATTAAAGATATTTACATGACAAATAAAATGTACATATTGAATTTTCTGGGAATAACCTCTATATTATGGATGAATTTTGCATAACTGGTAAACCATAAGCGATACAAAAAAAATTACTGCACAAAACATTAGATCATGTTAAAGCACACAATTTGTCATATACATTTTTTGGTACAGCTGACCATTTCTGAGATATATCTAGTTATTGGTTTCAGCTTTAATACTTATACTTTTCTCATACAGGAATTTGTCAAATCCTGGCCAAGGAATTTCAATCACATAGCAACCAGCTTTTAAAAGATTTGGCTTGTGCTTTAACCTGTGGTACTCCCGTATTTCTCTTCTTTTTACAAGGAAGCAAGTAATAAGGCAATTTCTGTTAATTTTATCTCAGTTAGCATGAAGTAAAGAAGAATAAGCTTTCTAACAATAATTTGATGTAGAGAAAGTGAATGGAACACAGTGGATACACACACATACACAAGTAACACGTAGACCGGACATTTTTCTAAAAAAATGCTTTTTGGGGAAATTTAGGGTCCTCAAAACGTGCATTTCCAGTGAAATCTATGTTTTTAGTACACAGTAAAAAAAGTAAAAATGATCCATACTCGTATCCATTAGAGTTATACTAAGCATTTTTTCATTAATAAATCAAGTTTCAGAATTTATTGTTCAAGACAAAAGATCTGAAATGGCAGAAAAACTGTTTCAATGAAAGTTACAATAACAAGTCTTCTGATGAACCCAGGGGCTTTGCTTTAGAAATAACTCCTGGTGTTTTCATGTTGATCTGTAAGTTTATTAACACTAGGTTTTTCAGTACTATACTTTAAACATGCGCACATTCATTCTCATATGCATATTTCCAGAATCTCTGGGAAATAGGGATTGATTCTAATTAAAGAAAAATTCCCCATTCAAGCTGGATATTGAACCTGGGAACTCTGATCACTCAATCGCAGAGGCATCTTAAATATATTTGAACATAATATATTGGTAGGAACAGCTTTAACAAATGTAAATGTTTTGTAATTTATAATTATTAAAGTTAGTTTTTAAGTTAACCTTTGTAACTCATTTCATAACTTATAGGGTTACATTTTGCTAGGAATATAAAAATGAGAAAATAAATTGGGTTACACATTTTTAAGCAGTTGTAGCATATAGGCATATGTTTTGACACAGGATGTTTCAGGAAGTTTTGCTATTCTTGCTTTGAAACTATGTAGATTTGTTAACAGTGACTAATTTCAATTATTTTTCTGTTGAAGGTGAGCGGATCAAGTCCAGACTTGGTATCGTCAAGAAATCTTGGTCTTGGCAGACATCATCCTCACCATCATCATGCTAATCAAGTAAATCTTCGTCATCAGCATCAGTATCTAGAACCTGCCCAACAGCAGCTTCTTCCTAACCCGGAGGCTCATCGCACATATACTAACCTTGCTGCAGTTCTGGACACTCAACAACAGTCTCATCTGGATGATTTGAGGAGAGCATTTGCAGCTTCTGAAGATCCAAATCTTATGTATTGCCTTAATGCCAGCAATGGGGATGTTGGTGTGTTACTGGAGAACAGGCCAAGGTCCACAACAGTGCCTTATCATTCTGTGAATTCTGTTGCAAATGGAACTCAGTTTACTGGAGGTGCATCAGAACCAATTTATGAAAATGTTCCTTTGCCATGGGCAGCGGATGTTAGAAACACAGGTGTGCATAATAAAAGATTACCGTTCTCTTTCCTTTCATACAATTCAAGTTTGAGTATACATGCAGAATTTAAAGGAGCAATGTGCAGTAAAATTATCTTCAATCTAAGCATGTTTTAGTAAAAAACATGGTTTTTAAGTTTGATTAACTGCAACATTCTTAAACTGTGATTTTCATGAACTGAATTTTGAACTTTTTTTTATTGTGCTTTGTTTTCCAGCTCATAACACTTAATATGTTGTGATTTTAGGCTTAATTTATTTTTTAGATGAATAACATTTTAAAAAAGGGCTGTAGCTTTCCTGGCAGCGTAAATCTTTGAAGTTCTCTTAGGCTTCCAGCTAGGTGTAGATATGGTGAGGTGCCAATGTTTCGAGAGCGTACATTGTTCCCATTTTCAGGGTTACTGAATGAATTGAACTGATGTGGTCTTCTTATATAGATATGTTCATGGGTTCCATGTGGATCAATCAGCACACTTTATTTATTTATTTTTTTTTCTCCTGAAGGCGGGAGCAATATATGCTCCCGAAACATTGGTGCCTCACCGTATCTACACCTGGCTGGAAGCCCAAAAGAACTTTGAAGAAAACATTTTAAATCCTCAGCAAGCTAAAATGAAGAAAATGCATTACTTAAACATTTGGTCAATTCAAAATACCATGATATGCCATGTTCAGAAGCAAACAGCAAAGTAATAAGGATATCAGATAGCTTTCATATATTGCATGCATAGAAAATTATTGAAAAAATATGTGTTATGTTCACATGATTCTACCCTCTCTTCTACAAACTATTCTTACAAAAGCTTATTTCTCTATTTCCTTTTTGTTAATTGACTTAAATGTTTGCAGAAATTATTTTATTTTGCATTTTGTTATAGTTATAAACAATAGGCTGTATTATCTGTCCAATCTTACTTCACTGGCAAAGTTAACAAACCATTGTGGATAAACCAGTGGTTCTTAGCTGTGTTTTTCTGCTATGCAATTAAAAAAACTATGCACCTACATTTCCCTATCTACTTTTACTCTTCACAGATAGTAATTAAAGTTATGAAACATATAATAAATCAAACACAGTAAAACAAGTTGTTTATTTAGTATGAAAGGTGAAATTCTTCCCAAAATGTAGACATACTGTTTAATGATGTATTGCATGTGTTCATCCCTCCAACTGCTAATATTGTGTCAGTGTTTTTTGTAAATTTCAGCATTCACATGTGGACAACATATACCGCACATTACTTTAATATACTGCCATACTGACCCAGAAGAGTTAATCTGAAGATGGAAGGGTCCCACTCTTTCAAGATCTGAGTCATCACCGCTATTGATAATTAATCAGTCAAGACAATGTCTGCCATTCCCTCCAAGTTTTGCCTGTCACATTGCTGAAAAGCTGCTTAAACCAGATTTACCTCAGCTAATTTAAAAGTTTTGTTTCTGGGTATATACTTATGTGAAGTACCTACACCTTGACTCGTAAATTTAATTCATGGTGCTTCGCAATATTACTTATATATACTCTTTATTTGACTCCAGACATACTTAATTGGATTGAGTTAACAATGATCAGGAAGCAGTCTATCACCTACCTTCTCTTGTCGCCCTCCATGGTGTAATGGTTACCATGCTAACTTCATATACCCAAGGTCGCGGGTTCAAACCCGGCGGAGGACGATGGATTTTTTCAGGCGTAAAAATCCTTAGCATGGCTTCCTTCGAAAGGGAAGTAAAGCTGTGGGTCCCGTGTCGTAGATTTACGGCACATAAAAGAACCTCAAGCCTGATAAGAGAGACCTCTGAGCAAAATTAAGCAATCTTTGACACCCAATATAGAATGGGACGCTGAGAACCAAAGCAGTTAAAGAGCGTCCATAAATAACAGGCCATTTCATTTCACCTACCTTCTTGACCAAATCGTCTATAACAAACTTCTCATATAAATTTTAATTCTAATAGCTCCGATTTAACTGTACAGTGTCATGTTTGTCCTGAAGCCACTTTATTATATGTTCTTTTCTCCAAGAACTTTCAGAAATATGCTCTAATTTTATGCTATGATAAGGAATGTTATCCATAATAATTACCCTGTTAGGTTCAAGTTTAGGGAACACTTTCTCAAACCAATCTCATTTTTAAGTAAGAACCATTTTGTAATATAGTAAGAGACTTTATTTATGAACATAAATTGTATCTTAAACTACAATATGTACATTTTTTCACTTTTCAACATTAACCTTTAAACATTTGTCAAGTCATGGCACCAGCTTTTGGAGCCCAGCATCAAAGAACTCTGCCGCTTGACCGTTAAACCAACATGTTTAACGTTTCTTTCAACATGTCATCATTTTCCAAATGCTTTCCATCAAGAAATTCCTAAGTTTTGGAAACAGATTAAAGTCTGATGATGCTTGTCAATAGAGAAGTGCCTGTTTTGGCAAATTTCCTCATCAATTTTTATGTCAAGTCTTCATTCATGACAGCTGGTTGTCCATATCGTTCATCATGAACATTTATCCTTCATTCATTAAATAGCCTACATCATTTACACACATTTCCATCATTCATCACACCTTTACCATAAACTTCAACAAGCTGCTGGTGAATTTCAGCAGGACAAACTTGTTTTGCATTTAAAAACCAAATAATGCAGCAGACTTTACAATCAGCGGGATTACTGATTGCCATGGCAACAGTGGAAGCAATATAAAATAAAACCAACACTGGCAGAGATGTGAAACGTGCATAGTGAGAGGCTGACCAAGAGTGGTCGACCTTGAACTGACGTCACTTGACAGGATGCGTGACACGCTGTGCAATTTGTTTTTATTTTAAAAATGATCCTTGTACTTCCCTCTGTCATGTCTTCATGATAGTGTCCTGGTTTTTAGATTCAAAAACAATATCTCTGCTCTCCTCAAAACCATTCTCATTTCCTATTTCTCTTTACTTGTGAATTTTTTAAGTCCTATACTAAACCAGATAAGAAGGCTTGTTTCTTTGTTTTTATCCATGTATCAATCCATATCTTAGATAACCCTCATTAAGCCACATCTCATCTATGTAATAATGACCTCTGTTGGAATTTTCTAATATTCCATAAATATTTTCTTTGCCACAATATGTCCTCCTTTTCTACTACATTGTTGTTGCAATTTCCCTTACAAATTCAAACCCTATTTCTTTGAGCAAATTATGTAGTGAAGATCTTTTTAAATTACACAATTCTGGATTACTATTCCGTGCATGCACACTTTATTTAATGCTCATTAGTGAAAAAGAACTGGTGCACTTTGTGAGCAATAGCTGCTCGAACAAATTTGTCACAATTTATGTTGAAAACACATCTGCAGCATTTTCTCTTTTTCCAGGATGTCAAAAGCTTTCCTATGGTTGACCACTCTTTTCTTGTACATTTTATGCTGCTTTCTAAAACAGCAATAATTCGGCCGTAAATTGAGCATTCTGTCTAATGCAAGAGCAGGGTACTTTGCACAAAACTTACTGTATAATTTTAAGAGCAATTGTTTTCTTGTCACTTTTGTCTCGCTTGTTTCATTACTCCAGTATCACATGCCTCTTTTTATTTTCTAAAGAGCAAACTCCACCTTGACAGTTTTTGAAATTTAAATGTCTGAATCTTAATATTTATAAAATCGGTATTAAATCAATAATTACAGCAGTGTTAATGTGCTTATATTCTCTACTGAATTTAAATGCTGAGGAGTATATTTATTACACTATAAGTTGAACTAATAAAACAAGACATTTATTAGAAACTGGGTTAAATTCTTATATTTTGCATAATTATCAATATCAGTTGATTTTCTGTAAATGCCAAAATTCAGTTTATTGTTTTTTTGTACTATCTTTAACTCTATAAAAGAGAAATAGCCATTATTTTTTAATGTGAATCATATAGATTTGTCCTGCAAACTCAAAAGTTTTAAAGCATTATTTAAATGTTTATCCAGAACAATTATTATTGCAAAAATATCACGAACATATCTATACCAAGTTTTAAAAATTAAAGAAAATACTTTAGTGACCTGTATTTCAAAATAGCTTAGAAAAGATTAGTAAGAAAAAAGTGAAAGTGACTACTCATTACTAAGTCAGAAGTTTGTTAATAGAATTTTTCATTAAAACTGAAAAAAATTTGATCCAAACTAACGTTGTAAGCTTGACCAAAACATTTATTGAACCTTTATTTAATCAGACAAAATTTTATTGCTGATTGTATCAGAGCTTAAAAAAAATCTGATGTGTTACACTCGCATGACTTTCTCTAGATACTTAACATATAAAACTCTTACGAAAGATAAATCTTCTTTCAATACCATTCTAACCAAAATAAACATTAGCACAATGTTATTACTTAGTTTCTTATAAGTAGAAGGGAAGTAAGGGAATGCACTAAGCTAAAGTGATAGTCAAAGTTTTTAAAAGCTTCGTTATGCGTGCAAATCGCTTCTTTGATTGACCAGGAGTACAACAAAAGAAAAATGGACACTTCCCTCCGAGAAAAGTGTAAGTACTTCACAATCGAAACTAATAAAAAGGAATACCTCGAAAACGGTAAGCTCCACGAAAAAATGTATATGACATAATGTGTGTATTTTAACAAGACTTACATTTTTTGTATAGCAAGTTTTTGTCTATCTCTTACGGTTTACTAGTTATGCCAAATTAAGCAAAATTCATCCAGAATAAACAGGTCTTTAGAAGCTATTCCCAGAAAATTCAAGATGATACATTTTATTTGTGATAGAAATGGATTTAATGTGTGGTATTTTAATCAAAATCGTTAGAGCCATTTTTAAGAAAATCAAACTTTTCGAAAATTTTCCTATGTAAAGGGTAGTTAGGGGTGGGGGTATTTTCTTGAAAATCTTCATGTCGCATCCTTGGAAGATACCAAACTTAAATACCAAGAATGGTATTTAACCGTCTTTTTGTTTTTGAGCTATGCTGTCCACAGACACACACACACATGCACACACCCACACCCACATGGACCTGTTACTGAAAATGCTTTTTTTGGACTCAGGGAGTCCTAAAACATGTATTTCTGGTGAAATCTCGGCATCAAATTTTTGGGTGGAATACAATACTTCTCTATCCCTATGTACATAGTACATACGGGGCTAGAGAACATAAAAATTAATACCTAAACTCTCAAACTTTTTTAAAAGCACTGAAAATTCAGGACCTTTTTTTTTTTTTTCTTTTTTTTTCTTTTTCTTTTTTTTTTTTTTTAATTTTTGGATGCAATGCCATACATTTACTTCTGCTATGTATGTGGCAAATAAATCAGAAAACTAGCAAGTAAGCAAGCAAATGCCTAAATTTTTCCAAAAACTTGTATTTGATCTAATAATATTGTTCTTTAATTGTACCTGCACAGTTAATGAACATCCTGTATTGATTATTTCCCCGCTTTCAATTTTATTTTATTTTATCAAGTTTCTTTATGTTGTTTTACCTATTCCTTATAAATAAAAGGAGATTCTTCTGTAAAGGTTTTTCCTCTTAGGTGCCCAAATATTGCTGCTGTTCAGAGCTGAAATGTAACGTTGATTGTAAGGTTTAATGACTTTTATGTGCTCTCAAGACCATGTCATTTTTCACATATGTTACTTATAGGGAAAGGTCATGAAGTAATAATTGTTTCAAAACTTTTTTTCCTAAAAATTTCATTAATAGCAAAGTAGAATGTTTCAAGACTGTTTCATGAAAATGAATGATGCTTTGTTTTGTCAATAAATTTTAACAAAACATTTATGTAAAAAGAAAACTCATCTCGGTCTCAGTGCCATAAAAGTGTAATTCTACTTCAGTGCACAGCAAACGCATGCCAAAATAACCTTTCCAAGTTTCAGCACTGCACCTCCAATGGTTCTAACTCAGTAGCTACAAAAATGGTGTTTGTTAAAAATTGGCAAAATAGAATATTTTTTAACTCCCAAAATGGAGTACTGTGCATTTGTCCACATTTACAAAAAAGCTATGATGGCCGGGGTTTTTATATTGCATCAAGCATTTAATTACATTTGACATAAATATAAATAAAATTCTCATTAAAACTAATTCTTCTATCCATCTTTCACTATATAGAAAAATACCTAACATTTTAGGGTCATTAAATTATAAGGTAACCCACTCTCATGGCCTCTCTCCATGGGTGTGATATCCGAGTGTCTCCAGGAAAGTGGTGCCGGCAAAGTGGAGTCCTTACCTTAAATAAATGCTGAAAATATTGACCATCTGCTCCCAAACAGGCAGTATAGCAAGTTAAAGATGTTCTCGCTAATTCACCTAAGATCAATAGCAGAAATCCCTGTGTAATCTTCAGAAACTTGGTGATAATATCATGCAAGAAATCACAAAGATTCCTGCTGCTATGCTTAGACAAGTGAGTGAGAATTTTCGCAAATTGTGCTGCCCAAATGTAAGCAGAAGTTCAACATTTCCATAATTTATCATAAGATACATATTTTGTGTGCCTTTGCCGGCACCACTTTCCTGGCAACTCTCGGATCTTTCGCGCAGTGGAGAGAGGCCGTAACAGGGGCTACCTTATAATTTAATGATCCTATAATATCAGTTTAGTCCCTATATGGACTTAAAATATATACAACTTATGTAAACAGCAAATCAGTATCATAGTAGCTTATAGAACATGACAAAAGAAATGAGAACCTATAATGATGTGTATGAGAGGAAATGATTGAACAAGTCTGGGCAGTGTGATCTCAAAGCAAAGTGGCATAGATGAGGATGTTAATGAAAGAATTAAGAAGGCAAGATGCATCTTTATACAATTTAAATCTATTTGTTGATCTAAACAGTTCCTCAAAACTCAAACACAGATTATTCAACACAAACGGAAATACCATACTGTTATATAGGTATGAAACATAGAAAGCAACAAAGACATAAAAAAAAAATTGCAAGTTTTTATAAACAGATATCTGAGAAATATAATAGGAATTTGTTAGTCTCGAAAGATATAAAATGAAGATTTGTGGAATAAAGCAGATAAGGAAATCAGCAAAGGAATTAAGTTCAGGAAGTGAAAATGGGAGTAAAGGAAGAAAAGTGGTAATATTACAGGAATGTCCTTTAAATGGAATCTCCAAGGCTCAAGCAGAAAAAGAAGTAGACCTAGGATGACTTGGTGCAACATGGTGCGAGCTGAAGCAAAGGTGATAAGGAAGAGTTGGAATGAGATAAATTTGTTATTCAGTGGAATGTCTTCATAAAGACCTTTTACTTCCCCAAAGAGTGAACAGGATTCTATTGCTACTTATACAGCATGTGGAAATGACATAAGATGCTTATATCATAGCTTTTAGTAATGAACGCCGGCAGAGAAAAATAAATTTGCAAATGTATAAACATTTCCTGCCATTAGATGATATATATATTTGGAAAATCCTAACTTATAACACTGAATAATTAAAATTGATGTGTTCCATTCACATGACTTTCTCTAACTATTCCACAAACAAACTTTACCAAACATTCTTTTGTCTGAGTAAAACAAAAGAGATGAAACGAAAGGTGACTTCCTGCTTGAGAAAGTTTAAGCAGTTTAAAATTGAAACTAATAACAAGGAATATCTTGGAAACAGTTTACTGTACAAAAAAATGTTTAAGACATAAATTGTTAGTTTTGACAAGATCTATATATATATATATTTTTTTTTTTTTGTAGCAAGTTTTTGTCTTTCTATTATGATTTACCAGTTATGCAAAATTCATTCAGAATGAAGAGGTCTTCAGAGACTATTTCCAAAAAATTCAAGATATATATTTTGTTTGTCATGAATATATATTAGACAATGGTATTTTGATCAAGATTGTTAGAGCCATTATTAAGAAAATAAAAATTTTTGGAGGGTAGTTGAGGGTGGGAGTGGGGGTGAGATTTTCTTGAAAATCTTCATGTTGCATTCTTGGAAGTAACAGACTTCGTTTTTGAGCTCTGCTGCCCATAGCACCACACACGTGCGCTCACCGATATGACTTTTTGGGTGAAATACAATACCTTTTCTACTATGTACATATGTGCTAGAGAAAGTAAAAATGGTTAACACTACCAAATATTATTTGACACAAATTATATTTGTATGTCTCTTATGCTTACCTGTAGGGTCATTGCATTGTACATATCCCTTTCATAGGCTTTCTCCACTGCATGAGAGAACAGAGAGATGCTAAGGAAATGATATTGACAGGGCATACCAAAAGTCTTACCTTAGAGTATATGCTGGAAATGTTCACCTTCTGCCTTAAACAGGCAACATATCTCTAAAAATGTCGTTCACTCACCTAAGGAGAAATTCTTCCGATTTGTTGCATTATGTCATCTCTTAAGTTCTTGTGCTTTGCAAGTATTAGAACAATACCACTATCTTTCAAACATCCTGATAGATAAACATCACAACTAGTTAAGTCAGTGGAATGATGGGATCGTAAATCAACATTTATGTGTCATGAAATAGTTCTTTTTATTTCATGTAATGTTTTGGCAGTAGTATGTGGTGTTGCAGAATCTTACTGGAATCAAACTTAAGATTTTTCTTATGTCAAATGATAAAAAAGTGTCTTAGAATTAGTTTCCTATATTGCTCTTATTAATTATTTCATTATACAAAAGGAACACACTACTATTACACACCACATTCCAATTTTTATGTCATAGCCCAGGGTTTTCTTAAGCCCTGTATTGACTGTTGAAAGTTGCTTTGTAAAGAGCACATAAATCCTTTGGTATCTAGTATTAATTAATTATATATCCAAAAAATTACCTAAAAGTATATTCTTAATGTATATGAGACATGCCACTCAGCACACTCTTGTGCATACCTCTACTTACATCCCTTTGACGTAACGTGACGCATATAGGGGCAGATTGTCAACCATTGATCTTTCTTTGTATTCAGGTAGGTCTATGGGATATATATATATATATATATATATATATATATATATATACAGTGATAAACGTTTAGTGGTGTTTCAGAAATAAGTCCAGTGCTAGTTTGGGATTAAATGTGAGAAAGACATTTTTTTTATACTCCATGAAAGTCAACTACATTGTTGAATATGATCTAAGTTTTGAAGTAGTTAGAAATATGCTGCACCAAGAGCTTTCATGAATCTTATGAATACTGCGTGTGGTCCTTATTTGGAAAATACTGTGGAAAATACCGTGGAAAATACCACTTACTACAGAGTCATTAACAAAGTTTTTGTAACAGCGTAAATTGAACACTAGACTTGCACATTGTGCACCTTCCTCCTCCTCCTCCTCCTCCTCCTCCTCCTCCTCCTCCTCCTCCCCCTCATCATTAATATGATCTAAACTGCTCTATGTACTATCAAAATATAACATCAAGAGACAATTTAGAAATAACTATTCTGAACAATATTCTTAATTTGTTAGGTAAAGAACGCTAAAGAAAACTCCATGAACTAAAAGAGACCTCCTTTAGTAGTCACAGGTGTGGTCAATATGAAATATCACACACCAATATTCTGTGTGCTGGCTATAACTTTTTGTTAAACTGATAGCGAAAAGAGTAAGCCTTTTTCATATGGGGAATTTGCAGAAGACTTATTTGTAACCATAGCAGATGGGATTTGCCCCAGTATAATAAATTCATTTAAAACATTTAGGCTAGAAAGAAGTCAATAATTTCCAGAATAGGAGAAATGAAATCTGACATAGAAGACCAATTGTAACCTATATGATGACAGGTCTTACATGGTACTCATAACCTTAGATAAGGCTATTACTGCAAGCAGTTCTAAAGTATAACGAAAGTAGATCGAGAATAACTGATGTTAACCAAGTTTCTGCATTGTATTTAAGTGTTACTAAATTAAAGCCCAATAATGACAACCTTGTAGCTGCAAAGATCTCAAAATCATTACCAGAAAACATCATAATTGTTATTCATAGTGTCCATATTGTATTACAGTCACATAATAAAAATAAACCTATGGTTTAGCAACATTATTACAATTCCTACATACTATCCATGTCTGCCACTGATCCCATTTGTTATGGTATTGCTTGTTATGTCAGAGAGGCTACGATAGTTGGAGTGTAATGGTGGAAGAAGTCTGGGCATATCTATTTCCCCTTCAGTGGTACTCCTTATGTAGATGAAACTAAGATTCATTGCAGATAAACAAAAGCTGTGGATGATGATTTTTTAGAAATTAAATAGACCAATTGCAGTAATTCACTTACTTGCTGGGCTGATTTTGTTACAATTCTCTCATTTGTCCAGATCATTTTGTTACAATATTTACACTTGTATACAGCAATATTATGTCAGTCAAATAGACAGCAACATTCCTTACAAAAAACAGAAATACACCTGTTGGTTCAGCTTACTTGTTTAGTTATTTTTACTTTCTCTAGCCCCATATGTACAATGTACATAGGGATAGAGAAGGTATTGTAATGCACCCAAAAATTTGATACCAAGATTTCACCAGAAATTTATGTTTTGGGGTCCCCTGAGTCCGAATAAATCATTTTTAAAACAAAGGTCCATGTGTGTGTGTGTGTCTGTGGACAGCATAGCCCCAAAACGAAAAGACCGTTAAATACCAAACTTGGTATTTAGGTTTAGTATCTTCCAAATATGCGACACAAAGATTTTCAAAAAAATACCCCTACTAAAATCTACCCTTTACGTGGAACAAATTTTGAAAATTTTGATTTTCTTAAAGATGGCTCTAACGATTTTGATTAAAATCCTGTATATTAAAGCTATTTATGTTCGAAATAAAATATATATCTCGAATTTTTGGGGAATAGCCTCTTAAGACCTCTTTATTCTGGATGAATTTTGCTTAACTGCTAAACCATAAGAGATAGAACTACACAAAAAATGTACATCACGACAAAACACGCAATTTATGTCCTTTATGTTTTTGTTGTGGAGGTAACCATTTCTGAGATATTCCTTGTTATTGGTTTCAGTTGTGAAGTACTTAAATGTCCACTTTTCTTTTGTTCTACTCCTGGCCAAGCAAAGAAGTGATTCGCAATGACAATCGCATAACGATAGCTGTTAAAACATTTGACAATCATTTTAGCATAGCACATTCCCTTATTCTCTTCTACTTATTAGGAACTAAGTAATAACATTCTGCTAATATTTATCTCGATTAGCATTGTGTACAAAGAAGGATAATCTTTTGAAGGAGGTTTGTAGAGCAGCTAGAGAAAGTCATGTGAGTGTAACACATCAGATTTTTTGTGCTAAACTAGCACAGATTTTAACAAATTTATTTTCTAATGATCTCTTAGAATGCTTCTTGTGTAACACTGAACTCAAAATTTCAAATTTATTAGTGGTCTTGTGTATGTCTTTTCTTGTACTTGCTACAGAGTTTGGAAATCTTTCAACAAACTCACTGCACACACAACAAGGAAATTTGTCTTTAAAGTAAACTTTGAAATAAAGTCATTCTTCCGCAGAAAGGTGTTACATGTTTATTACAGTGACTGACTATACCTGGCAAGAACAGAAGCAAAACATGGTACTAGTGCACCTAGTAGGAAATGGAAGTCCAAAGTGACGCTGAGAACCACAGCAGTTAAAGAGCGTCCATAAATAACACGCCATTTACATTTTCGTAAAATGCTTTTGAGGAAACATTTTAAACTTTCATAATTTAAACAATTTTGATAGCATGCGATTTGCACAAATGTTATGAAGCAAAGCAGGATATCTTGTTGTATAGCCTTGTCATATATATGCTAAGCTTCTGGAGGATGATGATTCTCAACATTTTACTTGCTCTGATATAATGGAACAGATTGGCAACCGAGCATAGCTTAACCTTCTATGAAAGCTCAGTGCACATACAAATTATTTTTTTTTTGTGTGTAAATAGCAGTTTTCGTGTACCTTTTTCATTCCAAAAAGACTGTTTATAAAGCAGCAATAAACTCAGCATGGTTTTAAACACTAAAAGTGATAAAACAAATAATATGTTGACCAATATGGCTTGTTGAGACATTTTAAATTCTGGCATATGGCCGATTATATCAAGCTCAGTCTTTACGACTCCTAAGAGTTGGAAAATTTGCTACTTGTAAATTTGTGAAGAAAGTGTATAGTACAGAAAACTACATTTAGTGTTTTCGGTTATACTAAAGGTAATGTAGTTCTCTCCCGTGAGAAGGGATCTTGCAATAATAGTTTCTTATGCCAGAGGATTCCAAACTCTTGATTGTTCCTGCATTTGAGAGTTGATATTCTTAGAAGTCATCTTTGATTCTCCATAGCATTGAACTTGACGGTTCAGTTTCACAATAGGGTATAGTTTAACATTTTCAGGATAGGCTATTCTTTTCCCACAGATACAAAAAATCATTAATGATAAATATCAAATTAACTGATGTAAACAGAAAAGTTTTTTTTTCTCAATAGGAGTAATAGTATTATTTAGGTGTATCAATGTATATTATAACATATTTGTTTTCTTTCTGAATTTTTATAATCTGGGAA
This sequence comes from Hymenopus coronatus, assembly GCA_030762935.1. Lineage (NCBI taxonomy): Eukaryota > Metazoa > Arthropoda > Insecta > Mantodea > Hymenopodidae > Hymenopus > Hymenopus coronatus. The sequence goes on from CM060882.1 coordinate 117,941,637, forward strand.
TTTTTTAATTGAAGTTCTGCTGTCATTCATGGTTTTGAGTAGTCTCTAGTAGACTGGTTTCCTAGAATCGACTTGCAGAAACATATACTTATAAATAATTATTTATATTTCTTTTTATTTCTATCCTTCAGGCATTTTAGATGAACCAGATATGCGCAGTCGAACATCTAGCATTCAGTCAGCACCAGAGATGGGCCGTGTTACAACTAATGAGCACAAGTTAGGAGTACATGAGACTCAGCAGCACATCTACAATAATGGAGGATTAGAACAGTTTTCTTCAAGGAATATTAGTAATAGGATAACACAAGTGAATAAGACTTCATCACCTCATGAACTTGCTTCATTTTCATTGCCTTATCCAACAACAAATAATAATGATTACAGTGCAAGTACTGACTCGGGAAGCATAGCAGGTATTATTTTGAATGCTTTTATGTTATGTTTTCGTATTTGTTGTATAGTTGGCTTGTATTGTTACATACAGCTTAAGTAAACCACAAAAAAGAGCTTTACAAACAAAAGTATAGAAAAAAATTATTGTGTGTTACATTCACATTACTTTCTCTATCTATTCTGCAGTACACTAAGGTTATAAAACCCTATTCTTCTATCTTTCTCATGCTAAATAAATATAGATAATGGTATAAATGGCTTATTTCATATTTTCACATAGATTCAGGGGGAATAAGGGAATACACTTGGCTAAAGTAATAGTCAGTTCTTTTAGAGCATTTTGCTATGTGATGGTCTTGAAATTTTATGATATTTAGATGAGGGGGAAAAAAAAAAGAATGATGTTATTTTCATTTGAAAAAATCTGATGTGTTACTCTCACATGACTCTCTAGCTACTCTACAAACAAACGTCTTACAAAAGATAATTCTTCTTTCAACACCATGCTAATCGAGATAAACATTAGCAGAATTTTGTTACTTAGTTCCTTATAAGTAGACTGGAACTAAGGGAATGCACTAGGCTAAAGTGATAGCTAAATGTTTTAAAAGCTGTCGTTATGCAATTGTCATTGCAAATTGCCTCTTTGCTTGGCCAGGTGTAGAACAAAAGAAAGGTGAACACTCCTGTCTGTGAAAAGTACAAGTACTTCACAACTGAAACTAATAACAAGGAATACCTCTAAAACTTTAAGATAAACAAAAATAATGTATATGACATAACTTGTATTTTTTAACAAGATCTACATTTTTTGTATAGCAAGTTTTTTTTCCATCTCTTACGGTTTACAAGTTATTCTAAATTAACCAAAATTCATCCAGAATAAACAGGTCTTAAGAAGCTATTCCCAGAAAATTCAAGATATACATTTTATTTGTGATAGAAATGGCTTTAATATGTGATATTTTTAATCAAAATCGTTAGATCCATTTTTAAGAAAAACAAGATTATTGAAAATTCTTCCATGTAAATGGTAGTTAGGGAGGGAATTTTCTTGAAAATCTTTGTGTCGCATCCTTGGAAGATACCAAAATTAAATACCGTCTTTTCGTTTTTGAGCTATGCTGTCCACAGACACACACACTTTCTGAAAATGCTTCTTTTGGACTCAGGGGGTCCTAAAACATGTATTTCCAGTGAAATATGAACATCAAAATTTTGGGTGGAATACAATACTTCTCTATCCCTATGTACATTGTACATATGGGGCTAGAGAAAGTAAAAAATATTAGTATTGAAAAATTTAAATCAAAAACAAGGAATATCTGAGAAATGGTTTATTGCATGCATTCTCTCTCTCTGTCTCTCTCTGTCTGGTCTCTCTCTCCCCCTCTCTCCCCCTCTCCCTCCCCCTCTCCCTCTCCCTCCCCCTCTCCCTCCCCCTCTCCCTCTCCCTCTCCCTCCCCCTCTCCCTCCCCCTCTCCCTCCCCCTCTCCCTCCCCCTCTCCCTCCCCCTCTCCTCTCTCTCTCTCTCTCTCTCTCTCTCTCTCTCTCTCTCTCTCTCTGTTTACCAGTAATACAGAAGTCATTCAGAATGAAGAGAGCTTCAGAGACTATTCCCAGAAAATCCAAGATATATGTTTTATATGTCAGGTAAATATCTTTAATATATAGCATATAATAAGCCATTTTTGAGAAAATAAAACATTTCAAATTGACATGCACACCCATATGCGAACACTTACACACAAATCAAATTATTGTATCAGTTTATGATAAAGCCGTTTTTGCATACTGAGCGCACAAAGACTTTTTCTGCGGCATCACCATCTTCTTATAAACAATCCACAACATGCTTTGACATTGAATGAAACTGATAGGAGGGGGCTTAAAATTTGACATTTAGTGTATCCAGTGATGGATATGCTGCCATCTATTGTCGTGCATTAGAAAGTATTATTTAAAATTTGCTGTTTCTTTTTTTCTTTGCTAAAACAAGGTTAAGTATATAATGGATAACCATAATCAAACTATAAAAGCAGATCTCTTTTGTTCAGATTTTGAAGTTGAATGTTAAAGAACTTGTAAAATGTATATTGCCTTTGAGAATATTTATACAGACTTTGAAATAACTAAACAATTTCAAATAATAGGGGTAGGGGGATAATCTGTTTCGTAGATGTTGTTTGAATAAGGAAGGATTATCAAATCAGATAAAAATATGGCCATGTACAAAACAAGTCATTTTAGCAGTTGCATGCATGATTTATTTTTGTTTTGTTACAAATGCATATGCCCAAAAAACAGGTTTATTATATGAAAACAGTAATGGGAATGCACAGTGAAGTAACTAATTAATTAAAAGTAAAAACTTACCTCAAAGTAAGTTACTTTATTTCAAGAGTGAAGTTTGAGTGTAATCTAGGATTAACAAATCAGATAAAAATATGACCATGTACAAAACAAGTCATTTTAGCAGTTGCATGCATGATTTATTTTTGTTTTGTTACAAATGCATATGCCCAAAAAACAGGTTTATTATATGAAAACAGTAATGGGAATGCACAGTGAAGTAACTAATTAATTAAAAGTAAAAACTTGCCTCAAAGCAAGTTACTTTATTTCAAGAGTGAAGTTTGAATGTAATCTAGGTTTATTATAGTTTCTTTGAAAACTTCTGTAGAGATGAGCTTTGGATGGGTGGCAAATTTTGACTTCTGTTTCAGTGTGGTTTGATTCAGATGGGCAGGCTGAGCTGTCAGATTTCTTTCTCTGCAGTCATTTACTGCTTGAGGTGAAAGTAGCCTCTGAAATAAGGAGGTACAGATTGAGTTATAAAATGTATTTTCTGCCAAACCAAGATAAGATGGAGAAACAAATAGGAATGTATCACATATTTTATATACTTTCATTGTCCCTCTCCCATCAGTAAAGATGAAACTACTAGATCTCAAATTATTGGTTTGGTAAAGGATTTTTCTTGTTGGCTGAAGTAAAGGATATACATTTTATCCAAATGTTTTAATACCTTTACTTCACAGGCTAACATTTTCTTTTATTTGCTGAAAACTAAATATCTGTTTGTAATGTATGAGTGTTTAAACCAATAGCTGTGCTTTCAACAATTAAATATTTATATAAAAATGATCCAATTTTAATATTCAATTCTTGGAAAAAAACTTTAAAATAAGTTATTGTTCTTCTTCAGCAGTTGCTGAGCAGCATGAAAGTGACAACATAGAAACATGTGTCAGTACCTCCAGCCTTAATTCTGTAAAACAAAAACCAAAGAGAAAATGGGGATTTGTTACGGGAGGTGGAAAGAATAAGTCTGGTTCATCAAATTCGAAGTCTTCTAAAAGCAATACTCTTGGAAAGAACAAAAGTGTTTCTAATAATGTAAGTGATCTACAGCACAGATGGAGCACAGGACTTCCCAGATTACCACTGCCAGCAACCATATCAAAGGAGACAATGGCAAGTATTTAAATTTTTGAGTAATAAATATTGTAGGGAAGTTCATATGCATCATTTGGAGAACTGAGTATAGAATTTCCTTGGCCAGACTCTTTGTGACTTCTTTTTTATTGTGTTACTACTTAAATGCAGTCTAATTACTAATATTATACTACATTTTATGGTGCTAAAATCTGAAAAGCCTTGAGTAACAGTTGAAACTTAAAAATCCAGATAACTACTAAACACGACTGCTGCATGATTTATACTTAAGACTTGTTACGTTTTGTTTGGAATTTGTAACATTTCTGTCATACTACCATGGATTGTTAAATGAATGCAATTAAGAAAGCAGACTTCTTGCATTATAGGAAAAGTGGAAGGATTGTTTTTACTTCAATATTAAACAATCTGGAGCAAAGTATTTCATACATATATTGTGAAAGAATTCTTAATTACATTACTTAATTACAATTCGTATAAAAAGCTTCCACCTGGGAAGTAAAAGTGAATTACATAAAGTAAACATCATTTATTTTATACTGGTATTAAAATGTTTTCTCAAACAATAAATAAATCTGCTCCATCATATTATCAGGAATATTTCATCCATTTACAATAAATACAACAAAACTGTGTTATACAAACACAAATATCTGCATAAATAGACATATTTGTTTAAAAGTTTTATCTTGCATTACTACAATCTAATTAAATTATGTAATGAAACGTCCAGTATCAAACATGAGATTTTAAAGTGTATACACACCTACATACACCCATACATATATGTGTATGGTATATACGGGTGTCCCAGAATTTAACCGTACAAATTGACAGTATTGTAGAGGGGTCCTAGATAGTTTTGAGATAGGAAACCTATTGTTCTGTTTGCCAAATGCTAGTTATGGTATGTTTTCTGCATCACACATCAATGGCTGTAAATTAAAAGAATGTGGACTTGTGTATTCTATCTTCATTCAGAATGCCTCATTTGTATGTCAGTAGTCGAAGGAATACAGTGTTGGTGCATAATCAATAAGATATTTAAAATTATTGGACTTGCAACTTGGGCAAAATTGCCTATCCTTTGAAGGTGTGCTCATCACTGTTAACAGTTCAGTAGATTTCAGAACATATATACTTAGGTAGTGTGCTGTGCTATAACATACTGGGGGTGAGTCAGTATAGTGCTAGTCAAAAAATCCCACAATACAAAGATTGCACTGCTTTCTGAAGTTTCTGTTTTTTATTTTTTCAATTTTCTTATTTTTCTGAAAGAGGTACACAGTTTTAGCAGCACTAATACACTTAGTTTACATTTCTGAAACTAAAACAATAAACACTCCAGTAAGAATTACTTTCAAAAGATTGTGAATGATATTTACATGGCGTTCAATATTAAATGCAGTAATTGTCAAGGAATCTGCATAGATTAATGCAACAGAACAATTAGGTTTGTTGAGAACATTTATGTAATGTGTGCTTTGAAATGTTGTAACTGCACTATAATTTTAGTGGTGGAAAGGAAACAGAGTTTTATTTATGGACGCTCTTTAAGTGCTTTTAGTAGTGGAATAAAAAAACTTGGGCTATTGCAAGGATTGGAACATTAGTACTTATATTTTATCTGTATATGTATTATGCCCTTTTAATTTGTTGAGCTACTGTGGTCCACTGTGCTTCTGAAAATCTTGTCTAATGCCTACACGTGACTACTGTGAGAACAATGAATTGCTAAATATCGAGCGTTCATATTGTAAAAGTATACACATTATGATGTATAAGGATACAAATTGTTTCAACGAGGTACAAAATGGAGTCCCCACAGACTAATATTCTAAGATAATCTAAGCAAAAACTTCTGAGCTCATATGCTTTTTTTTTTGCCACATGGTACCATTGAGCATGCTGAAGAACCTGGGTTACCAAATGTCCATTGAATCAGATGAACAAGTACTGACACAAACTTTAGCTGCTTTTGATTAGGTTCTCCTGGAATTTTTTAAAGAGTGCGAATTTCATTTCTTCATAGGTGCAATCTCTGCAGGGATGTCATCAATTCAAGCAATTCCTCTGATGACCTGTTGTATTTTTTTGCTTCGGATATTGTATTATTTCTCAGTCTTTTTCTATTTGCCTCTCATGCAGAGTAAGTGCAGAATGCTTTCCTGACTAGTACATAGTTCTTAAGTAGATTTATGTAGGTACTTGTTTTCCTACAGAGATAGTTATTCATTTTTGTTTCATTTGAAGCTTATTCAACACCATGAAATATTGTTTCATAAGTTGTAATGTGTGCTACACTGTATTTTAGAAACTCTTTGAGAGGTATGGAGAAGTGTACCTATGTAGGTGTTAAATGCAATTGCTATTGAAACATTGTTCATTGCACCTACAGCTAATCATACTGTACATTTATTTAATGTCAGAATGATAAAATCATATAGCATAACAAGGCAAAATATGAACGGCACATTATAAAATGCAAATAAAGGCAACAACATAAAAATAAGAACAATTTTAATGAAAGGGTGTTTTGGAACAGTGATACGAATTAATAGAATATTTTTGAGTTGGGTTTGTAACACTTAAGTATCACTTACGTATAATTTTTACTTTCTCCATACGCACTATGTACATAGTGTATAGAGAAAGTATTGCACTCCACCAAAAATTCGATACCGAGATTTCACCGGAAATATATGTTTTAGGGTCCACGATATCCAAAAAAAGCATTTTCACGAAAAGGTCCGTGTGTGTGTGTGTGTGTGTGTGTGTGTGTGTGTGTGTGTGTGTGTCCGTGTGTCTGTGAACACGATAACTCAAAAACGAAGTCGGTAAAATACCAAACTTGGTATTTAAGTTTAATTATCTTCCAGGGATGCGACATGAAGATTTTGAGAAAAATCCCCCCACCCCCAACTACCCTTTACATGGAACTTTTTTTCGAAAATTTTGATTTTCTCAAAAATGGCTCTAACGATTTTGATTAAAATTTCGGATATTAAACATATTTACCTGACAAATGAAATGTATATCTTGAATTTTCTTGGAATAGCCTCTGAAGAGTAGTTTATTCTGGATGAATTTTACTAAATTTTGAATGACTGCTAAACCGTAAGAGATGGACAAAAACTTACTACACAAAAAATGTAGAGCACTTTAAAACGCACAATGTATGTTATATACATTTTTTTCGTGGAGTTCGTCGTTTTTGTGACATTCCTTATGTTTGGTTTCTGCTATGAAAAACGTATACTTTTCTCATACAGGAACTTGTCAACTCCTATCCATATAAACAAAGGAACTTCATTGACATAGCAACCAGCTTTTGACTATCACTTTAACCTACGGTTGTCCCTTATTTCGCTTCTACTTACAAGGAAGCAAGTAATAAGACTATTTCTGCTAATTTTTTCTGATTAGCATAAAGTAAATAGAAGTATAAGCTTTTTAAGAATTATTTGTTGCAGGGATATGGAGAAAGTCATGTGAATGATACACATCAGATGTTTCCAGACCGGTTTCATGCCATGTGGGCATCATTGTTGATTGATTCCAACTGAATTTCCATTTATTTAAAAGACTGGTTTCGATGCCATGTGGGCGTCATTGTCAATGGATTCCAAACTGAAATTCAGTTGGAATGCATCAACAATGATGCCCATATGACATCAAAACCGGTCTGGAAAAATTATACGTAAGTGATACTTAAGTGTTACAAACCCAAGTCAAAAATATTCTACATAAAAATAAAGTAACCTACAGAGGCTTGAAACTTCAACTCCCTCAACATTTCAACCCAATGCTCACATGCTAACCATAGCACTAAATAATGCCACTAGATATATTATCATTATTCATATGGTGACTATGCCCTGCAGCCGTAATTACTGAATGTGTGTGAATGACAAGCTTTGTAAATCATAGCTGATTGTTGGCATCCATTGCTACACCTGCGTTAATGAACACATGTGCTGGCGGCAAGTTCTTTTGATATCAAAGCTGTTTACCTGTATGAGTGAATATGTGTGCTGTCAGAAAGTTCTGTGATGTTGATGCCGGGCATTATTATACCTGAGTGCAACTGGTCCTGGAAATTCCCTGCCATGTAATCCACAGGTACTAAAAGGAGAAGGAAGCCCTGACAAGAGTTCAGTTTTGATGGAAAATTTGTAGCCAGCAGTAGTAGTCATCGCCACAGAAAATGTAAAAAGGAAACTATACAGCAGAATTGTTACAAAGGCATTGAAAGAAGGCAGTTATTTGTGAGTAGATTCTAAACTGTAATCAGTTTGGTGGAGAAATAAAAACTCAGTTTTTGTTACAATATCTATATATGTATTTGCCATTGTTTTATGCAATTGTTGGTATACATCACAACTATAGATCTTCTGACTTGTCACTTTTAGCTTTTATATGGTGTGCATGATGAATATAACATAACAGTGCACTATAATCACTACTGTAGTTGGAAAACTAATTTAGGTGGTAGTCACCATAATTCAGTTAAGGCGATTTCAGATATATGTACTTATATTGGTATTTGTGCTGATCACATTCCCTACATGCTACTTCCTCTGCTGATATTCTTATGAATCTGAGTCCAAGACTGCTCATATTTTTGGATATTTACTCATTCTAGGAGGTATGGTAAGCCTCTTAAAATCCTTGTGGACAGTCATGCAGTTGTTTGTTGAGAACTAATTGCCGCTGGTCTAGCAAACTACACTTACTGGGCTTAAACCATACTTACTGTGTGTTTTCATTTAAAAATTATGCAATATTATTGTAAAAGCAAATATTGGCAGTAACTAGTCTATAGTTACAAATTTATTGCTTTTGCAACTTATTTATTTTTATATTTTTTCAGTGTCAATTACTGGAACGGAAATTAGTGGATAGTCAAATATTCTTTGAGTTTGAAAAGATCCCAAAGAAAAAGGCCAATGCTGATTTTGGAACAGCATTACATCCAGATAATGTTTCTCGAAATAGGTGAGTGTTGAATGTCTTGAGTAAATTAAAATGTAGCACATTTTTTTATCTCTGCCATAGAAAATGGTAACTCTAACACTCTCATAACTGCTGTAAACCAGTAGATATATTTAAACTGGTATTTTTATAAGCATGTTTTTGCTGTCTCTTACTATGAATAGAATGTAGCAAAACAATAAGGCGAAGGCAGGTTTTCACAACTTTAGGCTGGTTTTAGAAGGGGTAGAGAGACAGTTGATAATATACTGATGATCGATACTGATAGGGAAAATATTTAACAAGAAATGGAGGTAATTACATGCAATTTTTGTAGATTTAGAGAAAGCTTATGATAGGGTGATAAGAGAAGCATTTTGGTACAAACTTCAAACTAAAGAATTGAGCAATGGAATGATAGAATTGCTGAGAGAGCTGTATATCACCAGAACACATTTTGTATAAGATGTGAAAGGAATTAAGTGACAAAGAAAGTTGAGCGAGAAAGGGAGATTAAGACAAGGATGTAAACTCAGCCCAGTTTTGTTTAATTTAATTATTGATCATACATGGAGAAGGTTTAAGTTAGCAAAGGCCCCTATGCCAGTGATTAATAGTATAGAAATTCTAAATCTATTGTTTTTAGATGACGTAATACTGGGATCGATAAACAGGTGTTTAAAATTAGCCATTGGTGCAATAGAGCAACTCTGTAGTAAATGGGAGCTGAAAATGAATCAGAAGAAAATAAAATTATGGTGTTTAAGAAAGGAATGACATTAAGCAAGGAAGAAGAGTGGTTTGGTGAAGGTGGAGAAATTCACATTGTTAGGGAATTTTCATATTTGGGGGTGAAATTATCTAGCATGGGAAGGTGGGCCAGACAGATAAGAAGTGCTGTGGCAAAGGTGAGATTGCCTATCTGCTTCATGCTAATCGAGATAAACAACAGAAATAGTCTTATTATTTTCTTCCTTGTAAGTAGAAGGGAAATAAGGAGGTACCATAGGCTAAAGTGATATCAAATATTTATTTTTAAAGCTGGTTGGTTACTTGTGATTGAAATTCCTTTGTTTGTATGGTCAGGCGTTGACAAATTCCCATAGGAGAAACGTATAAATATTTTAAAGCTAAAACCAATAACAAGGAATATCTCAAAAGATCAGCTCTACCAAAGTCATATTTAATGTAAGTTATATGTTTTAACATGATCTACATTGTTTATATCACAAGTTTTGTGCATCTCTTACAGTTTACTGGTTATGCAAAATGCAGCAAAATTCATCCAGAATAAAGAGGTCTTCAGAGGATATTCCTGGAAAACTCATAATATACATTTTATTTGTCATGTAAATATATTTAGTATACAATATTTTAATCAAAATCATTAGATCCATTTTGAGAAATTAAACATTTTCAAACTTTTTTCCATGTAAAGGGTACTTTAGGGTGGGATTTTTTTGAAAATCTTTGTGTCGCATCCTTGGGAGATATTGAGCTCAAATACCAAGTTTGGTGTTTAACCGACTTCGTTTTTGAGCTATGCTGCAAGCACGCACATTTCTCTAAATGTTTTTTTTTTTTTTTTTTACTTTGGGGGTCTCAGAACATGTATTTCCAATGACATACCAGTATCAAATTTTTGGGTGCAATACAATTCCTTCTCTATACACTATGTACATAATTGGTGTTGAGAAAGTAAAAAAAAAAAAAAGGGCTTAAAAAGCAAATAAAATCTGAAGTGTTCCACTCACATAACTTTCTCTAGCGTTTCCACAAACAATTTTTTTTCACAAAAGATTATTTTTATCTATGTTATGCTAATCAGGATGCATTAACAGATTTGGTCTTATTACTTGCTTAGTTGAAAGTAAAAGGGAAGTAAGGGAATACATTAGACTAAAGCGAAATTATATCCTTTAAAAACTGATCCCTATGTGAAACAAATGAGGTTCGGTTTGCTTGCATGGTCCTGTTTGAGAAAAGTTAATTAATTTAAAATTTAAATCAACAACAATAAATATCTCAAAAAAGGTAAACTTTACACGAAAAATGCATATTACTTAAATTATGTGTTTTATCGAATTCTACATTTTTTGTGTAGTAGATTCTTGTCTATCTCTTATGGTTTAACAGTTATGCAAAATTCTGCAAAAATCAACAAGAAAAAAGAGCTCTTTAGAGGTTATTCCCAAAAAATTCAAAATATACATTTTATTTGTGATGTGAATATCTTTAATATACAGTATTTTAATCAAAATCGTTAGAGCTATTTTTGAGAAAATTAACATTTTTGAAAAATGTTTATTTAAAGGATAGTTGAGGGTGGGGGGGATATTCTTGAAAGCCTTTGTGTTGCTTCCTTGGAAGTTACTGATCTTAAATACCAAGTTTGGTATTTCGTTTTAAAGTTATGCTGTTTGCATGCATGCATGTGCACGCAAGAGAGAGAGAGAGAGAGATAGATAGATAGATATTCTTTTTCTAAAAATGCTTTTTTTGGACTCAGGGCACCTCCAAAAATATATTTCTGGGAAATCTGGGTATCAAATTTTTGTATGGAATACAATACCTTCTCTATCCACTATGTACGTCATACGTACCAGCTAGAGAAAGTAATAGAATGTATATTTTGAATTTTTTGGGAATAGCCTGTTAAGACCTCTTCATTCTGGATGAATTTTTCTTAATTTTGCACAATTGGTAAACACAAGAGATAAACAAAAACTTACTATCCAAAAGATGATGTAGATCTTATTAAAACTCACAATGTATGTCATATACAATTTTTTTGTAAGGTCGGTCATTTTCGAGATATTCCTTGTTGTTGGTTGCAGTTTTACAATGCTTAAACTTTTCTCATATGGACACTTGTCAGCTCCTGGCCACACAAAGAAGTGGATTTCAATCACATAGCAACCTCATTTTAAAACATTTGACTGTTGGTTTAGCTTAGTGTATTCCCTTCTTTACCTTCTATTTATAAGGAATTAAGTAATAAGACAAATTCTGTAATGTTTATCTTGATTAGCATGAAGTAGAGGAATAAACTTATTAAAAATAATTTGTTACAGAGATGTAGAGAAAGTAATTAGAATGGAAACAAATCAGATTTTTTTAAAATTATTTTTAATTTCAATTCTTCCTTCAGTTTTCTCTTCCATATTTTAAATCTGCAGTGGAAACTTCAAAGGTGTATTTTTGTTCATTCATACTGACTTCCTCATGCTTATGAATGATTAGGACATTTAATGAAAATCGCTATTAATAGTGTTCTTAGTGAGCTAAACACTGAACTATGTTTTTACTGGAAGGGTCCAGAGAGATATACCAGTCTGAGAATACAGCATATTGGAATATATATTTAAGTTTTATTTCCTGGAAATATCCCAATTCCTGTCAACTGATGAAATATCCCAATTTCTGTCAACAATTGCCTAGCTTTGATATCTGTAACTTATGTGTCATAATTGTTATTCATCCATATGGGATCTAGAGATGGACACTCTAGAGTTATCAAATCGTATATTTAAATACAATTACAAAATATTGAAGCACCATTTGCATGAGGTGTCCTTTTTATAATTGACATAGCCATGAAATTGTAACAAATTTCCAAAGATGAACAAAGCGTGTGTTTGGGTGTGTGTGTATGTGCAATGCATGTGTAAGTTAAAACTGCACACAGGTCATTCTGCACATTTTATGTTTACTCAAATGGTTTTTATTTGGTTCTTAGGTACAAAGATGTATTGCCATATGAAGAAAACAGAGTTAGATTGACACCAACCAAGGACAATAAACATGGTTACGTAAATGCTTCACACATCACAGTGAGTATTACTAATCTATTGAAGTGTGTAATCTTTGTTTGCATATTAAATAAAGCTTAATGTAGTTTCTCACACTAGCAATGTGTAGGCTAAAGATGGGAAGAATGTGATTGAAAAATTTAATGTCAGACACCAAACCACATCTGGTGAATTAAAGGTCATGAAATTACATTTTTTACTCTCTGTACATGTACTATGTACATAGTAGGCAGAGAAGGTATTGTATTCCATCTAAAAATTTAATGTCAAGAATTTACTAAAATACATTATTGAGATCCCCTGAGTCCAAAAATTTAGACAAAGGTATGCGACCGGCCCGCCTGGGTAGCGTGGTGGTAGCATGTCTGCCTCATGTTCAAAAGATCGTGAGTTCGAATCTCGTTTAGGGTGAGTTACCCGGGTAAGGATTTTTTCGGGGTTTTCCCTTATCCTGAGAAGACGAATGTCAAGTAATTTTAAGCTCCATGGACCCCGAGGGAAAAAAAAAAAAAAAAAAGGTATGCGACCCTGTTCCTGAGAATGCAATAACTTGAAAACGGCTCAGTGTACAATGGCCAAACAGGACACACTATTGCCACATCACTGAACACCAAAGAACAATCAGGCTTATGCAACCCAAAAAATCTGGACTACTGGCTGAACATTGTATTAAAAACAGCCACAGAGCCAATCTTACTAACACCAGGATAATGGAAAAGTGTTTTGAGCTACAGGGAAAGAAGAGTAAAAGAAGCCTTAGCCATCTCATCTGAAGTAAATAATCTTAATCACGCTCATGCCTACAACTAAGTACAGCATGGGCACTGATGATTAAGAGCCTTAACATCTAATTCCCTATCTGCTGTCACCCAAGACTAGAAAGCTCCATGGCATTCTTATACAACAGATTGTGCTTAAAAAATGTGTGTGCTATAAAATGTTTTCTAACAGGTCTGCACTCAAGTTCAAAACATCAGGCATATAACTGCCATATATAGTTTTTTACGAGGTCCATGCCCTTGCCTCAGTCATATTAAGTATCAGTTGTTTCACCTCCAAAAAATGTGCAAACTGGCTTCATTTTGGCTCTATAAATATTCAAATGTGGACTTTTAAATCATTAGTTTAATCTGAAGATGAAGATGATGCACATCTTTGAAATGTTGGAGTCAATCCATGTACTTATCTGGCTAGAAGCCTGGAAAATTTAGAGTTAGAGTTAAAGATTTATGTTGATTAGCATGATTTAGATAAAAGAACAATCTTTTGTAAGAATAATATTTTTAAGGAACAGATACTCAAAATCATGTGAATGAAACACATCAGATTTTTCAAATCTGCTTCAACCAATAAAGCATACCATGTGTTTTAAATTACATTTATTAATAACTGTAATAACTATTAACTTTGAAATTATTTTCATATTCATTTGGTTTAATTTTACAACATTAATGAGTAACTGTTCAAATGAAGTTTACTCATTAATATTTGAAGATTAAACTGAATTAAAATGCTCACATCATATTTTGAAGACATTGTATCTTTATTATGTTATATGAATAGTATGGTTAAGGTTTTCAAAATAATTATGTTTACATTATTTTGTATGCATTTAAAATTAATTGCATAGGATGGTGTTAAGAGAATGTTCTTTGAGCCATGGTAATCTGTTAGGAGTTTCCATTCCAGCATGTTTGGAATTTCATTTTCTTACGCATATGCATATTTCAAATTCATTTCCTTGGAGTTTGAAGTTGGCATAATACCATGTGTCACACAACTCTATTCAGGGAAAGGCAACAGTATATTATGAGAGAGAATGCTGGTTCACAATAACCTGAGAACGGAAAACTAGAATACCACTACAACATTTTTAATCACGATGAAAACAGGAATGGGAAGGAATGCATATTAAAGACCTATTGATAGCAAAGTGAAAAGTTGATTTTACATATTGTAATATCATTTATTTTTACATTCTCTACACGTACTATGTACATAGTGTATAGATATTGCACCCAAAAGGTATTGCATTGGACCCAAAAATTTGATACCGAGATTTCACCAGAAATATTTATTTTGAGATCTCTGAATCAAAAAAAGCATTTATAGAAAAATGTCCATGTGTGTGTGTGTGTGTTGGGGAGGGGGGGACAGAATAGCTCAAAAATGAAAACACAGTTAAATACCAAACTTGATTTTCTAAAAAATGGCTCTAACAATTTTTATTAAAATACAGTATTTTAAGATATTTTTATGACAAACGAAATGTATATCTTGGATTTTCTGGGAATAGCCTCTGAAGACTTCTTTATTCTGGATGATTTTTATTGAATTTTGCATAACTGGTAAACCCTAAGAGATAGACAAAACCTTAGTATACGAAAAATGTAGATTGCGATAAAACACACAATTTATATCATATACATTTTTTAATGGGGTTGGCTGTTTTCAAGATATTGTTTGTTATTGATTTCAGCTTTAAAATACTTTTCTCATACGGGAACTTGTCAACTCCTGGCCATGCAAAGAAACAAATTTCAATCTCATAGCAACCACATTTTAAAACATTTAGCCTAGTGCATTCTCTTATTACCCTTCCACTTATATAAAGGAATTAAGTAATAAGATCGTTTCTGCTAGTGCTTTAGCAAAAAATAGAAGAATAAGCTTATTAACAGTAATTTGTTACAGAGATGTAGAGAAAGTCATGTGAATGTAGCCCAATAAGATTTTTTCTCTAACTAATCTTCAATACCACTCATGGCTGTTAACCAGTTAAGTTTGTAAATATTTAAAAAGAATAAGAGCTTTACAACATTGAAATACCATATGAAACAAAATAAATTGCTCAGCAGCAATTGAAGCTAAATAGAATTCTATTTGTAGCTCTGCAATAAGCTACATGTGTATTGGTCTAATAAATTTGAAGCAGTAAAATTACATGATATATGCAACAGAAAGATAACCTGGATGTAATATTCCAAAGGGTAATGCATCACCTCTCTGGTAAAAGGGATCATAATTATCTGTATCACATTTTTCTCAACAGAAGTATAACAGAGTTAAACCAGTGGGTCCAATGTCTCCAGATTTTATGCTATCTAATTTTCCCAATGTGCATACACTGTGATCTATTGATGTTCATGATTGTAGAGAAAATATTTTCACTGTGTTTGTAATATTGGGTTCATTGAAATAAAGCCTGAATCAAACTCCCATCCTTTTAAAAAGAATAGAAAAATAAGTAGTTTTCATTTTACATTTTTAGTTTGTCTTACCAAAGACCTATCTACACACTATGAAAGAGTATATTGCTAAGAGTGTGTTTTTATAACACATTTTTTTTTCCATAAAGCTTTCTGTTCTTGAGTTAATTATTATTTTATTTTGTACAATATTGCAACACAGCAAATTCGACAAGTTCACTTTTAAAATAAATTTTAATTCTTCAACTTCTATGGTAACAAACACATTTGGTATGCAGATAAATCGAAAATTTAATTTTCACATAATTTTAACATAATTTAAATATCATACAGGACATAGAATTGAAGAATGGAATTTACAATATTATGCAAATTATTAATAGAAACATTATTTATAGAGGTAAATAAAAGCTTGAGAAAATTAAGTTACATCATTATGATTCCTTTCTTTGTGAATTATAAAAACCTGATTAGTAGAAATCAGTATAAGAGCAAATAATCAATGGGAACTTCTTTGTGAAGGATTTCTTCTTCATGTGCAACATTTCTTTAGTCAACTCCTTCAACATGAAGAGATGTGTTTCCTATATCTAGAACTGTTTGACAGATGTAAACAAATATCCTAGTTTGTGGTGGTTGTCTATTTGGAAATCTTTGCTACCTTACAATATGTTTCACCAAAATAAGAAGCATTTCAAGATACTCAACATTAGCAAAGTCTGAATTTTGTAAGTGATAATCTGCTGTTTCGAAAGCAATCCAAAGCTCAATAAAGGAACAGTCCACCTTGATAGTGTGTGGGTAGCATGTCTGCCTCACATTTAAGAGGTTGTGAGTTCAAATCTCACTCAGGATGAGTTACACAAGGTTAGTGCTTTCTTTCTTCTCATCTTGAGAAGATGAACTCCATGGACCTCCAAGATCATATGGGCATCATTTCACCAATTTCATTCATTCTGATATGACCATCCAGGTTAAACAACGTTAAGGTACAAGTAAAAGCTACCAAAAGTAGATAAATATATGAATAAAAAAATAAACAACTGAAGTGCATTTCTTTATATCTGAAAGTGTTGTCATGTTATCTTTGTGTTTGATAATTAGATTCAACTGAGACAAATTTTGAAAGCTTATAATAATAGTAAAACTGTATTGTTTTAGTTCAAAATATATTTAAACATGCAGAAAATATGTATCTTTCAATCTCTTCTAAAATAAATATTTGAAAAAGTATGTAAGCTTAGTAAAATCTTCATTTAAATTAGGAGTTAGTAATAAGCAATTTTTGCTTTTTCTCAAAAACCACTTTAAAAATAGCAAAATAACACT
Organism: Hymenopus coronatus; assembly: GCA_030762935.1. Taxonomy (NCBI): domain Eukaryota; kingdom Metazoa; phylum Arthropoda; class Insecta; order Mantodea; family Hymenopodidae; genus Hymenopus; species Hymenopus coronatus. The sequence continues at coordinate 117,958,816 of CM060882.1, forward strand.
TGAGATTTTTTGTTCTATGCATTACAAAGAGCTATCCTGTTCAAGGGAGAAAATAGGTCACCTTCCATCTTGTAAAGGTATACATGGAAATATTGCAAATAATATATAATGAGGCATTTGTAGTACTGGGAGGTCAATAAATATACGTCTGATATTATAGATTTTGTTGTTCATTGTGGTTACTTCAACTTGGCATACAGTGAATTGTCTTTCTAGGCAACAGTGGGCAACAATCAGAGGTTCTACATAGCTGCCCAGGGACCACTTTTAGGAACTATTAACCACTTTTGGCAAATGATTTGGGAAGCTGATGTATATATCATAGTGATGCTGACAGGTGCACAAGAAGAGGGTACAACGTTATACTGTCCTGGTCTCAGAGATCAATGTTTAGAGATTGGTGAGGTAAGTCTCTGTAAATCAGTAATAAACATTTGTCAGTTTTTAAGCCATATTAGATTCTCATTGTATCTGAATATTGAATGTATTTTGCCATTTAAAATTTTCAATCTGCAACTTTAATATTTGTATCAATGTTAATTTATTTCTTTATAGGAAATAAATTACATTGTGATAAGTCATTTTATTCTGTAGAAGAATGCTTAAATCAATAAATAGCATACATAATTCTTTTCTTATAATGCCAGCATTAAGGGAAGTGACACGGCTATTAAAGCCAAGTGAACTGATATGTTTAATGTACATAACATGTTTTAGAACCTTTATCTTAATGTCAAATGTTGACACTCTTTACATACAAGTAAGCATATAACTGGCTAGAGACTGGGAGATCCATGGTTCAAATCTCATGGTTGTTGTTGATTGTTATGTATCTATATATCTGCCTGCCTGTCTTTGTATTAGCTGTCTACCCATCCACTTGTTTGTCTAACTGTAAGTACTGTACACACACCTTTTCTTAACGCTAGCTTTACAGGGAAACGAGGGTGGGGGTGAAGAAGAGAGACTCATGTTTGACTAGTTTATCTAATTTATTACAAACTACCTAAATTATTAAATTACACGCGCACATGCATGTATGTAAACTTGAATAACAGACAGAATGAAACCTTAGTATTAAAGCCACCAGATTGCTAGATGTATAGGATACTTCATATCTCAATGTTGCTCTGCTCTGCTTCCAAAATCGTGCAAAAGCTATCAAATGAAAACTAGGAGCTGAACGTCTAAGAAAAAGTGCACACATAGCACACCTCTGAGTGTGTCCTTCTGAGTGGAAAAGTTCCCTATAGAGAATATTAAAGAACCCTTGCCCTCAAAATTGATAAAAATATCTGCTTCCCAATAGCCTCAGTTCTCTTCCATCTCTGCAGTAACTTCATCCTCCCTATCCAGCTAACAAATAATAATAATAATCATCATTGTGTTCAGTAATTTTCCAATTTGAATATAATTTTTTTTGTTTAAGTTCAGGCTATGGTGTTTTTCAGCTTATATAGATTTTATCATCCTTTTTGGTTCTCATCAAATTTATGTGTTTCAGTTTCAGATCTGGAGGCAGTTTTCTCAAGAAACTGGTCATTGTATCACCACAAAAGTGCGACTATATCACACAACCTCACGCAGAGTAAGAGGTGTATGGCATTTGCAATATTTGGAATGGGGTGATCAAGGATGTCCGAATAATGTTGGTCATTTTCTTGGTATGTGTAACTATTTAATAATCTAATTTTTACTTTAATAATTTTAAAAAATGTCTCCTTAGCTATTTCACTGGCTAGTATTCCAGCATTCTTTTCCTTATGGAGTAAATTTCCTCCCTAAAATCTTCAAAGGATAGTTTGTTTGTAGAACAGTTAAGAGAAAGTCATATGAATGGAACACATCAGATTTTTTTAATATGCACTAAAATTATTAACTTTAAGTTTATAATTTTCGATATCCATATATATATATATATATATATATATATATATATATATATATATATATATATATATATATTCTTCCTTAGACATTGCTCCAGTTAGTTTTGTTTGCAGTATGCAATGATCCTTTTCTTCAATTGCACAGGTGTAAGTTTATGTTTAGCTTATCAGTTGCTAATGCTTGTCAGTTAGCACAAGTTGTGTGTATAGAAGGATATTACAGGAGCATATAAACTTATGTAATCATTTGAATTGTTACTTTTTACACATATTTAAAAAAATATACTTTATATTTCACTGTCATCAAAATCTTCTCCACCAGTGTCTGTGCTGCTTTCACTACTACTTTCTGTGTCATCTCCAATATGAATCACCATTTCCATATGTTCATCTAAGATTCTCACAGTAGTGATGTATTGATCTTCTTTTTCATATGCTCACACTTTTTTCAGTCTTTTTGAGAAATGAATGCAAACTTTTCATCTGTCAATTGAATTGCATCATCCATTTTAAACGTCACTTTTTTCTGTGCAGGAGTGAGTTGTGTATTGTGGAAGCTGCATTGTCAATCACAAGGACATTATTGGGTGGATGATGGGGATTAGTTTTTCCATCCGCTATTTCTCATAGTTTTTATAGTTACATTTTAAACGTCACATTTTTCTGTGCAGGAGTGAGTTGTGTATTGTGGAAGCTGCACTGTCAATCACAAGGACACTATTGGGTGGAAGATGGGGATTAGTTTTTCCGTCCGCTATTTCTCATAGTTTTTATAGACCATGTCATTATGGTAATCGCCTGTTTTTTGACCAGATTTAAATTGGACATATGCATTTGGTATGAAGCCTTCTTCACTACCAGCATGAATAACTATCAGTCTGCTGCCTTTTGCAACAGGAGCAAGGAAGCCAGCAAGTGAATCATCACTTTTTTATATTCTGCAGGTAAGAAATCCTTTGTTCTTGTATTTGGTACTGCTTTCTTAGGAAATGTCTTTTGTTTTTGGTCCTTTTTACCATCTGAAACCACGATCTTTTGGGTCTTTCTTTATGCGGTGTTGAGAAAGACCCACATTTGGCTGACGAATATGATCTAATTCAGATTTAGTCCTACAGACCAAACTTAACCAGTGGCTGCTGCTTCTCATTTCTGCACAGCCTTGATTTAATAGGGGTCTCCTCTGCAGCCTCTCTCATCATAAATTAATACACATTAGCAATCACTTCCCGTGTTTGGCTGTGCAAGATTTTCCCCTGTAATTTACTAAGAACTGGTGGCATTGTTTAGTCTATTTTTATCTCTGGTGTGTGTCACAAGGAGCGATACTCGCGGTATCATGGTACTGGACAGATTTATGCTTGCCACATGTCTGCTACTTGCCAGCAGACTCCAGCAACAGATCATGCCACTACCCATCATGTTTACAGAGCTCACATCTATTTGCAAGTGCAACACTTTATATACTATGTCATTTACACCTTCCATAAAAACCTTTCTGTTGTTACACTAATCTCAATATTTCATAGAGATATTTTGAGTTATCTTTTTGATGTAGTCTCTCAAAAAAGTATGGTCACCACAAATTGTCAAATGCACCGAAAATGTCAATTAAAATTTCTATAATATGCTTGAGAGTTTTTGACGGTTTTCAATGCTGAATTTATCACATCTTTGGTAGCTAAACCTTTTCTAAATCCAAATTGTTTGTCACTCATTCCAATCATAAGTTAAACTTCTTTTATTCTCTTACAAAGTAACTCTTCAAAAATGTTGCTAATTGTATTTAACAAACAAATGGGTCGCTAGGATTTGGGGTCCTTTGAATCTTTATCAGTACTCTTTTTTAAAATAATTACTTTTGCCTCCTTCCAACAATTTGGAAAGAGACCTTTCCATATGCAATCATTAAGCAATTTAAGCAAAAAGGTTGAAATTGTCTCTTCCAAATTAATCAAAATTTTGTCTGTAATTCCATCAGGTCCGGCAGCTTTTTTCCTCTTCAGCCTTTTAATTATGAACTTAATTTCTGTTATATCACTCTTGTATTTGGGTATGGAAGATTCATACTTATTTGTTTAAGTGTATGTGTATTATCGTCTACCATATATCATCTGAAAGTAATTTCTCTAATAAAGCATTTGCTGACTCCTTCCAGTCTGTGGTCATTTTACCATCTCCTTTGAATAATGTTGTCAGTACTTCGGGTTTCTTCACTTTGTCCATTATAATTTTATTTATTTATTCTCCAGATGTTCCTCTAATTAATTTAGTTTCTTCTAAAATACTTTTAAATTTCTCTTTAGCATCTTGATAGTTCCTTAAATTTATTTCTCTTTCTGTAGCTATAATAGATTTCTGGTATATTCTACAAATTTTTTGCATTTGTCTTTGAGCTTTCTAGGATGTTGGTATAAACTTTGTCAAAATACTTCTTTGGTTTTCCTTTTGGTATGGTTTCAGAAATAACAATTTTTATTTCTTTAGTTAATTTATATGCCTCCTGATCCACAGATTTTCCAATGTACATAGGGCATTTAGTTTCAAAGTTACTTCTCCCGTACCAGTTGGCTTGTGTGTGATTACATAGTGATTCACTTCTTTTATTATCCTGCCCCATGATTCTGAGTCAATTTTTGGCTTGTAAGGCGACCTCAAGCCTAATAACCTCTAAACAAAATTTCTATTCTTACACACCCAATATACAATGGGATGCTGAGAACCATAGTAGTTAAAGATCTCCCATAAGTAAACTCAATTTAATTTCCACAGTCCATAGTACACTATGTGATGAGCAAGCAACAAAAACATCACCACTGCTGTCATCATTGCAATTAAATAACATCATTTTGTGTCATAGGTGGTTTTATTTTGAAATAAATCACACAATATTTACATGTAATTCTAAAAAACTTAAATCAATCAACAATTTAAATTGTTAATGATAAAATTAAGCAAATTGCAGTATACAAGTGCAGCATAAGTTATTTAAATTTGAAATAAAATATGCAATATGGTTAAAAGCAGCTGATAGTGCCATTTTTTCCAATTTTTTTTTAAAAATTATGCAAATGGCAAAAATATCCCAAAAATGAAAAGAGAACATTACAATGAGCCTAAATACAGGCTAGTTGAGCATATACCATAAAACCTTGAAGATATGACCGAGACCTACTTAGCTTGGGTTTCAGGATTATTTTGCTACCATAGTCTAGCTCAGGATTGGGATTTGGTGTTAAAATGCATATCAATTTTGTGCATTATAAACCAGGAAATGCAGAAAAAATATTTGCTTAGCTTATAGCTATATAATTGAAAGGTTTATAAATTAATAATTTATTATTTATATGTTTTGATAAATAAGAGTGTATTATTACTGCTCTAGTCAAAAAAACCAGCTATATAATTAAAAAGTTTATAAAGTAACGGATTATTACATATATTTTTGACAAATAAGGATATAGGATAACTGGTGTAGTCAAAAAATAAGTGTGTATTAAGCAGTGAAGAATTGCTAGTAATGTTCTCAATTAATGGCACAAGGGCTGTCCCAGAAGCACCTGACTGAACAAAGAAAGCACAAAAATTTTGGGGTAAAACATCTTTATTTCTCTACATAGTCTTCTTTCAGCTCACTACACTTTTCCCAGCGATGTTCAATAGCTTTTATATCCTGTTTATAGTACTATTGAGGTCTGCAAAATAGCCATCAACTGCAGACTCCACCTCTTCATTGTTGGCAAATCTTCCACCTCCAAACCATTTCTTCAAGTTTGGAATCAAAGGGGACTAAATCTGGCGAATAGGGTGCATGAGGAAGCAATTCAAACTTTAACTCATTGATTTTGGCCATGGCGATAAAGGTCATGTGAGCTGGTGCATTGTCTTGATGAAACAAAACTTTCTTTTTCGCTAAATGCAGCCATTTTTGCTTGATTTCATCACTCAAATGCTGTAACAGGTTTGCATAATGTTTGCCATTGATTACTTTTCCTTGACAATCAATGAAAATTATTCTGCGTGCGTCCCAGAAAACTGACTCCATGACCTTCCTGCAGATGGAACTGTCTTTGCCTTCTTTGGAGCTGATTCTCCCCTTCCTATCCACTGTTTTGATTGTTCCTTCGTCTCGGGTGTGAAGTAATGGACTCAGGTTTCATCCATTGTTATGAATCGACACAAAAATTCAGCTTTATTGCAGCAAAACATTTCCAAACACTTGCTGTTTTTGTTCTATTGTGAGCATTCATGGTACCCTCCATGCACACAACTTTTTCATATCCAAATTTTCAGTGAGTATGAGATGTACAGAACTTTTTGAAATGCCTACAATGTCTACTAGCTCGCGCAATTTCAATCAATGGTAATCCAATCCTTTTTTGTGGATTTTCTTTACAATTTCTGGCCTGGTAACCTCATTTGGTTGACCACTGGGATGTTCATCTTGGCAGCTTGTATGGCCATGCTTAAACTCTGCCACCTAATATTTCACTATTGCAAATGAAGGAGTAGACTTCCCCAAAGTAGAATCTAGCTCAGCTTAAATATTAGTTGGACTAAGACCTTTCAAATGAAAGTATCACATAAGAATAACCAGTTTTATCCATGTTTACAAATTTGCTGAGAGCATTCATTAATGATGACTGCCAAACAAATGCTAAATAATGTAAAATTGTCAAACTTTAAACTTAAGCTTTCTAAGGTTGGTACTTTTTACCATTGTTGTTTGAAACAATAACTGCTATCTATACGTCAGGTCAGATACTTCTGGGACAGCCATTGTAGCTTCTCCCTATATACATTACCACAGACAGTGCACACTAATGATATATGTACGAGATTAAATAATAAGAAAATTTGAGAAGGGAATGTTCAAAGTCCAATTTTAAGAGCATTTATCAGTTATGAGGACTCAGGAAAACTGGGTTAAACCTCAGTAAGGGTAGATGGTCACAGCAGAATTTGAACCAAAAATCTCTTGGTTTTGAGTCCATTTCATAATGCAATTATGACAGTGCCCAATAATGCAAAGCATAAGTAAGTGTCCATAGAAAAGGTAAATGTATTGACAAATTTAATACATTATAAGAAATTAGAACATGTTTCTGGAATCATTGCTCAAGTCATCAACTGTTGACTTATTTCATTTTTTGTGTATCTTGTTTGGCAACCTCTGATGAAAAAGTAATTCTTGTTGAGATTCTCCATTAATGAAATGTGAAAGTTCATAAAAAATCAGTGTTTTGAAAAGAGAATTCTCTTCCTAATTGACAGTCCTGTTGAATAGTTATTTTAAGCATGTGGTTTTAGTTTGCGAGTCCTTTGCCAAAAATATAATTGATTCTGAACCAAGGAGCTAGACACAATAAGAGGTTTGGTCATTTGACACTGTGTTTATTGCTGTAATTAACAATGAAAGCTTTTATTAGTATTTCCAAAATATTTGTACTGTTGCTTCCCAAGAGGACATAGGTGTTTTAAATCTTGGCATATGTAACACTATTTGATGCAATGAGGTGTGGAGTCTCAAGTGGTTTTCATATGAATATTTTTAATATCCCTAGCTCCTCAGTTGTGGTCCAGAGTGTTCAAATTCTATAATTGTTTTAGATTGTTTAGTAATTTCATATTAAACAGAGTCTTTTTTTCAAATACTAGGCTTCCTGGAAGAGCTGAACTCTGTAAGACAGCACACTGTCAGTGAAATTCCAGCTGGCCATAATCGCAACTCCCCCGTTCTGGTGCACTGCAGTGCAGGAGTGGGAAGAACAGGGGTTACTATTGTGAGTGACCTCCTCTTGTATACACTGGATCACAATCAGGTATGTTTCTTTGGCACACATCAGTATACAGAAGGTTTTAATAGGTTATAACTGGTTTTGTATGAATGAATAAATATTTATTGTGTTTTTTTTTAATCAAATAAATATTATTACTCTTTGCAATTTCACTTGGCATACGTTCCATCCTACAGCACCATGCCACTTAACACCCTGGTTATATTGTGTAGGTGACTGATCCTTCCTCAGTTCTCTATATTTATTTTGTAAATGTTTTAATTTCTGCTCCTTTTACTTTGTTTACTCCAGTTTTCCTACCTGCTTCTATAATTCCTGCCTAAGCTCCTTCCTTTTTTATATTTCATCTTTTACTAACACTTTTTACCTTTTTCTGCTTTGTTGCATTTTGTATACCTCACCTCCCTCTTGCTGTTCTTTCTGTTCTCTTACTGTTTATCTATCCATTTCCTCAGTCTGGTCATACCCTGTGAAATATTCCTTTCTTTCTCCTTTTCCCATTTAGTTCTCCCTTCTCTTCTACCCTCAAGTATTTCCCCAGTACTAAATAAAACTACTAGGTACTTTTCCTATTGATATTATCCCATGTCCTAATTTTTGTATAATTTCTTCCACTTTCCTCATACTGCTCACACTTATCATTTCGCTGAATGCTCCACTTTCCAATTTCACCATCATCGCTTCCCTTGCCTCCCCTTCTGCTGTTGACCACACTTGTGTTGTTGTTTGATGGTTCTTAATTTTCCCCCCATTTCTGCACTCTTCTTTCTTGTTGTCGACTGCACATTGAGTTCCCTTTCATTGTTCTCTGCCTGCCATTTGCCTTTTCTGTTGTTCTTTAGCCTGCTTTCTCTCTTAGCCACCCAGTCTATCTAAACCTTGAAGTTACCATAGTACCTTTTTTCCTTTACTCTATGCCTACCTTCTTTGGTGTATTAATTCCTTCACTTAAATTCTTTATCCAAAATTTTAAGTCCTTGTTGAGAAAATGTCCATATTTTTTAGCTTTAATACTTTTTTCAAAATGTTGTGCACCATCGTTATGTTTGGAAATTTCATTCAGATGTTCATTCTTCTACTTGTTTTCCCGATTCACATGTCACATTCTCAAAGCTTCTCAATTGGATTTTTAATTTTGTTGCTAATATAGCTTATATTTCCTGGTACACTCCAATCCCCCTTCTCTCTTCAATCCCCGAAATCAGAAGGTTGTGTGTTCTACTCCTGTCTTCCGTACTCTCCATTCTTCTTTAGATGTTTTGAATGATCGATCATTATATATCCAGCCCCAAAAAATTAAATTGATTAAAGATTAACTGTTAGCACTTCAATAGTAATTTGATTTGTTTTTCTACAACAGCATAAGTACAGAAAAAATATGGATCTTGTTAAATCACACAATTTATGTAAAATTTCCTTATACAGTTTAACTATTTTTGAGATATTCTTTTTATTGGTTTGAATTTTCAAATATTTATACTTTTTTCAAATGGTGAGTCATTTTGTTTCTTCTCGTGTTAAAGAGTATGTAATTGCAAAACATATAGTGGTTCATTTTTTAAAAATTTGAATATTACTTTAGCTTACTCTATTTTTCTTGTACCTTGACCAAAATGCTCAATGAAAGTTGATCATGATTAACAAGAATTAGATAAGAATAAGCGTTTGGGAAGAAAATCATGTGAATGCAATACAGATTTAGATGTAAAGGTTATCAGAACAAGCAATAAACTGGAATTTGGAATCATCAGAAAGAAACACATACAGTTAATTACTTGAAGAACAACAGTTCAACAAGGTGCGCACAAACAAGCAGTTTTCAATAAGTTGTTTGTCAGACTGAAGCATACCACAGTGGAAAAATATAATACATTCAATCATTAAATAAATCAAAGAAATATCATACAATAGCTTCTAGAAATAATTTGACAGGAAATCCAGAAATTAACAATGAGAAACCAATAAAAGAATTCACCTTGTTGCAGAAAATTAGATACAAGAACATTAAAAAAAAATTGAGATACCACCTGGAACCATAAAACATTTTAGAAAATCTTGGATACATTTAAAATAACTGTGGTACCCCTCAATAAACATACCATAAAGAATATAATTAGAAGGAATACAAAGGACTAAATTTGTGCTGAGAAAATGCCATGCATATATGAGATAAACTGACATTGGGAAAACATAAAGAAGACTGAGACTTGAGGAATATAAAAGACACATGAAATAGAAAGAAACAATATAAAATTTCTAACAAACAAATCATAATGTGCAAAATAAAACAAAATGGAAAAAAATTATTCATAACCCAATGAGTTTATCGTTTGAAAGAAGCAATTCATTCAGAAAAATGGGGATTTGAAATTTACTAACAATAAAGATCCCATCTCCAAATGCAGCTGCCAAAAGTGTCATCAATCCGCACCTGGAAACTCATGAGTGGATCAAAGTTGAAGATAGAGGTAGGATGTCTCCAAAACATGTTTGAAGGTAATTCATAAGAATAGTGAAGTTGAGTGAAAATTCCATTCAATATTAATTTTCAGTATTATTACACTTTAACTTTGCTTTTGCAACAAGTGATAATTACATTAACAACCTTAATGTAGTTGGTGTGCAGAAGTTAGTAACTGTGATATGTATTTGGATTAGAAATTACTGAGTTGGAATTGGAATAGTAATTTCTAATTAACAATCTTGTTTAATTCCATGAAAACCAAAGGAGATATATGTCAAAAAAGGTTGAGAAAGCAATTATATTGTCACAACTAAAGTTGGACACAGGGGAGAGTAGCTAATTGGGGGTGGTAAAAGGAAGGCAGATGGTAGAGCAATGATAACAACGCAAAGGGAATCCAGATAATATAAATAAATTGAGAAATACCGAAAGGCAAATATACTTTACAATAAAATAGTAGGATAAATTACAATAAACAAGACAAGCGTGTCAGGCGTTTCGTGTCGAGCGAGAACTAATTCCAAATACGAAAGGCAATAATTGGTAAAATAGTTAATATACAACAAAAGGTTCTTACCTTTTAGGTTGATTAGCTCGATGAGAAGAAAGATGTGTGTCGGTATGGTAGCCAGTGACCCGGGGTGGGGCCTCGGACGTCCCTCGGGCAGCGAGTCTGCCTCTTTCAAGTACTGAGAATCAAAAGCGCCCGGAATTCAAGATTCCAGACAATTTTATACTAGACAATTGTCTCTAGGGGGTTCTTCAGAATCTGCGCCCAGGCTCTTAATAAATCCACCAATCAAAATACAGTATTTAAAAATAAAATAGAGCTTTCTACATGACGTGCTTGGGGTTAAAGTCTACGAAATGTCACATAGGTTCCGGGAAGTGGTTGAAAGCCCACACAAGCTCATAAGCTACAAAATGTGGTAAAATGTTGCATTAATCAGAGGAAGACACATCCAGTTTTAATAACAAAGAAAACCATAAAGCTTCCTCTTATTCAACCCAAGAATCCGGTTGTTAAGAAATACAGAAATTTATAAGAAAATGGAATTCTAAAACATTTACAATAATGTGACTTAAAACAACAATAAGCTAATTTAAAAATACTCGTCAATCACATACATGACACATCTCTCTCCTCCGGACTATCGTCGGCCTCGACGATAAACAACAAAGTTACTAGAAAACGGAGACACGCCAAGAAAACATTACATCAAGTACAAGTACGTGAGGCATACGAAAGCATAAACAAATAACATATACGTGAAGCGTAGAAAAAAAAACTTTACAGAGTAAAAAAATCATACAAATGAAAGTCATTAACAAGAAAAAAAAAAACAAATAAACAGTCCATAGCACCTGTAAAAAAAATTATCAGAAACAAGAAAAAAACACATAAAGGAACCACTGGGGGGAAAGGAACACTGCATACAGTTTGCTGACAAAGATCAAGTTTAAAAGTTTGGGCATGAAGAATGTTTATGAGCCAGCAACTTTCCCATCACGAACGCACCGAAAAGTTTTTGTTTTTGTTGTAGATTATTGCACACAGCAGAGAAAAAAAATGTTTGTCATAAATTCGAGGCACCAAGGCTTGTAGAAGGTCAGAAAATACTGACTCAGTGGAAGTCCGGTGATATGGCAAGAGCAGACATCGTTCGTAACTAGCAAACGATCATGGTTGCCAGAGAATAAATTCCATGCAGCTCAGATAAGCAAGCCACAGGTGGAGCAAATCAGAATTTTGTCTCCAAAAATAAAGATGACTCCAAGGTGTGCGAGGACCAATCAGAGTCAAAACGAAATGTGGTGCGAACGGTGGCCCAAGACGTTGAATACCAAACACTCGTGCAACAGAAATCATGCAGGATCAGACATCTGGTTGTGTAGCAATGTAAGAAACAAGGTTAAATTATAACAATAAAAATCTGATGTGTACCATTCACATGACTTTCTCTATATCCCTGCACCAAATTATTCTTAAAAAGCTTATACTTCTATTAACTTCATGCTAATCAGTAAAACGTTAGCAGAAATAGCCATATTACTTGCTTCTTTGTAAGAAGAGGTGAAATAAGGGAGTACCTTAGGTTAAAGTGATAATCAAAAGCTGGTTGCTATGTCACTGAAGTTCCTTTGTTTGTATGGACAGCAGTTGACAAATTCCTGTATGAGAAATGTATGTTTTTTATAGCAGAAACCAAAAATAAGGAATGTCACAAAAACGACGAAGTCCACGAAAAAAATGTATATAACATAAATTGTATGTTTTAACGCGATCTACATTTTTTGTGTGGTAAGTTTTTGTCCATCTCTTACGGTTTAGCAGTTATTCTAAATTTATAAAATTCATCCAGAATAAACTACTCTTCAGAGGCTATTCCCAGAAAATTCAAGATATACATTTTATTTGCCAGGTAAATATCTTTAATATGCGAAAAATTTTAGTCAAAATCGTGTGAGCCATTTTTGAGAAAATCAAAATTTTCGAAAAAAGTTCCATGTAAAGGGTAGTTAGGGGTGGGGGGATTTTTCTCAAAATCTTCGTGTCGCATCCCTGGAAGATACTAAACTTAAATACCAAGTTTGGTATTTTACCTACTTTTCGTTTTTGAGTTATTGTGTTCACAGACACACGGACACACACACACGGACCTTTTTTCGAAAATGTTTTTTTTTTAGATAAAGGGGACCCTAAAACATATATTTCCGGTGAAATCTCGGTATCGAATTTTTTGGTGGAGTGCAATATATTCTCTATACACTATGTACATTGTGCCTATAGAGAAAGTAAAAAGGGAAGAAAAATTACCATGAATAGGATAAACTAATGAATGTTCCCAAGGGGTAGATGAGGGAAAGATTAAAGACAGGGTACAGGGTAAAGGGATAAAAATATTTAACTTAAAAATCTAAACAATGTCAAATTAAAGGTGCTAGGCTGAATGTAGTATTTGAAAAATAATTACAAAAATGAATGAAAGGGTGTGCGTGAAACATCAGTGTAACTATACCAAAAATAAAATAAATTTTAGCCACAACTGGCTACAGAAGCGCAAAATTTTGAAAATAAAGTGTATAAAATATACAAACAGATACATAAAAACTAAAACACAGGATGTAAGAAGTATATCTCACTGATAAATTTGAGAAATAATTATACCTTGGTTACAAGGATGTTACACTCACAAATAATTACTAAAGATTAAGTAGGAAAAGAGCAGAAGGCTCAAAAATATAAGAAAGATTAACATAAGTAAGCTTGATACGCAAAAGCTAGAAAATCTTTGAAATGTAAATCTCGATAAAAGTAAACATTATATACTATAAAATAAAATAGAATATAAAGTGTAGTTACATAACAGAAATTTAATTAAGAAATAGTACAAAGATAAAGAATACAGAAAATATTTCAAATATCATTAGGGAAAATTTCCAATACATATTTCCAATACCTTTAGTGAAAATTTCCAACACTGCATCACCTCGGGATATAGCAACTGCGATCCACAAATCTATCAGGGTGGCCATTCCCAAACAAATCGTAAACCGCACTACCAATATCAGGCACATGGGGCTGGTCAATTCCACCATGCGGCACAGAAAAACACTAAGGGAATTCTGTGCTGCTAAGCTATTAAGAAAACAGTTTAGGATTACAATATAGCAATATATTGTAAAGGAGTAGACAGTGTCACTTGAAATATTTCACCACAGATAAAAGAAAAAGTAGATCCGCTAACTGGCATACAGGGTGTTCAAAACTTGTCAATTCACCAACGTTTCTAAAAATTAAACTTAAAATGCCAGTCTACAACAACTGTGACAAGAATTTAAAAAAAATACAATCGTTGAAGGTTGAGTTCACGTACACCTCTCACTAAGCGGGCATGATCGATATCATGTTTAAATTCATACTTGGGGTCAAGATTGCCAACATGAGAGGAGACAACTATTACTGCACCATTATTCCCGGGGGGAGGGGTCATGTCCACTATACAACTCATAATACAATAGGAACCTATAGGATTTCTCATCATAAACAACTTTTTGGGCGCTACCCAATAACTCATAATAATACATGTGCACATATAACAAAGGAGCTCACGGAGCTCAAAACTCTGTTTGATAGGGACCTCGCGGTTTGAAAACCTTTCAAAACATAAACAATCATAAGATTCTATATAACTCATATACCTGCACCTTCTCTTAAGATACAAATTCTGTAGTGATTAGTAATTCCTCAGACCTCGTGGTTACTCAAGAACGACATAATCAAACTATGACCCAGTAACATAAATCTGTATAACAATTCGATATAATTACTTATTATATCTACAAGTTTAGAGAGGCTTCACAGCACATCCACTAAACAAAAACCTTTTGGCTATCGTGAGCACAAATATCTTGATATAATTCAATATATAACCAATAGATTATAAATTCTCAACTATAAATAAAATCCAAAAGAAATAAACGGATCTCAGAAATAAGAAAAAAAATTAAGACGTAAATGTTCGAAAGTACAAGGGTGTTCTAACCCATAAAACACATTAAGAATAGAGCATAATGAACAGAAGGTAATTAACAGGGCATTGAACCAAGATACTCAACATAACATGACACAAAAAATATAGCTAAGCAAACTAATGGTAACTGCATAACAACTCAAGAAAGTCAAATATAGGTAACAATACAGATAGTATCCGGGAATTTCACAATGTATCCATCGGATTCAATAAATATGTTACAACAGAAAAACGTTTCGTACAACGCCGGTGCAGGCGTAGTAACCCGAGTGCCAGCAAATTAATTACAAAAGAACAATGCAAATAAGCAAACAATTAAACTGTAAAACTATCTCAACTAATGTGCAAAACGGTGGTGAAGTTATCATAAGGCTCCAGAAGATATTGTGGTTAAGAGTCGAAGGTTATTAAGCGGGAACGAAAAACCACGTATCCGCTCAGCCAACGTGAACTGAATTCACAGGGAACGACCTGGCTAAGAAAAATAATTATTAATGCTATAAGGCAAAAATAAAAAAAAAGTATTTAAATTATCTGAAAGAAATCAAGTTATTTTTCATAGATTCAAATAATAAAAATTTAATAAAAAGCGATACCGTACAATTGGAGTAGAATCACGGTATCAGTGGTCCTGAGGTTGTGGACGGGAAATGAACCAAGGAATCATAAGTATCCCAAAGATCCATTCACATAACCCGAGAAATAAAAGTCAGTGCATAGAAGAATTACATCTGAAACATAATCTTGCAAAAAAATACATTAATTACACAAAAAAAAAAAAAAGAAAACAATGGGCGTAAGAAGTATAAGAACAGCAATAAAACATGCAAGTGCATTAACATGATAGGCGAGATAAGCATGACAAAAGTACAACAGTACATGCGGAAAAAGAAGCACTAATAGGAATGGAACAGAAAGGATTAATTATGGAAAGAAAATGTCCAGGGCATTAGGATCCTCTGACCCAAGTTGAGTAAATCAATGTATATAATTAAAAGTGAAACAATAAAAAAAAAAGGACAGAAAAGATATAAGAGTGTAATTTTATAGTTTATGAAATTTCCAAACCAACACAACCTTCAGATAGAGATCACTGAAAACAAAACATAAAGGTAAACAAACTTAGAATTTCGAGGAACCATGCGAGGAACTCAAACAAGAACGACCAGTAGATGACGAGAGCAAAATCATCAACAGGTGAGTAACCAAGGATTTCAAACACAAATGTTGTTTATCAAGGGAATTAAGAAACCAAAAGGAAACCACTCCAGGAAGTTAAGTAAGCATGACAAGAGAAGAGAATTGAACTAGGCAATCCATCAAAGTAAAAAATGCATGCAATAAAAGAAAGAAAGACAAAAATTAAAGCATGATAGCAAGGTCGTGAGTTTAAGGACCTAAAATAATCTTGAAGATTGCAGGGAGAAACAACCAACCTTTTAGAAAAGAAGGTACTGAACACTCAAATATTAAATAATGCAATTACAGAAAATACAAAGTATTGCCAAATTCAAAATATACAATTGTTACACAAAAGGTTAACGGTAAAATTAAACAAGAATAAAATAGTAGACAACAAAAGGGTGGAAAAAGAATTAAACATCAACCGCAAGTAACGATAGTGTGATTAATATAAGACAATAATTCTAAAAACACAATACTCTTCAGGTGTTTAAAAGGAGTTCTATGCGCATGCATAACAGAAGTTGGTTAGATGTCTGTTATCATTTAGAAAAGGACAGAGAGTTCCTTTAGATTATATTATGTTTCTGGACATAGAAAGTCAGTCATCAGAAAAATAGTGCATGTCAGTAGAATAAGTATTGAGTGCCGAGGTAGGACGTGTAGTGTGGACTTGAAAAGTAATTTTAAACACATGTCTTAGAAAATTAAAGAAAGCGGAAATAATCGCGAAGTAGGAACGATAGAAAGTTGCCGAAGCTAAAAATAAAGTGTAAAATTTTAAATAAGAGATTTAAAAATAACCAAATGAGTGATCATGAAAATTTTCCAAAATATAAGTGTGTATAATCAGTGACAGTATCACATAAAAGAGTGAGGATTAAATAGGAATACCAGGTACTCTCGGTAAACGATGTCAAAATAAAATAGCAGTTCATTAGCACGAGATGGATTCGAAGAAAAGCAGCGAAGGGTAAGTCCCAAAATATTAAAATATGATCAAAGAGAATTTAGAAAACAGTAACCATGTAGAAAATCAATGTTAGACAAGCAAGACTGACTGGAGGAATATATTACCACAGTGTAGAATTTTTATTAGCTGTTTCTCATGAAAGTTCAACGAAACCCAAAGTATTTGAATAGAAAAAAAAAAAAAAAAAAAAATTAAAAAATGATTTCAGATACAAGTAATGATAATTATAATCGTAAAAGCAAATTCGAAGATGTTCATAATTAGAAGCAATTAAAAGTATATTTAAGTACATGTAGCGATGAGTTACGAGGTGTGTATACATGTGGGTACAAGTATTAATATTCGTGTAATGTGTATAAGTATTATTACGAAGAAGATAGTAAAAACTATAATCTATTATAGAAAAGAAACCAAAGTGAAAAAAAAAAGTATTTTGAACGTCTGATAAATATTTAGAATGGATAAATATAAGGAATTGCAACAGTAATACAACAACTACAAGCTAGTTAAGAGTAGCAAAAGCAGATATTATTATTAAAAGCGACAAGGAGTGAAAGAAAAGAGCATTTATTCAAAAAGAATTGATTAGAAAAAGACATTGAAAATGGACCAAAGTCAAAAGAATAATTAATAACGGGCATACCATGAACTAGAAAATTAAGTAGTGCAAATCGCGATGTTTTTCCCAACTTAAAAATTATTAAAAAGAATCAATGAATTGTACTTCAACTTTAAATAGTGTGTATATACAATTATTAAATGTATCTAAGTTCTCTAGTCCAAAACATAACTCATAAATTGCAATGTGTGTAAACTGAAAATAGTCGCGACTCATTATAACAACAGGCGTACATCATACTCAAAAGTAATGAGTGCAAATACCTTTATTTGGATGCAAATAGTTATTAGCGTAATCTATGTGCATGTTATTATGACTCACATAAAATTTAAGTGTGGTAGGAAGGAAAGGAATGTAATAGAACACTAAAGCTTTATTATAACTCAAAAATTACGAACAAAAATTGCAATAATACATCGAACGGGGAAAACCAGAAATGAAATGAATTATTAAGCGGTTAAGGCACTTCACCATCAATGATTTACTGTGTAACATAATACTTGAGAAAAAGAGAATTATGAATTTCATCATAAACTAATTTATAAAAGTTACAAGGGGAAGAAATAAGTAATTAACCGAAGATAATGATAAAAATTATAACACCTTACAGCGAAACTTCATATATATGTAAAAATTACATAGAGAAATAATTCAAAGTCACATTGACAAATAATAATACAAAATAAATACCTTAATCACCTTTGTATCACACAGCGAGTTGAAACATAATATTTATATGTAAGGCAAAGAAGCAGTTAAGCCAGTATCTAAGCAACAGAAGAAAGATACTTCTATGAATTAATATACCATGCATGCAAATATAGTGCGTTAAACAAGCGAGTAATATAATAAAAATGTATTATGAAATAGCATATAAATACTTATCTGTACCACAAATGTGGGCGCACCCCGAAGCAAATGCTCCAGAGACGGTGGGCGCTATCTCAGTAAGGGACGCCAAGGCCCGCATCCTGGCATTTGACCATTTCAACCGACACAGCAATGAATTTAAAAAGTATGTATAGAAACAAAAACTTAAACAAACCATCTGACACTAACGGGACAGTTTTACCCGTATTAAATGAAATATAACATAAAACAATCGCAATAAAAGAAATTTGAACAAACAGATAACCAAATGCACTATATCCTCCTCCAAAAAATTAAAATTTTCCAATCCTTTGCTTAGGTAAAAGCCAAATTCAAAGGAAAATATAATAAGTATAGTACAAAAAGTTGGGAATTTCCAAAAAATAGAAATCCGAATGGTTTAGGAAGAGGATAGGGCGGGGACGGGGGAATAGTACTTGTACGATCAGCTGTACTCAAAACTATCGAGGGGGGGGGGGGGGGGAAAGAAATATTTAGATGTCGCATGCAGCGCACATATATACAACACGTAATACTTACCAAAACACTAAGTGTAATTACAAATACCAGAATTATAACAAAAGATAATGAACTAGGCTGCAAAGGCACATTTGGCATAGCAAATTATGCATTCGCATCTGAATATTTAACACAAATATTGTGCAAAATGGAGGAGAGTAACCTTTATTACAATGGCACCGAAAGGTTTTATTACATATACCATTAAAAACAAGAGTGATGTAGAAATTGTTTGGCAAAAGTACACATTCGATTTAAACAAAATTTATTTTTACCACATCTAAAAGAGGTATCATACATCTATCGAGACCAAAACAAGATTGGTTTCAGAACCATTAGATTCATAAAACTATTTTTAGAATGGCCAAAGGATTAAGACACGGTTATCTGGGTTGCTGTAACAACTGTCAAAATTTCCAGAACCAAGAGTTGGAAAGAAAATTAGAAATACTTACATATGAGTAACACATAAATGCATCAAAACAGTTATCTACTGCTGCGGCAGTAGTAAATATAGAAAGAGATAAGCAACCACATCCTTTTAAAGATTACCACTCCAGACAGAAATCTTTTAATATTTAAAGCGACAGTCCAAGAAATATAAACTAGCGATAAAATAATCGCTGAAATAAAAGTATTGTGATAAAGAGAATTGCTAGATAATTACATGTGTAGATTAATGTTCAAAACTTCCGTTGAAGTATGGGCAATCTTAAAGTTTTACTGAAAACCTTACATTTTGTATGCGTGTCACTGCATACATCTAAGTGTAAGAATCATGGCATTTAACACAAGAATGGAAAGGGAGGGTGGCAGGGATTACGTCGATGGTCAGTACAAACTGAATTTGTAAAGTGATATAGCAGCCGAAAAAAACAATTCTAAACATTATGTTGCTAATCGCATACATTTATAGTGCCGTACTGAAACACTGTTATATTGACTGTTTGTTTCCCAATGGAAATAAAGCAATGCAGTAACAGCATAAAGATATATGCTTGCACTTTAGCATTCATAGGCTAAATAAATTAATTATAACCATAGGCAAGTGCAGTTGAATAAAGGGTTCTTTTGAAAAATCAACTGATTCGAAAATAATGCAAATTGTGATCTTTAGAGACGAATCACCTTAAATATGCTCCAAATATTACACTTAAATAAAAATATAGGAGTATTTTAATTACAAAATTTTGAATTTGTAAGCTACTGAAATAAATTGAAAACAGCAGTATAAATTGAAACATCAGACAACAAGACTACATATACGATATCGAGTGCTGGCAATAATATAGTAAAAGTACGTGATCGAACCATACTTCGCATTAAAATAAAACTATTACAGTGAAGCCGGCGCCACTCCACCAAATACCGAGGTACGGGATCGAACTATACTCTTCCCTACCAAAACGCTGATTTCGGGGAAGAGCCGGCACGTCGACCAAATATGTCAAACTAAAGTTGGACACAGGGGGGAGTAGCTATTTGGGGGTGGTAAAAGGAAGGCAGATAGTAGAGCAATGATAACAACGCAAAGGGAATCCAGATAATATAAATAAATTGAGAAATACCGAAAGGCAAATATACTTTACAATAAAATAGAAAGTAAATTACAATAAACAAGACAAGCGTGTCAGGCGTTTCGTGTTGAGCGAGAACTAATTCCAAATATGAAAGGCAATAATTGGTAAAATAGTTAATATACAACAAAAGGTTCTTATCTTTTAGGTTGATTAGCTCGATGAGAAGAAAGATGTGTGTCGGTATGGTAGCCAGTGACCTGGGGTGGGGCCTCGGACGTCCCTCAGGCAGCGAGTCTGCCTCTTTCAAGTACTGAGAATCAAAAGCGCCCGGAATTCAAGATTCCAGACAATTTTATACTAGACAATTGTCTCTAGGGGGTTCTTCAGAATCTACGCCCAGGCTCTTAATAAATCCACCAATCAAAATACAGTATTTAAAAATAAGACAGAGCTTTCTACATGACGTGCTTGGGATTAAAGACTACGAAATGTCACATAGGTTCCGGGAAGTGGTTGAAAGCCCACACAAGCTCATAAGTTACAAAATGTGGTAAAATGTTGCATTAATCAGAGGAAGACACATCCGGTTTTAATAACAAAGAAAACCATAAAGCTTCCTCTTATTCAACCCAAGAATCCGGTTGTTAAGAAATACAGAAATTTATAAGAAAATGGAATTCTAAAACATTTACAATAATGTGACTTAAAACAACTAAGCTAATTTAAAAATACTCGTCAATCACATACATGACAATATATGGATATACAGACATAAAGGTGAAATAAACCTAATGACTGCCAGGGTGTAGCTTTACTATCTAATGTGGAAGAAAGCTTTATGTATGTGTGTGGGTATGTATTTATGTATATATGTCTTTATTCACAGTTGAATTTACAATGTCATGACTTCATCAAGTTATTAAGGGAAAGCACTGTTATAGTTGCAGGCTGCTATATACATAGGAGGAAAGAATCAGAATAGCAAAGTTTTAATATAAACTAAAACATAAAGATTTTGATGGTTACAATACTTGAAAACCTAATAAGCCAGCAATACAAGAAACACACAGTCTTTGATACTGAAAGAATTTACGTAGGTATTTTAGCAGATAGAATTAAAGGATGTGTAATATATTTTCTCAGAATTTCAAATAGGCTTTAGAAAAGGAAGAATAGTTGACCATATGCACATTAAAAACATTAGCAGATAAACATCTAAAAGAAAAGCAGATAAACATCTAAAAGAAACTATATATATAGTTTTCATTGACTTGGCAAAAGCTTTTGACCTAATAGAGTTGAAATTAACGGTTACAAATTGTCGGAAAAATGCATGAGTAACTATATGGTGAGCACTTCAAAAGCCTTATATGAAGGTAACATTTTTCTCTATAAAGTATGAAGAAGGGGTAATATATAGAAATGTGCACCAAAAGAAGAGGCTATGACTACAAAGATCTTTTAAGCTCTTTATTGATGATAATGAATTAAAATATAAACAAAACAAATAAGTTACTGTCAGTATTAAACCATAGAGATGATTGACTTACTTTTTGCTCATTTGGCAGTTACTTCTATTACAGAAATAGTTTAAAACTGTCCCTACAAGAATTATAAATATTTGTGTCAATATGAGCTATGCTTAAATTGAAGGATATTGTAAAGCAACTCCTCCCACATTCATGGCTCCACCCCCACCCCTTGCCTTGTTCTAGCAAGCCAAGTGATCAGTGGATTTATGCACCAATTTTTTTTACAATTATAGATATGCACCAGAGTAGGATCAAGGTGGTTTTAAATTTGTTGAGAAAATGTATAATTTCAGATTTATCAATTGTTCTTCTTTAGGCTGGAAAGGTAAAATCAGAATTAAAGGTATGTATGTGACATTGGCGTATGTTTTCTCCAGAGAATTTGAGAACACCATGTGTTATACTGGGAAATTTGAGTCGCAGGATAATTTCTAAATGTTAACAAATTGACATTGTAGTTCAGATGGCAGAACAGTATGGGAAGCTAAATTGGTGGTTCATATCCATACCATGGCATTGCAATTTTTATTTTGATTCTGCCTTTCCGTAATTAATTCAGAATTTGTATTAACTTTTATTTTCAGAGTTTTGCAAGACAATGAGTATAAAGAAGGTTGGCAACCCTTTTGAAGTAATGTAAAAATGCTATGTTTCATGACCTTTTAATGATTTTTACTTTCTCTATGCATACTATGCACATAGTGTATAGAGAAGATATTGTATTGCATCCCAAATTTTGATACTGAGATTTCATCAGAAATACATGTTTCGGGACCCCCTGAATCCAAAAAAAAAAAGCATTTTTAGAAAAAAGGTCAGAGAGAGAGAGAGCATAGCTCAAAGACAAAAAGACAATTAAATACTAAACTTGGTATTTAAGTATTTAAGTTTGGTATCTTCCAAGGATGCAACACAAAGATTTTCAAGAAAATCCCCCCATCCTAAACTACCCTTTACATGAAAAATTTTTCAAAAATGTTGTTTTTCTAAAAATGGGTCTAATGATTTTGAGTAAAATACCACATATTAAAGCCATTTCCACAGAAGTAAAGTGTACATCTTGAATTTTCTGGGATTAACTTCTGAAGACCTGAATCTTGCATAAATGGTAAACCATAAGAGATAGACAAAAATTTAACACACAAAAATGTAGATCCTGCTAAAACACACAATATATGTCATATACACTTTTTTCGTGGAGTTTTCGAGATATTCCTTGTTCTTAGTTTCAGTTTTAAAACACTTTAACATTTCTGTTACGAGAACTGTCAACTCTTGGCCAGGCAAAGAAATAGATTTCAGTCTCATAGTAACTACATTTTGAAACACTTGGGTGTCAATTTAGCCTAATGTATTCCCTTATTTCCCTTCTGCTTACAAGAAACTAAGTAATACAACCATTTCTGCTAATGTTTATCTTGCCATTCACAAAAATAAAAGGGACATGTGTGTTACATAGCAAAAACCATATTTTATATATTGTTGCTTAGTACAAATAAATAAATATACATTTTTAAAAAACATAATAGCTGAATAGATTAAATTGTTTCTAATTGAATTTAAACTAATTTGACTGTCACTCTGGCAGTTGTGTAATGTCAGACCAATGAGGATGCATTATGATCACATGACTTCTTTGCAGATTAAATAGTAATTCCATGATATTTAGAGCTATTATTTTTCCTTTGCAGTATTATTGTCAGATTCTGGTAGCCTTATGTATCAGAATAGTCAATTTGAGCATAATTATGTTGTCGTGCATGTTGCCAATTGATTGAAAATTTTAAATTTGATACACAGGGTACTTTGTAAGAAACTTCTGGGATGATGAGTTACGCAGTTAACAAAGTTACTAAAATTGAAATGGGGAAGAGTAGCAAGAAAAGGATTAAGGCTTCTGGAAGGGTATAAGAAAAAGTTTTGAAATATAGAAATAAAAAAAATATATGGGAACTAACAGAGAAAAGGTCTTTTAGTGTTTTATGGTGATAAACAGTAGGGAAACAGAGCTATGCAGATATCATATTAAAGAAAAAAAAGACTGGATTGGGTGGTTATGAACTGGTGTACGAAGGTTAAAAGCGAAAAGAAATGAGTATATACAAGTGATTGTCCATTATATGGGGCAAAAGAAATTGTAGAACATTTAATGTTTGAATGTAAAAAAACTGAGATATGCAGGACAGAAAGTTTATATTATTATGTTACTTATAATGCACAGAATTATGCTTTAATCATGAATTAATTATTTCTTCCACACTAGCCATATGTAGGACAGGAGTTGGAAAGGTAGAGTCAGGCTTAAAAATTCAGTGCCATAGCTGGGATTTGAACCATAGATCTCCTGGTCTCCTTCCATTTGCTCCAAGCTGCTAATGGCATTGAACTTTTCAGTCTGACTCTACCTTTTCAGCTGTTTTAACCCTTTGCTTGTAGAATTAACCAGGGCAGATTTAACAAACTTGCTCTAAAATTTAAAATGTTATGCTATTTGCATTTATTTGCACATTGTAATTACTGCTGTGTAAATGTAAATGGTAATATCTGATATTTTTCTGATTTTAAAAAAAGCATTCACTAAAATGTTAGATGAAAAATATGATTTTTATGCTGAAAGGTATACTTAAGCTACTAATATAAAATAATAAGCTACTAATACACTCTCACAGGTTCACTGCTAACAGATTTTCTTGTGTGATAAAGTATGAAACACTAATCCATGTGGAGATAAGACTTGTCACTGTATCAGTATTGGTAACACCATTTGTTACCTGCAAATTTGGGCACTCATCACTGTCATTACTTGAGCCGTTGCCACATCCAGTTTCTTTAGAGCACCTCTACATGGCTTTCTTTTTCCTCCCTCCCTTCTGCTCTGAGCCAAATGACTCAGATTAGGAAGAATCACGATCATTGAATTCTGTCGTGCTTTGATGCAATCTTGCAAAACATCTAAAGAGGCAGAACTACTCATGTACATTATAAACTTGTGGTTGCAAATCCTCATGATTCTAAGAAGGCATCCCTGCATATCAGTGGCGATTCTTGGTCAGTAATTTAGGTACACCGCTCCCTTTATCATCGTTTTTCTTAGACTATAAAATATAGTCATACCTCGTTATGTGCGATCACATTTTACGAGTTTTCGCATAAAGCATTTTAAAAAATGCTGATTTTAACACTGTACAAATGGCATAAATAGATACATCTGTTTAAAACACATTTTTTACATGTTTACCTTGAAATAGCCCATATCATTTTCACATTCACTTTACGCGTTTTTTGTGTTACGTGATAATTCATGAGAACCAATTATTTGCGTAATGCGAGGGACACCTGTATTCGTAAATTATTGTATTAGTACTTACCAGTTTACTGGAATGTTAGCTCCAATCGATGAGATTTCTTCAGAAGTAGTTCCATTACAGCTTGCGTAAAATTCTCATGAACATCCTTTTGAAGCGTACAAAGTAACTGCTTTTCTATGGACATCATTGACAGAGAGGATAATCTTTCTTGGCCCATTGTAGACCTACAGTGAGATTTTGCTTGATTTAAAGTGATTTTCAGAAAATCAGTGATCAGCCATTTTCAGAAAAAACTTACAAGCAAAACAACACTAATACAGACTAAAAGCGATTTGTCAATTGCAAAATTTAGCAGTGCATTTCAACAGCTAACAGCTGGTAATTTAACTTCTTTCCCCTCACCTCTCTTGTGAGAACTGTGTGGCTATCACTTCAACTTGCGATGGAGTAGATGTGCGCACACACCAGTGCTGGCCTGCCTAGAGCAGAGAATGCTGGGAGCATGGTTATTGTTATAGCTTGCGGTGAGGTACAGAGATGTACGTTTAACCGCACAAACTTGTGATCATTTCGTATTTAGTTGAAGTGACATACAAAAAATTCTGATTATTTTGCATGTTTATTGAGAGTCGTTTTAAACCCCCTCAAGTTTAGTACACCAGCGGTGTATGCAGTGTATAGGAGAGTTTGCCACTGCTGCATATTGAAGACATCTGTTGATACTTATGCAAAGCATAGAATAGATCCAGCCATAGCTGCTCAGATTATCTCACCTCTAGAGTTTTGCAGTTATGATGGCATTCCAATCAGGAATAGCAAGCAGTTCCTTACTACTCCTTCCAGGAAGCAAAGGGTCCTTAATGAAGATATGCTATTGAGCTCTTTTCTTGCCAACCATTTAATCTCATTCCAACTTTTCTCTGCTTCCTCTTGACCCATGCTACATGAAGTCTTCTGGTTCTACCTCGTTTTCCACACAACATATTACAGTGTACCTTTCTAGTGTAGTAGCTATGATACTGGCTTTCAAGTGAATGATAGTTTCCGAGTTTGGACCTCATTCACGTATCATGGCACTTTGTCTGGAATGAAAAAAATAATAATAAAAAGCATTTACTCTATGACAGGAATCAAACTCATGACCTTTGGGATAGCAGCTTCTCACATTACACATTAAGCTACCTGAGCAGTTGAAAAATGCCTCCAGAGTAGGCTACATAACTCAAGAATGTAGTTAATGAATGCTCAGTGTCGCACTGTCAAGTGATTTTACAGATTTTTGCGACATTAAATCTTGAGAATGCTAGTAACGAGCTGCTAAAAATCAACATTTTTATACTCGGGCAGCAGTTTTAAAGACATTCTATGCCATTTTTTCAACCTGCTTTGCTTTAACACTGACTTATCAGCACCTGATACACACACATATAATGCTATGTAGTTGCATTATGTTTATCAATTACTTATATCAGTCATGTGCACAATCTCGCAAATTATTTCGATGTTGTTCATTAACATTCTGTATATGATTCAGATTATCTAGTGCATAGTCTTTGTTTGAACAGGTAGTTCAAAATATCAGATGGCTAACTAAACAAATGGCCAGGACCAATTTCAATAGGCAGCTTAATACTGTATATTATTTAGTGCTCAAATGAATTAATCAACAAATTACAGGAGAACATCTCAGCATTCTGATATAACCTGTCACTTGATAGTATCATTAAATAAACTAGTTTTAATCAATATGTGATATGCTTATTCTGGATGTTTGATAATGGTTAACATAGTTTTATCTCAGTGTTTGTTTTTTTATAAAGTTATTTTTCCTTTTCACTTATACAGGAACTGGATATTCCAAGAGTGGTGGGACTTCTACGCCATCAGAGAATGTTGATGGTACAAACTGTGGCTCAGTATAAATACATTTATAGTCTTCTCATCTACTATTTAAAGCACTCACGCTTGATATGATCTCATCCGTCCTCCAAAGTGCTTTCTCCACAAGTGCAATTGTATGCATCTAATTTTTATGGTGCCTATGACTGAGATTTACTGTATTATCTTTATTCTTTTGTAAATGTTTTTAAATGAGTCATGCTGAAATACGTTTTATGTATTTTTACAAATATGTGTTAGTGTGTTTGCCTAGATTTCCAAGAGCTAGTAATCATCCATAATTGTTTTTAAAATATTATGGTATAATATTAACCAAACTAGGTGAAAATCAACATGTTTTTAAGGCTTGTTTACCCTAGTAAATATGATTTTAATGGGTATATGAAACTGTAAAGCACCAGGTTACAGCCAGTATTTTTACAGATAGTACAGCATATAGGTATATGCTCTTTATAGAGCACAGTTACATGGAATTGGAATAGGAAATTGAATATGCTATGCACAGTAAAAAATCATGGAAACAATTGATTAAGTGCTGCTTCAGTGAATCAAGGTAAAAAGAAAAGCCTGTTTAGTACAAGGGACGTCTCAAAAGCAAGTTACATTATTTTTTTAAAATCTGTGTGGCAGGCAGGAAAAGTCTGGAAGTTGTAGAGTGTAGTGGCAGCACTGTAAAAATTCTTATGCACCTATCTTTACCTTGGATATTCAAGTGACATTAACAATGGAGACTCCATTTGTTCCTACTGTCAATTGCAAGTTCATGCCATTATTCATTTTTGACAACAAAAAAATAAAAGTGAGACAAATTCATCTTGAATTGTGCAGTATGCGCAATAAAGATGTTATGTTAAGACCAATGTCAATCTTTCATTGGAGGGATAACAATGTTACACAATGAACAAGTAAGTGGCTGACCTTCCACTTCTCATGCTACAAGTATTGTAGACAGAATCCAAAGGGGCCGATCTGTGCCTTATGCTTGATGATGAAATTCTGTTTCAACTTCCTCTAAATAAGCCTTACAGCACTTCTCAGGATCATTTCTATTGCCCTCTGTAGTGTAATGGTTACCATGCTAACTTACTATACTCAAGGTTGCAGGTTCAAACCCGATGGAGGCCATGGGATTTTTTCAGGTGTAAAAATCCTTAGCATGTCTTCATTTGGAAGGGAAGTAAAGTCGTTGGTCCCGTGTCATAGATTTATGACATGGAAAAGAATCTCAAGCCTGATAAAAAGACCTCTGAGCAATATTAAGCCGTCTTTCACACCCAGTATAAAATGGGAAGCTGAGAACCTAAGCAGTTAAAGAGTGTCCATAAATAGAAAACTCCATTTCCAGGATAATTTCTGAGGATCTGCATCTATCAAAAGCATGTGCAAGATGGGTTCATCACATGCTTTCAGAATAGCACAAAGGACAGAATTGATGATGTGCAGTTTTTGTAGTTTTTTAGGATGACTGAATAGTGACCAGTGATGAAACATGGATCCATCACTGGATACCTCAATCTAAAAGACAGAGTATGGTTTATGATGTGTAAAGGAAAGAAAAACCAACACCATAAAAGAAAAAGTTGTGGAATCAACAAGAAGTGGAACAATGTCTAGCCAGTTTGGTTTGACACTGGATTAAAAAAAAGTTATCATGACATAAAAATGTATTGAAATTCAAAGAGATTAGGCAGAAAAATATTATTGAATGCAGCTTTCAGAATATACTCTTTTTAAAATATTTGTGCCTTTTGTTATTTAAAAAAAAATATATAATTTTTGAGACATCCCTCACAGTATATCGATAATATGGAAAATAATTTTGTCCATTCATATGTAACTTGCTAATAACTGACCAATGATTATCTAACTTTGGAATTCAATAATGTAAACATTTTAAGAGAGCAATATAAATACTGTTTGTGTCTTTTAAGTTAAATGCTGCTTAGCAGAAAAAATGAAGATGAGAACAAAAACTCTTGCATCTATCTGTTGGAAAATCATTCAGCCTTTGTTTCTTCGAGCTTATTATTAGAGAGAGGTCTTGCAGCCACTTTTGATTACCTTACATTTTGAAGAGAGATATGCACAATTAGTGCACTGTACTCTGCAACTAATAGGGATGGCAAAGTGAAACAGAATTCTTTAAGCTTGAGCAAAATTCCCATTCCTGGGCCAGGAAAGCTTCCTGTTGATTGAGCATGCTCACATCTAAAAATGAGTGTTTTAACTTTCTTCCTTTCCAGATCCATTTCCATTCCTGAGTTATGCTGGCCAAGCTTGTCCACTTTCCTCGCACCTGGCAGCCCTGGTTCGATTCCAGGTGATTGCATGTGGTATTTGTGATGGACAAAGCCTATGGTGCCAGCATTAAACACTATACAAAAATATGTTTATGCTCTTTTTCTTTCTCTCTTTGAAAGCATAGGACACTTTGTTCTGAGTGCATTTGCCTTTCTTTAAAATTATAACTGCTAACAATAATTTTAATGAAAGGATGTTTTGAAACAGTGATACATTGAATAGAATATTTCTGAGTTGGGTTTGTAACACTTAAGTATCACTATTATAACTGCTATTGAAAGCCAATTTTGCAAGGCTGATATCTTTGTTTTCCCTTGTGACTGACTGGATTGGAGAACAAAATGCTGTTGAGTTGTACAGAGGAAGAAAATGTCTTTGAATTTAGATTAAAAATTAATTACTGTACAGTGAATATTTTGATTGATTATAACATTTTCCAAGAAGCTTTAAACAAAATTTTCTTTGCATTTGGTTGTTACGAATATTAATATCAGTTCCTAATAACCAGATATGGGATAAGAAAAGTTAAAATGAATACCTATTACACGCTTATGATTAGAATGAATGAATAGCTTACCAGAACCCAGAAACAGGAAACTTTAAATCATAGGATCTGCATGATATAAATTATTCAAGGTGGAATTGTAACTGTCACTAGAACTCTCTCTAGCTGCAGGATTGGTAAAAACAAAACTGAAAGTATATAAACAGCAGATTATAACTTTAATAATTGGATGTTATTCATCATAAACGAATCAGTGAAATACTAATTGTGTGGCTTCATGAAAATGTTTACTATATCAAATTTGAATTGGTTATCCTACCATATCTTGCCTAATTGTAAGCAGGTGAAAAAATTGTATTGGTCATTTACAAAAAATGATAATTTTTTGAAAATTTACTCATAGTTCTTGGTTGGAAAATCATTCTATTTTTTTAATATTCACTATGAACACTTTTTGTAATATTCAGGGTTTTATTCTTTCTTTCAAATGCTATGATTTCTAGTCATCATTAACATACTCAAAAGGTTTACAGAAATTGCAGCAAGTATAAATTTAGCTTGATTTTGATCTTTTAGTAATTATAGTGAAATACCAGTCTCATTTGATATTACCCTGGCCACTGTTGCATCATATGATTTACCAACAGTATAATACAGTACTGTGCAAACAAAGGTCACTGTATAATATATTATACTATAAAGTATATGAGTAATGAATTTTTACAGTATTTTAAAGAATATAGACCAAAAATGCTTAGAATATGGTTATCATAGAATATCAGTAAAATATGATTACTTTAATATCTGGTTACTTGTTTCAATAAACAGCAGGGAGAAAAATGAAATTTGGATAGTCTCACTGTTAACAGAACTTAAAATGGTTTTGAAACAGATATGGAAGTAGCTCATCTACTTCTGCCATTAAGTTCAGTTGCCAAAAAAAAAGTGGCTGATATACAGAGAAACAGCTGATGAATGTATGTATGTCATTTATTGTTGCTTCTGTACAACAGATGTACAAGAAAAATGCATTTGCCAAAAAGTATGTGCTTTCAAATTCTTCTTCAGATGGTCTAGCCATCTTTTGCAGTACACACCATCTATAGTAAAACTGAGATTTTGCATTAAATTAAAGATGATTTTTGGGACTGATATCCAATGGGATTTTGAAAACGCTTTCCTCCAAAATGTTTCTTAATTTATGGTTAGTAGAATAAAGTATAGAGGATTCAGTTGAGACTTCCAGAAGTCCATATTTAACAGTATATAAACTCAGCCATGTCGTGAATTTACCTTTAAGTAGATTTTGCTTTTGGGCAAAAATCTAGTGTTTTACCCTTAATCACAGAAGTATTAAGGGCTTCCCTATCTCTGGAATGTAATGAAGTAGTTGTAGGTAGAATGTTTCATTTCCTGTTCACAGAAATACAAGGGTGTGTGCATAAATGCCACTACTTAGAAAACACTATCATAGGTAACAAGTTTGTGCCACTTTTCACCTTCGGAAACTTTGTGACAGCATCATAAAAGTTTTGAGCATAATCTTCAGTCATGCTGGTGTTCAGCTTTTTTCATTCAACATGAAAATGTTCTCTTATTTGTTGGTGACTGCTATTAGTTTACTTTCTCAGCAAGCTCCTTGCTCTCTGAATTTGTATGTGGTGTATAGCTGCCATCAGTTGTTCTCCCATTCTACTTTGAAATGCCCCTACCCAAAAGTTTTTATTTGGGGGGGGGGGGTTGAATTTGTGACTTATGAGTTGGAATGTTTATTTCTTTGCTTTGATTTTCTCTTTCTGAAGTGGACTCTTTCATTTTCTGTTATGAAAGATTTGATAGCTGTAACAATGATAAACACACATAGGCTTTTGATTGAAATAATTGGAACCCTTAATAATAAAGCATGTAATTAAAATTAAAACCAATACAGTTGAATCACACACTTTTTTATTCCCTGGAAAACAAGTTATTACTTTAAATACTCCCTTGTTGTTGAATATCTAATATGTTTTAATGCTTCGTCTGCCAAAATACAATGCAAGCTTATGCAATTTGTGTGCATAAATTGTTGAGCCAATTTGATCTGCAAGATGGTTTTTATGTTCAGTTAATTAACAATCCAGGCAACAGGTGCCTCTAGCTAATCTATGACATTTAATTGCATGTTGGTAGAATTTTTCATGTGTATATAATTTTTTAGGTAATACATCAGCCATTGGAGTGATCCATAAACAGAATAGCATATTTCGAGTGTGCTTGTTTTTTCATTTGTCTACAGTGATTTCTTGGTTTGTACATCACATAATGATACACTGGAAAAAGAATCATTGACAGGTTGATTTTTAGACAGCATTTATGGAAAGAAAGCAATAGTTACTTTGACAATTTGATTAGGGATGATTATGATAACAGTAATAATTAAATCTCTAATACGTGAAGACTCAAGTAACATCCTTAAAAGTATGTGGAAATACAAAACAATATATCAAGAATCCTTGCAAAAAATTTCAACACAACAGCTTCAAAACTGAGGAGATTAGAAACCTTTGTGTAAAAGTGCATGTTTCATCTTATGGCTGGCAGTCTAAGCAGTAGCATGGAAAATTAGTTAGACAGCGGAAGGGTTAGGGTAATGACTTGTTTTATGAACTATATGAGTATATGTGATTCAATTTTATGAGCATATCTCACTTATGTGTTATTTTTTTTAGGGGGAATGTTTAATGTTCCTACAACATCTAGGTCATATTGTGATGTTTGCCTTTAGATTCTCTGATACTATGATCCAATTTAGCAATGCTGACTTCTGGCATGTTGGTTAGGAGATGTAACTGATTAAAATAAAAATTGTTGCTATTGATGATTAATGACTGAATCATAAATATTAAAACTCCTTAATGCCAAATTAAAAAGTTGATTAATAAGTAAAGATGTAGCTTTATACATATTTTTAAATGAGAAATTGCCCACCAAAAGAAAATTTTATCCTTGGCCCCCTTCAGAATGGATATGATTCTTTTTCACTTTGCATGTAATTAACAGAGTCCGTATGTTATTTACTGGCTTATTAATATTGTTCAAGCCACTATAATCACCATCATGACATCTTGACATGATCTGCATCCTAGAGTTTGGGCATAGAGTCTAATCTCATAATGGATCTACAGATTGCAATGTCATATATGTATGCATACCACACTACTTTTCGTAAGAAAAATAATAAACAAGAGCAGCAGAAAAGTTTATTTAATACCTCATGTGTTCAAATCCAATGAACCCTTTCATAAATATTCCCACTGAAATAACAAACTCACAACTTCCATTGTGTGGCTATGTTCAAAGTCTGCCAAGTTGTCTGTAATAATTTTACTTTTTTCATGAATGTTTAATAAAACACTGCCTTAACAAGCTGTCTATTGCACAGACTTAACTTCAAACTTGGTGGCTGAAAAGTACATTCCTCATCCATGATTAAATTGCACGTTATTAAATTTTAAAATCACATCATTTACACGTTTTCATTTTATTTATTCCTTACAAATATGCATTTGACTATCACAGTAAGCACCTGTCATTTATTTTCTTTTATGACACTTTAAATACAAATTTACAAGCATGTACTCCAGTTTTTCATTAAATAACTACTCAATACTGTGCAGGTATATGATCAATATTTATTCAACCCATCCATTGCTACCTTAACATGACTGCAACAGACTACTTTGCATTTCTAATGTATGAAATTTCTTTAAGCAAGAGGTGGTGTTTGTACCTCAAGCATGCTGCCACTGCTGTTTTCAGTATTGTTTTGAAATTATCAGAAATTAGCAACCGGCAACAAGAGCTCTAAATGATGAATTTGAACTTAATACTATTAAAGCTAATTCTATGTAAATAAAAGGAAAATTAGTAACAGAAAATGCACAATAAAGGGAGTGACACATCAATCGCCACTGCCATGTAGCCTTGTACCACCAATTCAATCAGAATTTTACTGCTTCATGGACACATGCTCAGTGACACCTTTGATGGTTGTATCTGTACAGTTATCCCCTGTATAATTTTATTTCTATTTTTTTTTTTTTTTTGCTTGAATTTTGGGTAGTGGTGCCAAATAACTAGTCCAGCATTTTTGCACGTAAGAATGTTCCTAGTCATGCTGTCTAGCACAAGATTTTCCAGATGCGAACCATATTACTGGTCTGAGCCATTTCATTTGGTCTTTTATTTGCATCTTAATTTCTCAATGACTGCAGCCGAACTCAAGTCTCTATTGCATTTTCTTGTAACAAGATGTCTTGAATTGATATATGACTCAGCAACTCACAGCTGTGATTTTGCCAACCCAATACAGTGTGTAGATCATGCATCACCAACTGTTTGCTCATTGAGTAAAGGATAGAGAGCAACTTTACTCAATGTTCCTGCAAACTGCCTACTGTGCATTTGATGACTTAACAGTACAGAAAGCAGGAATGGATAATTCTTAAGTACAGTGGCAGTATGCAAAATTTTGAATTTGAAATATTCCAATCTACCTTTTAAAGGCCGACTTGGCTATCATAGGGATGGAGTCGGTGCAGTAGTTTGACCAAATTTTCTTAGGAAGACCATCATAGATTAATATACGTTTTGTAGGTTCATAACTAATAGAACATTTGCTCTCATAATGTCTCTTACATTAGTATTTATGTATTTATATTTCTGGTATGAACATTTGATCACACCTATAAAAATATGTATAATTAGTTGCATTAACATAAATAATTGCAAAGAAAAATAATAATAATTACTTTATTATTAACAAGTGATACAAATGCCTTAAATTCATCAATACTATTCTAACAGTATGGGGCTTAATTTATAATAAAAAAATTTTCATGTTTATAGCAGCAAATATAAACAAAATCTTGGTAATTAATTGCTGTCTAAAACAATTAGGAAGAAATGCCTTCTCAATGGTAACTGCCATACTAACTTTTGCTGCATGATGCTCACAATGAATTTTCTGAGTGCAGAACTTTGCCACAAATTTGAACACTTATTCTGCCACTTTTTATAAATAAGAAAGGTTCCTACTAGGAAGGCATAAATTTAGGGTCAATGGTCTGTGTGTTGTATTGCTTTATGTTCCCAACATTGTAAACTGACACACTGTGCAAGGAACAAGAGATCACATCACATGTTGAACCACTAAACACATGGAGTAAGCCTGCTTGATCTTGCACAAAGTCAAGCAGTTGGTGATGTCTGGTGTAGACATCTGTAGATTAGCAAGAGGGCTTAATGCAGGACTAGGTATATGGCAAAAAGGAAGTAACACTTTAAATTTGCTGTAATAATTTTAATCATAATGATACTGAAAATATTTTGGTTTGAAATGTCAAGTGTTTAACATTATTTCTGCTGCACATCTTTAATTAAGAAGCTCAAAATATTTGTGTTTAGTTAAATGATTGCCATGTAAATGAATCTCTGGTTAGATAAAGCATAATACTTCTATTTCACTAATTGTAATATTGTTGATGTTCCTTTAATGATAAATCTCCGAGATATTTTATATGAGATAGAAATTCAGTTTTAAGATGATTTATATGTTTTACAAAATTGTGCAGTATAGGGTGGAAATTTCATCATAGAACTTAATTTTTATCATCCAGCAGCTTGTTAAGGTCAACACATTAAAAAGCTATCCAAGCACCACATAACTCTCTAATTCTGTTATATCATTGATTGGTATTCTTGTAAAAATGTAGTACACGCTTCTTGGAAGGAAGATACCCAACATTTGATTTTGGGATTGTGAATCAGTAAATATAGAATTGCCTGAGTTATAATGTACACAATTAACGTTGTTCAGAATGTAAAAGCGTTCTGTATCTTAATTTTTAATCAATTTTCTGTCTTTTTTATCTTTTTCTCAGTAATTATTTTACTTATTCCCTTTCTTCTTTTAGAATAGTTTCATGTTATCACCTTGGTTCTTTTTTATGGCCAAGATACCATAGATGATGCAGTATGCCCAGTATATATTGAATGCTACCTAATATTTTTGTCTTCAGGGTAAGGTGAAATTTTAGAATCAGCCAGGTATTATGTCCTTACCAGGAATCAAGCCTGGCCCTGCTGGTTTAAAAGCAAGTGCATATCCCAAGGCACACTTAGATGCATTAATGTTGCTTCCATTTGTCTCTTTTACAAACATCTGCATAAAGAGTATTGAAAACTAAGCTAATTAGAACTCTTTTATATGGCAAAACACACAAAAGTATAAAATAAAAATATTAGTATCATTTTGGCATACATTAAAGTCTGCACACACAATTTAACAAGTCTGCAATGAAGAAATACATATACCAATGTTGTGAGATATAAGGCAACATCCCTCTAAGTATATTTGTAAGACCAAATATGGTTGTGATTTTTATGGAACTCCTGTTTTAAACTTTACATTTATTGGCAAAAACATATTTTGTTTTCATTTTATTTAAAGTATGGATTTTTCCAGGAATGGAAAAAACACTTTATCTTGCACAGGTTCAAAGTACATTTTTTGTTTAAAAATAGAGTAGTTTTTATTTAGAATTAGTGTTTGGGGTTGTGATCAAAATACCCCCCAAAATGCTTATCCAGAGATTTCATTCAAACAAGAATTTGAACTTGGGTCCTTTGGATTAGAAGAATGGCATATTATCCCTAATTGTGCAGTTAGATTAATATCAGTATCTCTTGCCTTATTGACAGTTTGCTATGCCACATTTAATTCTTCTCTCAGTGCAACGAAACAAAAGGGGTAATAAAAAGATGGTGGCAACAGTGTACTCTCACTTGTTATGATCATATATAACTGTCAGCTGTAGTTTGAATAGTTAAGGTCAAAATTTTATTGGAGGAAAATTATATTAGCTAACCATACACTCTTATGAGATAACCAAATTCAATGAATGCCATGCTACATGTTAACACAATGAGCTCGGCTTAGTGCAACAAACAATGAAAATCATTGATCTGCAATGGATTTGTAGTTAATTTCCTTGTAAGCAGTGTTGTATTACATAGATTCTTTTCTATTAGAGATGCTAATTGCTTCAATTAGTTTCTTAATACAGTTGGAACATGAAAATTGCAAATAAGATCAACACTAGTAACAGAGTAAAGATTAACATTTTCAGCATGGTATGTACATGTGTCATTTTTTCTGCATAGGTATTATATGCATGGTAAGTGAAGAGGTTACACTTTAGTGCAACCAACTGTAGATGCAACTCTCCAGCTTTTCATTTGTTAAATGTAGCTTCAATTCCAATGCACAACATATTATCGCTCTAAATTGATGTTCAAAACTGCCTAACATTTTCAATTTACATTCACTGTCTCCAATTTTGACATAATTTGCATTGTAAGCTGCAGTGATCCGCATTTAAATGCATGCAGTCTGTTTGCACAATATTGCCAGTATTCTGTGAATTGAAGGGACTTGTACATTGCAGAATGCTGGTATTAAATTGACAGCTTGAAAGGAACATTTTCTGTAGTAAATACAAAAATTCATTGTTTGCTATTATAATATTATTATTGTCTCTTGAGAGTTTGAATAAATGCAAATGCATTTGTGCTGAACTTAGAAAAATGCAGGTTGTTGACTATTAATTCTTTTTACATTTCAAACAGTATGAAAAATAAATTCATACTGATCTTTTGTTGTTACAGGAATATAATGTAAAAAGTTGTAAGTTAAAAGTAGTGCCTTTGGATTAGGAATTAAACATGCCAAGCATGTAAAAGTATTGAGCTTTTATAGACTTATTTAAAAATGAAAATGTGTATTGCAGATTCTGCTTTAAGCATGTGTGTAAAAAGTGTGATGTACAAAGTTAGGTTTTAACAGATTTGCTTAAAGAAGCAGAACCCTTGGTTGATATTGTATATGTTAAACATATTTTCTACTTGCCTTCTCTGCTGATGGCTTATGTACTTAACATATTTATTGTTGTCTTGTTTGTGTTTGGATTTAAATTATTAAATAGATTTTTCATCTAATTTTGTAATTTTGCTGCTGTGTTAATTATTTTAGTACAAGAAGTTAAATGCAATACATGCCTTCCAAAATAGATTTTAAATAATGAATTCATTGGTTCTATTTTTAAATTATATACACATTCTGTTACAGTAAATGTTATGTTTGCATTGTCAATATTTTAAAGATTTTAAAATATGCAGGAAAAATGTATAGTAGTAAGTAACGGCCTTGATATAATGAATGCTTAGTACAAAGAGAATAAGATTGAAGCTGGTTGCATTATTATATTCCGCTTTTATCGTTTTGAAATAATAGGGTTGTTAGAATATTTAAATCCAAAATTGTTATCTGTCTAATGGAGAGGTACCCATTATAAATCTGTTGCCTTTATATTATGCTGTAAAATAAAATGATTCAGAAATGCACTTTATGCACTTTAAGTCTAAGTCATCATGTTTTTGCACTACACAGAAAACATGTTGGTTCAAGTCTTCAGCTACTGTGCAGGACTGGATCTTGTCAAACATAGTGGTTACATTAATGCTTTGCCAAAATCAACATTATTAATTTAACAATGCATTCTGAAATTGTCAAATCTACTTTTATCTTTTTGTTTCCTTTAGAAGGTAATAAGAGCAGTTAATAATTTTATATAAAGAAAACTTAATTGGACACAATATGATTGCATTGGTGTTACTGCCTGCAGAGTGGCAAAGAGGTCTCAAATGGAGACACTCAGAGATGTGAAGTTTATATCAACATGTAAAGAGGTGTGGATCCTGTAGGCCACTTTTGACTCTTGAGCCATAGAAGCTTATGCTAATCAAACAACCAGACAACCTTGTTTTCTGAGCATTTTGTGTTATTTACCAGGGCATCCTGAGGTTACAGTTTATGCTACACTGGCATGGTTGCTGACATGGAAACTATCAATGACCTCATATCAGAATGTTAAAATTTCACTGAGAAATTCAGTTTCACATAAAAAATACTGTAAAAATGTTACTACTGTTTTAAATATAATTTGCAGCAATTAACAACTGAAGTTACAGCACACAAAATAATTTAATTTATACAAGTTTAAACAGCCCCAGCTGATTCACTGCTGGGTGTGCAAGAGCAGTTTTCTTTTAGCACTCAGTAAATACTGTTAGCTAGGATGTGTAATACTATTATTATGTTGTCATGAGGATATTGTATCCTAGATATAAAAATTTAAAACAATTAAAAACAGCTCAGCACAAGAGTGCCTCTTATTAGTGGTTATCAAATGTGGTGGAATAATCTTTTTAGTACTCTGAATACAAAACTGCACTATGTCAAAAAGTGAATACTGTTAATTTGGTGTTACTAATAGTGCCACTTCCTAAAAAATTGTTACACTTCTAAGATGGCAGATTTGGAAAAGTTTTATTTCAAATTTAAGTTAAAAATCTTAATAACAAAAGACGAGCAATCATTGTTTTTTTTTAAATTGAAAGAATGTATTAAGAAATACACAAAAGAAAAATTAGTAAATTTAATTTAACATTTTTGTGTGTAAGCCTAACATTTTTAAATTCCTTCAGTGAAACTTCAATGTGAGCTTCAATATCAGTTCATTGGTAGTTTCTTTTGAAAGAGAAAAATACAATCAGATTGCAGCATACAGAACTGAGATAGCTAATTTGTTAAGCAGTGTTAAGTTTATAATACTGATGTGATGAAGCAATAAAATACATCTTGCTAAAATTCAGATATATTTATTATGATTAAAATTATTGTAAAAATGTTATCCATTTGCAACGTGATGTGTAGCACGGAGGTTAATTTTTACTTTCTGTACTACATATAATAAGTATTTTATGTAGTACAGAAAGTAAAAACTGGCTTTCATATCCCTTTCGCAGATACCATAGCCAAATAATTTCAAATGGGCATGACATTAAGGTGTAAGACTGGTTATTCATTCATCCTTAGCATGGTTTCCTTTGAAAGGGAAGTAAAACCATTGGTCCCATGTTGTAGGTTTACGGCACATAAAAAAACCTCAAGCCTGATAGAGAGGCCTCTGAGCAAAATTAAGCGGTCTTTCATGCCCAGTATAGAATGGGACGCTGAGAACCATAGCAGTTAAAGAGCATCCATAAATAACACACCATTTCCATTTTACGGCATATGAAATAGGCCTCTGAGCAAAATTAAGCGGTCTTTCACATCCAGTATAGAATGTTACACTAAAAACCATAGCAGTTAAAGAGCCTCCATAAATAAAACTCCATTTCCATTTTTTTCAAGGTTGAATCATATCAACCTCAAAACTAAGACGTAAGTAGTCTTTTGAGTAGATAAAGTGCCCGTTGCTCCTTACCTGAAAGCTAGGACAGGTTTGCTGATAACAGACAATGAAAAACCAATTTGTTTTCATGACACATGTTTGCTAAGGCTCTGAGTAGCTTCATTACTGTTTAGTCTCAAAATAATGTAATTTTTTATGTTATGTAAAAGCATACTTAAAGAAGTTTTGAAGTTGCAACAACAAACTTTGGATTAGTTCAAGTATAAACTACAATACAAATTGATTTGTTATCATTTTGAAATAGCCCGTATAAATCCTTTACATCACATCCCAATACATTTCCAAGAGAACTTCTCAATCTACTAATGTTGTTTATTTTTAGTTTTGTGATTGCATATGTTCACCTTTTTATTCTCTCTATGGGTCCTTGTTACATATTTAAGACGATATATTGGCCTTGCAAACAAGGATAAGTTAAATTGTTTTAAATGCATTTCTACAGGATTTTCTTCATTGCATTTTTTCTTTCTTATGATAACACTACTCTGCAATCTAAATATTTTCAATATATATTTCATCTTTGCTGATCCACACAAATGAGACCATAATTAAGTGTGAATATACAAATTCACAGTACACTTGTCATCCAAAATTTGTGCCACCTGTTTTAGTATGTACTCTTGTTTACTTTGTTTGAAATCTTTTCAATAGATTTGATCCATTTTAAGTAATTCTAAAATTTGGTTTGCATCCATTCTGTTTTGTTCATGTTTAATGTCATTCCTAGTTTTTTTTTTTTTTTTTTTTTTTTTTTTTTTTCCTGTGCTGTTAACTTTCCAATGTCCATACAGACCAGTGATTCTTAAAGGTCAAGAAAAATTGCAATTGCATAATCCTTTTGCTCTGTTGCCCTAATAATTATATCATTTCCATTACTAATTGCATATGTAATAGATTTTGTTTTTTGGTTGCCAACTGGTACTCCGATAGTTTATATTTGCTGTAAAATTATTGGACCTGTTCTAAAAATATACCATCCATAATTATTGATAATCCATAGAATAGTAATGTTGGTTGATAATTTTGTCATTTGTTTGCAGCTCTTCTGTTTATAGATTGGTTTTTTGTTTTATTTTAGTTTAAAACTTTCATTTATTATGTGCATGAAAATCTCAGCTATTACAGTACTTTGAACATCTCATTAGAGTAGTCATCTAAAACATAAGGCTTTTTACATTTTAATATATTTATCTGTTAGATAATGTTCTCTTTATAGTTTTTGTAATTACCATCAAGGTTCATAATGTTCTTTCACTTGTTATTTGAGTATCCATTTTCTTTCTTTTTGTAATTTAATGTCCTTTATCTAGATGGATGAAATGAGTGAAAAATGCTCATATGAGCCCAAGGTCCATTGAGCTTAAGAGTTCCATACTTTCCTTTTCGTAAGATAAGGGAAAACCCCAGAAAAAAAACCTTATCCAGATAACTCACCTTTACCGAGATTTTGGGACCTCTTGAATGTAAGACAAACATTCTACCACCACAGTGTATTAGGCAGACTTTTCACTATCTTTATTCACATATTTATTAGCTAAAAGTGGTCCTTTTTTACTTTTGGATTCAATGTTTAGGCATTTTCTTTCATAATGCTAAGATTTTCTGTCCAACTTCATGGGCTTTCTTTTTGACCATCTTTATTATATCCCATTTTTTTTTTATGTTTGGCATTATAAAGCGATATGGTTGAACCTGTTTTATGCATAACCCAGTTGTAAGTGATTCAAATTTATATGTAAATTTTCATAGGTCCCGGCAAAATGTAGTTTAGAAACCTGTTAACAGAACCTAATTTATATGTAATAAATTTTGGTGAAATACAACTGAGTTTTACATAATTATAATGAGCATATGGCATACACTATCTTAAAAGAAACTTGAGGGTATTTTCCTTATCTCTGTTGACAAAGACACAAGCTGAGCAGGCGGCTTTCGGCCTTGGAAACAAAAGACAATAATACATTTGCTGGTAGAGTGCGACAATCGCAGGGAAAACAATTTGTGGTGAGTCAAATGCTGTGGATGACATCATGGTTCAACCCTGGAAGAAAGAGGTTCTACCAGGAATCATAAGGGATTATCAGTCTCAAAACATCTACAACTGTGATGAGCCTGGCCTATTCTACAATATCCTTCCCAGCGAGACATTAGCTGAAAAGGGTGACTCATGCAATGAAGGGAAAGAAAAGTAAAATTTGTGTAATAGTTCTTTTTGCCACCAATGCGGACAGATCAGACAAACTTCCCCCACTTGTGATAGGAAAATCCAAGAATCTGAGGTGTTTTAAGCATGTGAAAACAAAACCTACAGAATATGAATCCAATAGGAAGTCTTGGATGACTATGATTTTAATGCAACAGTGGTAAAGAAACTGGACATTAAAATGAAAAAGAAACAAGAAGATCCTCCTTTCATGGATTGATGTACAGGACATCTGCCTCAAATAATTTTGGAAAATGTTCAAGTGGAATTTTTCCCTCCTAACTGTACCAGTCGTCTACAGCCACTTGATTTGGGTATTATTGCAAATTTCAAAGTTAATTATAGAAAAACGCTGGTTCAACATTTAATAACACTGACTGATGCATGAAATGAAAAGCTCGCCATTAACTTACTACAAGCCATGGAATTTATTCAGCTGCCTGGAAGCAGGTGTCATCCTCCACAATCAAACACTGCTTCATTAAATCTGGTGTCTTACAGGATGAAGCTGTCTTTGATGATGGTGATGATATTGGTAGTGATGAGCCTATAAATGAGCTAGCTCTACTGGAGGGTGCAAATTTTGATACTGTTGTTCATTTTAATGATAATCTAGCCGTGTGTGGGGAACTAAGGATGAGATTATTGCTGTGTGCCAAAAACATGGTGGTGATCAAGAAAGTAGACCAGCTTCAAGCTACCTCTTACTCTTCTATAAATACCAGAATAATAAATTCCATGTTGATTATAAGAATATAAATATAAAGTATAAGCAGCTCTAAAAAATGAAGTGACAGTAATGTGGATGATGACTCAAATCTTTATATACCTAAGGCGAGTGAAGTGTTAAGTGCAATAAATGTGGTAGGCATAACATCAGTGCTAAAAGTGGTAGTAAAAAAGCTCTAACTCATTAATGAGTTTGCAAAATGAGGTTTATGCACTTAGTGTAGGAAAAGTGAAACAAGCTAAATTAACTGATTTCTTTAAAGCAGAACCAAGTCCAAGATCATGTTTTCTTCATACACATCTTTGCTGTGTAAAATTTTGCACATGTAAACCCACTGTATTGCCTTTATTTTTTTTTTTTTTTTTAAAAAAATATGTATGATGCATCATCAAAATTTCAGATTAAATAATTCTGAGTTACAAGTAATCTTCCCTCATTCCCTTGATATACACATAAATCAACTTCAACTGTATTTTGTTATGTAGCTTTATTCTATATATTTTTATAGTTTTGTATGTATCTGTGAGACTTTTGATCTTGTATATTGCACTTCAAGCTGTTTCAGAATTGCACTTTTATTTGGGATTTATTTATGCCTAGTAGAGAGGCTATTAACTTTATTTATTGCAGGACACATTTTAAGCAGAGGTACAGATTCTTTTAAACATGATTTTAATGTGTTTATAAAAAGCTCAAATGTCATGTATTACTACAGTTTTATATACCTTTATCCATGTTGCTTGTTTTATATTGGCCCTTAGTGAATTTAAAATATCTTGTTTAATTCTTTTAACTTTTGCTAGTGATTTAGTTTTCATACGCTTTTAATTTTTTTATTAAATTGTCCATAGTGACAAATCTCCCATAACTATTGATACATCAAGAAATTCCCATTTCAAATTTGTATATACGTCATAAGTGGAAGTTGTTAATGTTTTGGCTTGTCTAGTTGGATATAGCCTTATTTTATATAGATTATTTCATTATAGCAACTCTTAGCAGTTTGCACCTTATGCTAAAACATCTATATGAGGGCAGTTCAATAAGTACATATTTCATAATGATGGTGTTCTTTGGCGAGTTGGTATCATGTACTGCCATTTGTTACACATCGCCAAAACAAACAGGCATTTCAGTCAGTCATTCTGTTTTTGCTAAAATGGAAAAAAGTGCAGTATCATTCTTTGATTCGCTTTTTGCTTTTGAATGGAAAAACTTGTGAGGTGAGAAAAGCAAAACGGGATACCATTAATGGAGGACCTTTTCACCATCCATGACATCAGTTAAATATTGGTTGAATGACTTTAAATGTGTTGAACATCCATTTTTGATGAGCACCCAAGACACAAGTGATAAATGAGGAAACCATTGAAAATGTTCATAACATGATTTTTGCTGATTGTCAAATGATAAAGGCCAATGGTAAATTGGAGATGAAAAAGTTGTCAGTTGATAGGTGCCATTATTGCTCACATTGGACAGCAAGT
Source organism: Hymenopus coronatus (assembly GCA_030762935.1). NCBI lineage: Eukaryota > Metazoa > Arthropoda > Insecta > Mantodea > Hymenopodidae > Hymenopus > Hymenopus coronatus. The sequence continues at coordinate 118,003,505 of CM060882.1, forward strand.
GGGTGCAGTTTTTGGAGATGCTTTTAAACATGTGATGCAAGGAGGCAAGCAGTTTTTTTTACGTCTGAATGTCCAAAAGAAAAGCCACAGTTTTCATATTTGAAACTGTGTTTGGAGATATTTGAAATTCCAAGCGCATTTTGCATCAAATAGCCATTCCTGTTGATGAAACCTGAATTCATCATTAATATACCTCAGAAATCAACAATCAAAAATACAATTGCTTCTGGTGATTCTGCACCTAAAAGGGCATCATCGGAAGTAATGGAGACGATTTTGTGGGTATCATACTCATTGACTTCTTAAAAATAGGAAACACAGTCCCATATGACGAAGAAAATAGTTTCACCACAATACACCAGCACATTCATCCGAAATTAACACTAAACTGCAGGAATTGTGATGAATTGCTGACATACCACCCATATTATCCTGGATCTGACAGGATCAAATCTAAAGCAAATGATGTCATCATTGAGATAGAGTCATATTTTACAGAGCTTGATAATGTCTGGTGTTAAGAGGGATTTAAAAAAAAAGTGGCAGAAAGTTGCAAGAAGTGCATATCCCTAACAGGCACTTATTGAATTGCTCTTGTATTCATGGCCCCTACAACTACAATTTTATTATTTTTTACTTTATTATTGAGGCAAGTGTTTAGTTATGAAGTTTATTTTGTGTGCTACTGATTTTCCTTGTTTAAACATTATTTCATCTCCACACAATTCACAGCATGTTTCCTTGCATTATTCTGTGCAATCTTTATTTCCTTATATTTTATATCTCATGATATAAGTTGCTTGATTCATGTAAGAAGACAAAAGGTGTAACCAGGAAGGGATTAGAGAATTGGACTTCCCTTTAATAAAAAAAAGTGAAAAATATGCAAAATAGAATTAATTCCAATGGCTGTGTCTTATTCTATAAATACAAAATCAATTTTTAAAAATATTTCATTTTAAAGTTTAAAATTAATTCATTTGGTTATAACAAATTGCTTAAAAATGGATCCCCCTTAATGTTTTTCTGCTTAAGCTACTGCTGAAAGGTAATAATATTAATGAAATTGGAAACAATCATTGCCTATAACAAGTAATAGTAATGAGTATATTGGTAATGCTTCTCCATTTTCAAATGTTTTTATTGCATAGTATAGTAATTAATAAGACCAATATAATTTGGGTACAGAAGTTAGTAATTGTGATGTATTTGAATTAGAAGTTTTAGTTGGATAATAGTAGCATTGTAATATCACTGACATAATTTTTACCTGGACATGTTTCAAAGTGTGTGCATGTTTTATCTTCAGCATATTCCAACTGACTCCGTATTTCCTCTGATGATTTTTTAATTATTCAACACTGACCTCATTGATGTTTCTGCTATGTATTTCCACAGACTGCTGTGTGGCGGCAAATCAAAATTCATTAGGTTCTTAAACATCCAACTCTGCTGGTTTTATCAGTGTAATGTTTTGGTTTATTTCATGGTTTAATGACCAAAAGTGGTGGGCAATGGTGGATTTGTCTGTCTGTATTTAATGTTCTGAGATGTTCTTTCAGTCTTATTTCTAAAGTTCTCTTCATTTTACCTATGTGGTTTGTTGTAATCTGAACATTCTATTTTGTAAATGCCAGGTTGTTGGTGTTCTGGAATGGGATCCTTCAGGTTGGTTCATAGTATTTTCCGCAGGCTGTAGTTGTTTTGGGGTGCTAAAGTGATATTGCATTTTTTGAAAAAGTTTGGAATGTACGATGTAGATGGTATGTGACTTTCTTGAAGATGGGTTTGTCTTTTATTTGCCTTAGTTTTATGTCTGCATTTGTTGTTGCAGCATTAAACAGCTGCTACAAGTGTTGACTCCATTAAAAGAATATAAAATTGAGTATGAACAGAATATACACAGCAATTAACAATGGTTTCAATCCACAACTAATTGATAATAAAATAAGAAATTGTAAACACATTCATTTAAAACTATAAAACAACACTTTGAGAAACTGGTGAATGACATTATAAGGTTAACAAATAGCCCCATTTTCCAGGAACTGTTACTGCATTTTTCTGTCCCCTATAAAATCTGTCCCTGGAAAGTCCCCAGATTTAATCATTTGTCCCCTGAAATCCTCAGAGTCAACTTAACATTTCATACATTTTTAACTGTTTAATTTAATTGTTTCTCTTCGCTGTACTCCCTGGTTGTGATCTTTATACTCTGCAATCTACTCCTTGTGACAACAAAAAAATGAACTCCATTTCTACAACACATTATTATTTGTAATTTATCAGTAATGCAATTGCAGCAAAGGTTGGTAGTGCCTTTAAAGTGTAAATGCTGTAAGCATAAGGTGATTGATACATGTTAGAAAACTTTGTCTTCCTTTAGCAATTTGAAAATGCATATAAAACAAAAGTGTTCAGTAAGTGATTCTATGTTGAAGGAATTTCCTTTTCTTAGTCAAGGCCAAAATGAATCTACTGTCTTTTGTTTTTTATGCCAAACAGGTCAGTGTCGGAAGTGGTAGGAAAACTTCTGTTACAGAACACATGGGGGAAAAAAAAAAGCAAAAATTGCTGATACCTGGTAGTAATAATACAAATGAGTCTAATTTGAGGGAATAGAATTGTGATGCACAGTCATATAATAAGTGAGTTGGCAAATGGTAACACTATGTCACTGAAAAAAAACACTCACTTGGACGTGTTTTGGGAACTGGGTATTGTTCCCATCCTCAACAATTTTCCAGCTGATCATGCTGCTGTCGTTTTCTGTCCGGGGGAAGTCCCAAAACAAAATCCTATGAGAATGTGAAAAAATTGACATCTGCCAGATGGGAAGGACTGTGGAAGAGCGCATCAAAGAATATCAATGCTGCATAAGGTTGGGCTACACAGAAAAGTCTGCAGTGGCGCAACATACTTAAGATACTGCCATAAGATCAATTTTTCATCCACCAAAATAATAGAAAAATCTATCGGATATCATGACAGACTGATTAAAGAAGCACTATACATAAAAGCAAACAAAAATAACTTAAACTAAGACAAAGGTCTGCAAATAAGCAAAACATGGCTACCCATAATTTATAACTGCTTGACCCATCCTCAACACCCAATAACCAGTGCTGACCAATAACAGCACACAAGGCTGTCCTTCAGCCTTCCCCTCCAGGTCTAAATACCACTGCCAGGGCAACTTGTCTCCAGTTCCCTGATGGTGGTGGATAGAGTACCTTGTTGAAAACTTGGAAATTAATCCAACGCTTACCTGGCTGACATCCCGAAAAGAAATGATTAATAACTAGTGACAGGAAAGTTTTAAGTCCTTGATTACATTTAATAATGCCATTCTGAAAATCATTTGACATTCCTGAAAACAGTCACAATCCGAAGATGTTCCTCCAACTTATCATCTGTTAGAGCAATTAGGTGAAAGAGCTCTACAAAGATACCCCTGTTATCCAAATTTTCGGCCTCATCAGCAAACTGCATTTATCAATCAATCAATCCATTGCATAACTATTTCTTTTTCACATACTTTTCAACTGAATTCTTAGATGCCTCACTCAAAGAAGTGTCAATTACAAGGAATGAAATATAAGTTTCTGAATTTTCATGACAAATCCCCAAGGTGCAAAAACTATCCATGTTACTGTTGACATCTGTTGTGCATGCATTCTTTTCATTAGAAAAAAGCTGATATGTTCCATTTACATGACTTTCTCTACATCTCTGCAACAAATTATTGTTAAAATGCTTATGCTTCTATTTACTTCATTTTAATCAAGAAAAAATTAGTAGAAATAGTCTTATTACTTGCTTCCTTGTAAGTAGAAGCAAAATAAGGGAATACCATAGGTTAATGTGATAGTCACAACCTGATTGCTATGTGACTGACATTCCTTTATCTGTATGGACAGAAGTTGACTGACATTCCTTTATCTGTATGGACAGAAGTTGATAAATTCCTGTATGAGTAAAGTATAAGTTTATCAAAGCTGAAATTAAAAATAAGGAATATCTCAAAAAGGATCAACTCCAAAAAAAAAGTTAAATCAACATAAATTGTGTGTTTTAACGTGCTCTGCATTTTTTGTATGTTAAGTTTTTGTCAATCTCTTACGGTTTAGCAGTTATGCAAAATTCCGTAAAATTCATCCAGAATATTAGTCTGCAGAGGCTATTCCCAGAAGATCCAAGATATACATTTCATTTGTCGGGTAAATATATTTAATATGTATATGATATTTTAATCAAAATTGTTAAAGCAATTTTTGAGATTCTTGGAAGATACCAAACCTAAATACCAAGTTTGGGCTTTAACAGTCTCTTCATTTTTGAGTTATGCGTCCTCACACACAGACCTTTTCCCAAAAATGTTTTTTCTGGATTCAGGGGGACCCAAATCCTGTATTTTCAGTGAAATCTTGGTATACAATTTTTGGGTGGAGTACAATACCTTCTCTATACACTATTAATATAGTATGTGTAGAGAAAGTAAAAAAAGCAGGTGTGGCCAACAAAATAGTTGCAATAATTTGTCACAACCGTAGCTAAGAAAACTCTTTGTACCAAGAGCTATTAAAATTCCTTTGAAACCTTTCAATTTAGTTTTTGAAGGTTTAATATCCAGAGTTGGTCTTCCTGTTGAAATTATGTTTGAATTTTTCATGAAAAGACTGCAAACTCAAAGATTGTTTTAAAAAGGTTTTTGGTCTGTTCACACATTCACAGTCACTTTTACCTGCAAATTGTGAAGTGATTCTTATTATATTTGTAATATTAGATCATTCCCGATATTATTCTTATACACAAAGAATTAACGCAAAAACTCAAGGTTTTTCATTTCACTGACAACAATAGTACTGTAAATAACAAGCTGAAGTCTTGGTAAAGTGGTCACATCCTTTTGGAAAAAAAAAAAAAAAAATAAATGTAAAATTTTACGCACTTATTTATTTTTATTAGATGTTGCTGGCAGCAATAGAGGCAATGTTAATGCCACACCATTGGAAGAGTCTGAAATAGGCTATCATGAAGGGAGGGGAGGGATAAGCTAAGCTTATTTTCAGATGTATTTTGTAGAGCAAAGCACATTTTATAAAGAAAAGTCTTGGGGGTTTAGTCTAACAGGGCTTAGGACAGGGGAGGGGGGGGGGTGTTGTAGAAAATCTGAGGTATAGGCCGAGATCTGGGCTACATTTGGTTACCAAATGCACTTTCATTCTTTTCTCCCAGATTTTTAAAAATGTTAAATAAGAACAAATGTTAATAAAACAGATATTTTATTTTAAAACTGCTATAGCATGACACGTTACTTAGGTCCCTTTCCAACAGCGTCTTCTATTGAATTGAAGCCATCAGCCCTGAAAAAGAAGAAAGAAAAGAAAAATCAGAAAGATTTAACATAACTACTTACTAGAAATGATCTCCCTCATAAGAAACCAGAAGAAGTAGACTTTCTAAAAATGTCTCATTCAAAAATATCAAAACTGCATTACTGTATTTCCTGTATAAAGACTGGCATACATTGTGCATAAAAGAAAGAATAAGATGGTGTCACCTTTATGGCTGGTATGTGGTGTAGGCAGTGAATGTGCCTCAGATACATTCAGCCTGGAAATGTTGAGAATCCCACAACTCTGTGCCTACCACCATCACATTTGGGTGCCTCTGTGTTTTGCCTGTGATGGTGAACTCCTCTATTCCTACTTAAATGGTTTATTGATATAGTTGACTCTGCTGTGCTATGTAAAGACTGCAAGTGTCACTCTAATTGACAGTGTTTGAGAGACTGTAAACTTATTTTTGAAACACCTTATGAAGAACTCCTTTGCACCACTGGAAAGAGGTAATCTTCTTTCAAACAGTATGTTTCAAGGGCATTCAAAAGCCTCTTGTTATTTGGTCAGTATTTCCAATCCTCAACAATTTTGTTTTTATCTTGTCCAATACAGTTCCGTATTTACTGTGTAAAAGAGAACAAGCAAGTCCTTCCAGGAATGTTTTTGTACAGGTAGGGATGATGATAATTTGGCATGATGAGTGTGATATCAATGTGAATAATGTGACAGTAACAGAGATGATTCTGTACCTAATACACTTCCATGGCCACCACATAAAAAAGAGGAGGTGGTTAAATGTGTGTTTATAAAATTGCCAATATATTACCAGGAAGAAAACTACTAGATTTCAATTCAATTTTTCAATAATTGAATAGGCAAGCTCTCAGTGGTTTCTGAAAAGAGGAGAAATGACAGAAGATTTAATTAATAATTTTGCTTCATCATATATTGTGTGAAATTACTGTCAAAGAAGCAGGAATGCCAGTGTACTGTGTGTGTGTGTGTGTGTGTGCAAAATGTGAAAAAGGATTACACTCTAAGTGCATTAGTTTGCATATGTGCTCAAAATAAAGGAAAAATTAGTGACCAAGTAGGTCATAATTAACTTCCTTTTTATAATGCTTGTATACTCCTTTTTTTTCACCACTTGAAACATTCAACTCATAATTAAATTTATTTTTTAATTACTGATGTATTTTAAATTTTCTGAAGGCTATAAGTGACTTTTGTGTATATGATAAATTGAGAGCAGCAAGATCCTAGGTATAGTGTTGAAACTAGTGCAGGCAAACCATGATCATAACTGAGGCTTTTATATTCTCGATGCAAAATACACTGGCATCATTGATACCAGCGAGTTGTATTTTGCATAATTTTACTAAACATAACAAACATGCAGTTAAAAATGTGTTTGTACTTATTTTGTTTGCAACTAAATATAGTTTTATAATGCTAAATTTGTTCTCTAATGCCAGATGTTTGAGAATAAAGTCATTTGTCTTCTTGCACTCCAATATTTTTCAGAGATATTTTCTGAAGCACAGATTTTGAGATGCTCCGAATCCATGTCTTGATCCGAGTTACATAGTGGACAGTTTGGAGATTGATATATTCCAATCCTATACAGATGTTTGGTCAAAGTCATGGCCTCTTACCAATCTAAATGCAGCTACAGATGATTTCCGTGGTAAATCAGGAATTTTCATGAAGAGAATTCCATTTTTCCCCTTTTGATTGTATTATCAGATTTTGTTTATTGAAATCTGTGTATGTAGATTTATTGAATCTTTAGACAGAGTAGTACGTAAATTTGGTGACTGGTATGTCAGCCGCAATGCTGCCCTGCTTTGCCAAAGTAACAGCATTTTCATTTCCCAGGATTCCACAATGCTATATGTTGTATTTATTATTTTTATAGAACTGTGCGATACTTCATCTCAAATTACAATACAAATACTATTATTATTTGTTGTTGTGATTGAATTTGCACTGGATATTACTTCACTACCTGATAATTCTTCTAAGCAGCAGATTAATGAACAGAAATTAATGACAAAACCCAGTTTTTAAATAATCATTTAGCTTTAAAATGATACTATTATGATTTGTTCTATGTGGCTAGTATTTCAAGGCATAGAAGCCTGGCATTTTTCACCCATACTGCCATATTTAAACTTGGCATTTAAATGTCGGGCAAGCACCATTGATCTGATCAATGCGCAGTAGCAAGAGGGTTAGTAGGCAAAATATGAGTGAAAGACATTTTAACCCACAACATCCTAAAAATCACAGAAAATCTGTCTTGAAGATGCTATTTATCTCCAAATTGCCTCTTTAATACCAAAATAACCTCAAAAAAGGATTTCCTAAGACAGTGAACAGTAGGTTGCAAATATTGGTGGTCACCACAGATTGTTGAATCTTGATGGCAAGGCCTTACTTGGGACAAATTTTGATGAACCTTAAGTTTAGATATTCTTCTTCAGTTATTATTAGCAGCTGCAGCATGTCTAATCCACTTGGAATACAATGCAGCTCTATGCGATACAATATTAAATTTGTTTTATCAAAATCCATCTTTACAAAAAAAGGCTTGGAATATTACTGGACAAAGTCACTTAGTATATTGTGTACTTGTGTATATCAGGTACATAGTGTCCAAACACACATTTTTCTTTAATGAAAATTCCATGTTTATTTTTGTATTTTAGATCTATTATCTCCAACCTGTGCATCACTAATTTATTAAGTGAGTAGGATGAGTAGGATGACTTCATCCGTGCTTGACAAGAAGGGTAGAGGGCAGCACACATCAAGCGGACACAACCAATTGTTGCAGCATCAGTCAACCACAGAATAAAGATAGAGTAGAGGTACAAATGGAAAGTGGAATTAAAAGTGTAAAAAAGTGACTCAATTTTATCAAAACTCAATACAATGGTGCTCCAATATCTAAAATACCTGTTATTTTATGTATTCTTACGGAAGTTTATTTTTTTTATCTACTTCACATTAAGATAATTGTTTACATATTTTATTGTGGGTACAAGAGGCACACATGAAACTAAAATGATAGTTTAATGTTCAAAATCAGTTGTTATACGTAAGATTTTGTCTATAACCTATGGTTTATCAGTAACGCATTTCTTCTGAATGAGCATACATTTTTATTGAAATCTCAACATCAAATTTTTGGCTGAAATTTAATACTTCCTCTACCTATTAGGTGTGTGATAGAGAAAGTAATAAGTACAACAAAAATGAAATAACATGAGCTTGAATCTGGCAGAAGCTCTGGAAGACAAAGGACAGTTTTATGTATCTATGGGTTTTCATTTCTAAGTCAATATTGCCAACATAAGACTTTTATGTACATATAGCTTCATGTTACATAGTTACTGTTGACTGTTATATAGAACATGCACATTTTCCTAGTATAATAAGCAGTGGTTTTTTGTTTTTTAAAACTGTAAAGATGAATTTTATACCCGATTTTTCTTGGAAAAATGGCAACAATCTCACCAGATAAGATATAAACTTTTGAAGAATGAACTGTATAAATAAGGCTTTTCTAAATATGCCCAATTTGTTATATGATTATGTGATGCTTAACATTTTATTTTCCTCTTAGTCACAAATTAGTCTATTATTGCAAATGTAAAATGGAGTGTACACAAAAGTTCTCCTTACAAGATTAATTCCTTACCTAATAAGCTCATCTAATTCTCTCTTGATTCGGGTGACCACTGGTGGACCATGGTAAATAAAGGCTGTGTACATCTGAATCAAACTTGCACCAGCTCGTATCTTATCATATGCATCCTTCCCTGTAAATATTCCTCCAACGCCAATAATTGGTAGCTTACCTAGAAAACATTAGATTACACTTTATTGCTCAAATGTTATGGTAAATTAACAATCATTACAAAGATACAGGAGCAATAAAATTAAAAATAAAGCTTTATTGCAAATTTTGAGTATTAAATTATGGTTAGCACCTTCCAAAAAAATTCATATTAACTGCTCTTCTTGCTATTTTCAAAATGAGAACAAAGCCTTAATCTTATGGAAAGATTGGCAAGAGCTAAAACACAAATTTATGTTTGTGTACCTTGACTGGTTCCAAGGGCTACCTGGTCTCATCATCAGAATTGTTGAGAACCTCTTGAAACAGGTAGTCACAAAAAAAATTATACATAATTGCTTCATCTCTGACTCAATTTTTCCATAAAATTGTTAATTTCACATCACTGTTACTAGCTTATTCAAATACCACAAACACCTTAAATAGTCTATATGGTGTGATTTCACTTTTTCTTAATGTAGTTAAATGTGTCCATCTAGTCCATCTATGTGTCCCTTAAGATGTGGTTTTAACATGTTCTATCAGCATAGTTCATTAAGTTGTTGGAAAGCAATTCTTATGTGACCCCTACAAATTCTAGATAAACACTTGCAATGAGCAGAGGCTAGAACTTGGCAGAATATCTTTTTAAATGTGTTAAATCTAACTTCAATTTGAAAGTGAATCTGTACCATTAAATCTTTATGGTTGAAAAGCCATAGTTTTACGTTTTCTTTTTTCTGTCTCTTTTTATATAAATGCCTAATGACCAAAATAAATGTCTTTTGGATTATTATTTGTTCCTTTATTATTAAAAAAAACCCATAAGTGTCACCGTAAAAAGAGGTTAACAGTAGGTACGGTTTTAATTATTGTGTTTACTTGGTTTCCTATCAGCTAATACCACCTTCAAAAGCAAATATGAGTGCTGGAGCTAAAACGTGGTTTCATTTATGTTCTAAATTTATCATTTCAGTTTTCATTGCAACATTGTCGTATAAGGTAGCTAGTAACATGCCAAAATCCTTTATGTAGTAAACTGCAAAGATGTGAATTCTTTCAGATTCAATGTATTTTCTACTGACAGTAAAATACTTTGATACTATAAAAAAAAATACTTCATCATATCAATAGAACCAAACACATTTTTTGGACATTATATGGACAAATCTGTGCCAAGTGACTCAAATTTGCAAAAATGTCACTTACGTGAATGTTATGGTTAAGTAATGAAAATCATTGGAGATGAACTAAAAAATAAACAGATCTGGATTTCAATCAACCTATAAATTGGTTGTTTTATTATCAATGTCATTGTTGGACCATAGATCCTTCAGAAAGTAAATCAATAAAAGTATTCCTGCAAAAGTGTGTCTAGAAAAGTTAATAATTCAACTATTACAGTATTTGATTGATGTTTGGAGGAATTTAGTAACAGTGACGGTCAAATTATATGTGTATTAATTTGTTGAGTCGGTTTTTTAACACAATGTCACTTGCATTGTTATTATGAGGGACTAGTTCGAAAGCTTATGCTTTCATTTTCAACCTCATGGGTCTAACTGCCATTGCTGGCTGCGTTTGCTTGTGCTCTCTTCTCTGGTGGCGAAATGATGAACTTCTTAACTAAGCTGTCTACTGGCAGGATTTCAAAGTTTATTAGGTGATCTTTGTTTTTCCATATGAGGATGTTTTCCCAGGTTGTGAATTCATTGTGGCCTGATATGGTTTTTAGCAATTTTGGATTTGGATCTAGATTGTGGTTTTCTTTCTAAAAGTGAAATGCTACTGCCGATTTATCTTCTTGTTTCAATTTTAGGTTTCTAAAGTGCTCTTTGGATCTGATTTTTAAACTTCTTTTGGTTTGTCCTATGTAGAACTTTTCACAATTTGTGCATTTAATTTGATATATTCCTGACCTATTTTCTAGTGGAATTTCATCTTTTATTTTTGAATTTAGCAACTTTATGACAGAATATCTGTTTATTGGAGCCAGAGTGATGTTTTGTTATTTGAAGATTTTTTTAAATTTTTTAAATGCTTGGGGGTGGTAAGTGAATTTTTTGAATTTGTTGATATTGTTTTTTCCTGTTGTTAGGGTAGTTATTTTTTCTTTTATGGTTTTTTTCTGCTTTGGTTTGTTTAGTTTCTTGTATACAAGGTTTTTGCTGTATCCATTTTGTTCTGCTGCTTGAATTATGGTTTTTAACTCTTTGTTGAATTCGGTTGCGCTCATAGGTACATTTACTAATCTGTGTGTGAGGCTGTTTATTATTGCATGTTTGTGTGGTAATGGGTTGTAGCTTTCACCTAATAAACTTTGAAATCCCGCCAGTAGACAGCTTAGTTAAGAAGTTCATCATTTTGCCACCAGAGAAGAGAGCACAAGTAAACACAGCCAGCAATGGCAGTTGGACCCGAGAGGTTGAAAATGAAAGCATAGGCTTTCGAAACTAGTCCCTCATAATAACAATGCAAGTGATGTAGTGTTAAAAAACCAACTCAACAAATTAATACACATATTACAGTGTTATTTACCAATTTATTACACTTACTGTGCCTGAAGAAATTCAATGCAACGGTTTTAGATGCTGCTCCATACAGACTGGGCAACTTTAAAAAGTCTTATTTCTAAACATGTATCAAGTCACCTGTGTAACACAAGGTTATCACAGTGTGTCAGAAGAAGTTAATGTTTGTTTCCTTATGTTAACAAATTGATTTCCATTATTAAGATGATCTGTGAAAGCTATGTCGGATTCAAATGTTTAAAGTTATAGCAGCAGATATACCTCAACCTGACATAATATGAGGAAATGGATTTCAGCAACAGTTGCTTCAGATTTCCCAAGTATTATTAAGGTAGTCTCATACTCGACCAGAAAGCATCTGCAATTGTAGCAGCAAAGAAACTTTGGAAGTGAAAAAATGACAACTTTAATTGTGGCTGAGTTTGGTTTCCTACCATAAGCCAGCATCAAAAAAATGGCAGCCTTATGTACACTGTGTTTCCAAAAAATTCTGATTTGATAAACTTAGAAACATTTCACAAATTCTACAAGATAGCAATTCTATTGCAGTAGACATTAACCTTATAATAGTTCAATGTTTTAGATTTGATCCAATTACTGCTGTAAATGTTGAGAGGTCATTTTCTCAGAATGTATTGTCTTACAGGAGACTCATGATTCAAGAAAATTTAAAAACACATTTGATTATCATTTGAAACCAATAAGCTGATAGGCATTGTAATGCATAGGCTTTCAAGAAATATTTTCATTTTTCTGTCAAGTATTAGCATTTTGTTTAAAACTTCATGACTTTAAAAATATAATACAACATGATGGTGACATAAATATGCTATGTGAATGAATAGTGCAATCTAGTACATAAGTAGGCATGAAGCAAGGTTTTTCTATACTGCACTTTATTGCCTATTTTAGCATTTATAATGCAATTTTGCCTGATAATTTTAATGATTTACAATACCTAAATTTCTGGTCTTTGCTAACGAAGTTACATCCCTGGAGCCTAATTTTTTTTTTTATGTTCTCCATATTATCATGAGCTGCCTGGTTCCATACACTGCCTTTGATAGTGACAATACAGAGAAAGAAAGTGATTTTAAACCTTCAAAAGTATCTCGTAAACTAATTTTATGATCTCTACCCTTCTTGTCAAGCACGGATGAAGTCATCCTACTCATCCTACTCACTGAATAAATTAGTGATGCACAGGTTGGAGATAATAGATCTAAAATACAAAAATAAACATGGAATTTTCATTAAAGAAAAATGTGTGTTTGGACACTATGTACTTGATATACACAAGTACACAATATACTAAGTGACTTTGTCCAGTAATATTCCAAGCCTTTTTTTGTAAAGATGCATTTTGATAAAACAAATTTAATATTGTATCGCATAGAGCTGCATTGTATTCCAAGTGGAATCTCCCATGTTTTTATCATTTTTCTTGATAATAGATTAAAGTACAGCCATATTACAAACCTTATCCAAATAAAAGAGATAAAATTGCTTGAACAGCCACCCTATTCACCAGATCTAGCACCCAGTGACCACCTGTTGCCAAACCTCAAAAAATGTCTTGGAGGACGAAGATTTCACAGCAATGAGGAGATCATTGATGTGGTGAACAGCTATTTTGAGGACCTTGATAAATTGCACTACAGAGATGGTTTAATTAAATTAGTACACAATATGACAAATGTATTAGCCTTTCTGGAGATTATGTTGAGAAATAAAGCAAAAACATTTTTTTTAATGCTGTTTTCATTTTGAGGCCCAGGACTTATTAGCCAACTCTTATCGTGTGTGTGTGTGTGTGTGTGTATCTTACAACAATGTTTAGAAGAAGCAAAATTCATAATTTCTTCATTAATGATACTTTTATACTCCAGCATGCACAGCAATTTTTTTAATTATATTTGTTTTATGGTGCCAATTTACTTTCAAAATCTTTGAAGTACTGTACAAATATTAATATAAAAATAATAGTTGCAACAAATCTTCACTTATCTTTTGGAATCCTTGCCTGGACTAGTTTCGCAACGATTTCATTGCATTATCAACATATCAGCATCAAAAAAGAGACCAAAAGGATATGTTGATAATGCAATGAAATAGTTGCGAAACTAGTCCAGGCAAGGATTCCAAAAGATAAGTGAAGATTTGTTGCAACTATTATTTTTATATTAATATTTGTATTATTCTTCACTGTTACTAGCTTCTTTTTACATTTACTGTACAAATGTTTAGAAGCTCAAGGGCAATAAATGAATTTCATGATTACTTCACTACAGAAATTATTTCTTTGAATTTTTTGTGTGCAGTTTTAATCATTCCATTGATATGCTTTGGATTAAAACCAATGCTTCCAACTTCTTGTGTTTCTTTCTTTCTTATGAAGCACAAGGACCTGTTGGGGGGTTTTCCATAATTGGTTATGGTTTAGTACTTGCTGCCGACTGTCAGAGAGTGATGAGAGGTACCTTTACTTTTTCATTTGCAATAACATGAATTTTCCCTGAATTCATGCAAATAACACAAGGTGTCATCCGATGCTGTCATAGCTGGTAAAGCTACCTGGGTTTTCATGTTAGTATGACCTTTGCCGTGACAGGTCTAATTATAGTCATGACTACTCCTGTGTTTACTAGTATCCAGCATCTTTCCATATATCCAGCCATCTGCAATGTAGCATCACATGAGGAGTTAGTGAAGATGGCCCAAACATGCCCCTTGACACGATCCTTACTCGTATTTCACCTGGCATGTACAGTCCTTCACTAGATGTCACAGCTGGCCAAATACCACTCTAGGTTCATCCTCATCTTCTTATAATTGCCAAACATCAGGAGCTGTCATACCTCAACATTGCACACTCTGTCAACAAGGAGTAGACAGCTTTCTGGGACATATAACTAGGTGGAAGGCTCATAGGGCTTTGTTCACCAGCTGTTCAATTGTCAGGGCAAACCCCTGCATTACCTTCCCTGACTGTTGCAACCTTCATTTGAGTTAACTGCAGTAGAAGACAGCCAAGCAATAGTTCCTGAACCAGTTTCCAAGGGCCTCCCAATTGTCACTGGCAACTTCAGAATCGCATTTAAAATTTCTGCTGCCCATCCTTGGAGGCTGGTGCTCAATTGCATGGCTTCCTCCTCTGCTAATCACAGTTGTAGGAGGCAAATTGTTGGCAGAAAAATTTGAAGATTGACATATCTTAATATTTGGGTAGCTTGACAAATGCATGTGTTGTGTTGCATCCTGGCATCTCAACTTTCAAGTCCTTAAGTTGTCCATCGAGTATTTTTTCCATCATGGCATTCAGCCCCTTGGTGCTGCCATTGGCTTTTCCTTCCATGGCACTAAGGTGCTCCGTGAGTTCTTCCAAGCCATTAATATGCTGGCCAAGCTCTTTCACCTTTAATCCAAGTTCTTTCATGTCCTCACAGGCAAATTGTTTCTCAGATTTGGTCGATAACTCTATCTTTATTTCATTGCATAATTCTTCTTTGCTATGCCATTTTTTGTCTTCTCTATTCTGAATTTCATTTGCTTTATTCCAGATTTCATATTCTGGATGTCAGCTAGGCATATTCCTCCATCATGATTATTAATCCCAGTCCTTAAACATTGTCTTTATTTCACATAATGATAAAAAATTTTATTTCTTTTTTCTTTGACACTCATTCACTCGGTTTGTCTACTGCTTGGACACTCTAATTCAACTGCACTCTCAAATGTGTTATTGTAACTGCCTCCTGCAGACCAGGTTGCCCTCCTTTTATACCTGATTATGCAGCAAGAAACTTCCAAAGCTGGATGCTATTATTGCACATGTTCATTTGCTATGGTGAGGACACCTGTGACAATGCAGGGGGCTGATATAAAACATCCATTTGTGCAAATGTTCACCTCTCTACAAGGCGGCTGTCACCCTGATACACTACCAGGTTTTGATTTGATCTTCAGGCAATTGATGAGTGGAATGTGCTATTTAAAGGTGAATAAATGGAAAATCCTCAACATGAAAGCAAAATAATATATTAAGCTCAGGATATATGAAAGATCACTGTGGTATAATGAAAAATTGAGTATTGTTGGGAAAAAATATATTACAGGTACTGACTGATATATGGGAAAATGGATACCATACCAACTTCTGCTTTCCTAGAACATGTTCTGTGACCATCCATTTGATAAAAAAAATGTATGCTTAATTTAACAAACAAAAGTGCTATAGCAAACAAACTTTACTCCTTTGAACTGTAGAAAAATTATGCAATAAAGGTCCTTACCACACACTGCACCTACTAAATAATCTACATAATCTTCTAGATAAACTTTGATTTTTACACAGATAGATTTCTCTTTACAGTGTGCATTTAATGATTGTAAGAAGCTAATTATTACCTCCTGTGAGTTTATACATGTCTGCAATGAGTGCTGTTGACAAATCTGTTAAAGGCTTCCCACTGAGACCACCTTCTTCATTTACGTGGTTTCCAGAAAGGCTAGGCATCCTTTCTACGGTGGTATTAGATATGACAAGACCATCCACTGAACACTGCAAATACAACCATAATATTACTAATGCTATAAACCAATGCATTTGAATGAAAACAATAAAACATAATTCATCGGTAACTGCAGAGAAGTATGATGCTAACTTCACTTGCTTTCTGATTGGACCCATTTCCAGTGCATTTTCTCCTTGTCTTATTCTTGTAAATAATGTTTGAGAAATTAGCATATGCCAGACTAAAAAGTTTTCTATAGAAAAATAAAATATTAAGCAACTGTCAACAATTACCACAGTAACCACAATAGTAAATGAAATAGCACTAAATTTAGATCTATAGAAAAATACAGCTGCGGTATTCTGTGACATTTCAAAGGCATTTGATTGTTTAAGCCATACAATTCTCCTAAAAATGCTTGAGTATTATAATACAAAAGATCAAAACCTTCAGTGGTTCAAATCATATTTAACAAATCCCAAAGTTTAATCACAAAATGCAGCTCGCAAACTCACAAATCAGCTGGAGGACTAATGCAAATGGTGTTCCGCAAGATTCAGTGTTAGGTCCTCTGCTATATATATATATATACTCCATACAAATGACTTACCTCACAGTATAAATGGGAATCAATATTGTATGCAGATGATACCTCAGTTATCTTACAAAACACAAGTCATAACAAATTACAAACCAATATAAATAATACTTAATAACTTAAATGAATGGTTCTCATGCAATGGAATGAACTAAAATAAATAAAAAACTAGTATTATGAATTCAAAATCTTCTCGGGCTTCTAGCCAGGGTGAACTGAAGACGAGGAAGATGCACTTCTTCGAAACGTTGGTGTCAAGCCAAGTTTTTACCTGGCTAGAAGCCCGAGAAGATTTTGAATTAACACGTCGCCAGGAAAGCTTTAGTTCTTATTTTAGTATTATGAAGTTTAATACTACTGTTAATGCAAATTCAGGACAAGATAACTCAGTAAAAGAAACAACAAAAGGCTGCACAAAATATTAGGAATATACATAGATGAATATCTAACAGGAAACATCCACCATATTGAATACATAACTAAGAAACTAAATTCAGCCTGTTTTAGTATGCTATGTCTAACACATAAAATAAATGTAGAAACAAAGAAAACAAGAAACAGCCTATTAGTTACTTTCGCTCAATCCAGACCTATAGCATAATATTATGGGGAAATACACCTGGGTGGGAAATAGTCTTCAGAATTCAGAAAAAAAAAATATGTATAATGTTACATGCAAACTTCAAAGGCAATGTACACCAATATTTAAAAATTAAAAATATTAACAATGGCCTTAATATATCTCTTAGAGTTGCTCACCTATGTCTATAAAAATTATGACAACTTTGTGAAAAAACAAAACTCACATCAGACTGCCTCTATGATCGAGTGGTCACCGAGCTGACTTCTCACCCAGAGGTTCCGGGTTCGATTCCCGACTGGGGCAGGGAATTTTTCTTCAGAATTATTCCCTATCCCCCACAGAGTCTAGAAGTATGTATGTGAGAGTGAACGATGATTTAAACATAAAAGAAACTACAGACGAGTTGTTTCAAGTACAAAGCCCCTGATATGACCTTAGATGTTAAAGGGGGCTATATAAACAAAACAAATTAAAAAGAAACAAAAAAACTGACATCACTACAAAACCTGGAAAGAATTTAGCATAATATTCCCCATGCATAGACTAACAATAATTGGAATACACATCTTATGTATTTATTATTCTGACCCTTTTCTATTTCTCTTTATACAAATAAAGTGTTAATTTATACAAAGAATGTTAAATAAATCTTACTTGGGAAAAAAAAAAAAAAAAAAAAACCTACTATATGGGTATAAAAGTATATAACAAACTGCCGCAAAAAATCAAAGGTATAAAAACCTTAAATTTGTTCAAAAAATAGTTAAGGAAATATTACTAAATAAAACATATTACTCTATACAAGAATTTATGGATAACACAATGTTAGAATCACTAAGCTAATATACATATATTATTACCATAAATTGACAAATCAATTTTTCAATATATTTTACAAATAATATTTTGTATACCATATACGTACTAGAATTTAAGTAACTCAAATATATTTTTGACAAGTCACCAGTTTAAGAGCTTAGGCTCACAATGTAAACATCACATCACAATAAGTATTCTACTCTATTCCTATCTCCTGTGCTGAAGATTTGAGTTTTGATTGAAATAAACATGTCTTTTATTGGTGGCAGCATTTTGATGCCTTTTGGATCAGTCTGCAAAAGAGGATTGCTGGGATCACATTTACATCTGTTAAATTTTCTTGATCCTTTACTGTGTACATTTTGACTGTGCTTTTTAATTCTATTGTATGAGAACTTGTTTTAATAGCTGTACTTCACCTTTTATTTTGTGATGGTTGTTGCTGCAACTGCTTGTCTACAAAGCTACTTATACATATTTCTAATGTTTCTAAAACTCTTATCAATGGAAAAAGATTCTCTTAGTTTTCTGAATATAACTTTTATCACAGCCTGTGTTGGATTCTGTTTTTTCTTTATATCTGTTACTTTGACTTTACATGTTTCCAAGTTAGTTTTGAGACTCAGGAAAACAAACAAAACTAATCAGTTACAATTGCAAAACTGAGACAAATTTTATAATCTTCTTCCCTCAGTTACCTAAACTTAAGAACAAGTTTCATGGACCATTGTTTGCATCATCTACAATTTTTCAAATGCCAACAATGGATGAATTTAAGGTGTGGGAACTCTAATCCTAGTCGAAGTTTGACAAATCTGAATAAAATAAGAGCTGAAACTTTCCTGGTGACAAACATCTCTACGTATTCTTGGGTTTCAAACCAGGTGAGGTGATGTGGAGTAAAGGACATTTCAGGAGCATACAGCTATCCCATCATCAGGATGAATGACTAATCAGGTAAAATGATCTGTATATTTGTGTGCGAAGCAGTGTGAGGGACCTAAATATACAGATCATTTTACCCCACTAGTAATTCATCATCTGATAATGGGGGAGATGTATCTATGCTTCTGAAATGTTGATGGCTCCACATTCCCTCACCTAGCTTGAAGCCCTCAAGAACACCCTGAGTAAATATGATGTTTCCTCCAAGATGGCATGGTCCTAAAGTTTTACTCTACCTTCCATATGCATAGTAGGTAGCAAATGTACTGCATTTCAACAAAAATTTCATATCAAGATTTCACTGGAAGAGAGAGAGTATGTGCGCATGTGCATGCAGAGAATAATTAAAAAATGAAAAGTCTGTTAAATACACACTTGGTATTTAATTCTGCATCTTCCAAGAATGTGACATCAGGAGCTTTAAGAAACTCTTCCCTCCCCAAACTATTCTTTACACAGAACATTTATTTAACATTTTGAATTTTTCAAAAATGACACTATGTGCAAGACATTTTCATGACAAAATGTGTCCTGAATTTTCTAGAAATAGCGTTTGAGGTCCTTTCCATTCTTAATAGCCTTTGCTTATATGGTAAAGTGCAAGAGAAGACTAAATCACACAAAAAAACTGATCTTGTTTAAGCACAAAATTTGTATCAACTACATTCTTAACACAATGGAGATACAAGAATAAAATCTGTTAAGAGTTTTTCGTTGAAGAATGGATAGAGAAAGTAATATGATTATAACAAGGATTTTTAATGCCATTTCTCTCTGTATGGTAGGGAAAGATGTATTCCACACAAAAATTCAATGTTGAGATTTCACCAGAAATAAGTGTTTTGAAGTCCCTTGAATACAAAAAAGATTTTTAGAACTGTGCGTATGAGTGTGGGTATGGGCGTGTGCATGCGTGTGTGCATGCGTGTAACATACAAAGAGAATAGCATAATTCAAAAATACAAGTTCTACAGCCTTCAAGAATGCGATACAAACATTTTCAAGAAAATCCCCCAACCCCTAACTATCCTTTAAATGGAACATTTTTCAAAAGGTTTAATTTCTCAAAAATAGCTTTAATGATTTTAATTAAAATTGCATATGTTTAAGAAAGTCTCATAAATAATAAAATGTATATCTTCAATTTTCTGTGAACAGCCTCTGAGGTTCTCTTTATTCTGGATGTCATTTGAATAAGTGGTACCTTATGTAGAGACGTTCTACACAAAATAATGATCTTGTCAACTTTCCTCAAATGGAAAGCTGTTATTCGTTTTTTCTTTCTTCAGATCATCAAAAAGAACAGAATTTCAATATTATAACTTTAGCAACCAGCTTTTAAAAGATTTTACTATTGCTTTAGTCTGATATATTCCCTTATACCTTCCCTTAAGACCGATTAGTGTGAAGTAGATATAAGCATAAACTTTTGTAAGAAAAATTGTAGCACTATAGGTAGAAAAAGTCATGTGTACAGAGCACATCAGATGTTTTTGATCTCATGGTTAACCCTAAGGAAATGCTCCGCTGATTTGTCAATTTCTTTAGAAACATGTTTAAAAAATGTTAAGGCAGGTTTCAATGTTCTTATGGCTTTTACAATATCTTAAAAAACACTCAACAACAGTTAATGCCTCTCAGTCACCAAACATTTCTATTTCTTGCTTCTGGTCACACAGATCACGAAAATAATTAGTTCCCACTCCCTTCTTTTCTTTCTTCCCTTAATGGTGTTGAGGTAATTGTACAGCACACTATAAGAAACTGATTGCTCACATGGGTTGGAAATGGGAAAGTTTTATTAATCTGGGTTTTTTCAACCACCAGGAACATACAAATATAAAGAATTTTCTGTTGCTGATTCCTTTGTGAGTGGTATAGCCAAGATAACCATTAATATTATGGAATTAGGCAATGACCATTAAGAGAAAATGAAGTAGAAAGACAAAAAACTTATGAAAAACCTATTACTTGATGCGTTGATAAAATAATTTTGCCCTTTTGCATATAAAGATAGAATTACTGAATTTTGTGAATGTCATGGACATTTAGGAAGGACATTCCAATAGCAAACATTTTCAAAGGATGAGGTTGAGGCAAAAGTTAAGGAAGGAAACTTTAAGGCCCACAAATATGTGATTTACATTATTATTCTATGTTCAAGGGGACTCTCAATTCTATTGGAAAAATTAGAATTAACTAAAGTTGCAGTTTTCATTTCAGATAGAGACAAAACCTTTATATTTGTTATTTGTTGTACTATGTACTCATATTTAATACTTAAATTTCTTAATTATGTTTTCATGTATTTACTTCGGAAATAATTGTATCTAGGGATAAAACTGAAAACTAGAAACACTTTCAAAGCATGAGATATATATATATATAAAGTTAGCAGCTGCAGTAATTTTTTTTTTGCATAGAATGTCCCAATGAGCATATTGCTCTAGGTAGGGACTGCCCTTTAGCGAGGCGGTAAGCAAAACACATATAAAAAAGAGTATATAAGTATACATTATATATATATATATATATATATATATATATATATATATATATATATATATACATATATATATATATATATACACACAATTTTTAATTGTAATTTGTGTGGGTGTGTGATTAAACTTAATGCAATATTTCAAGAAACACCATAGGGATTTTCTGTTGTCAAATTTTTAGGAATTACAGTACTGCTCAAGTAGGTATTTGAAGAGTTTGTTTTTAAATTGGGATAAGTAGATGATTGTTTAATGTTAAGTGGGAGACTGTTGTATGTTTTGGTAACTATTGTAAGAAATAGAGAAACAAACCAAAAACTAGTTGAATCAAAGGAATGAATACATTTTACATCCTGAGAACATCAAATAGAATCCAATATTACCAAACAGATCAGAGCTCTTCTGCAAGACCATTTTGAAATTAATTCCCAACAGCAGGGTTTTAAAACCCAGGGGGTGAGCAAGTGCCCCTTAACTTGTTCAAGTAAATTATTAAATAATTTGAAATGTTAAACAATGTGACAGTAAATAGCATTAATATTAAACTTGCTGAACATATTAATAGAGCTCAGCAATTTGGCAAAATTTAACTGATAACATACCTAAAGATTGAAAATGCCTTCTTAAGAGTAGGCCAAACAATTATTGAGAATAAAAAAAGTTAAAAACTACATTATTTGTAAAAAAGCATGTTATGACTACTGCAATAGTACCATTGGAAGTCAATTATCAATAATCTACAATCTTTTCAACAAAGCAGTTGATAATGTAAGCAAAATCCTGCAAATACGTGTTGTTGTATTTATTGTATAGTTAGTGAAAACTTTTGAGTGTCAGTCCACTCCATTTAATTCTGACAACTATTCTACTAGAAGAATGGATGATTTCTAAGCTTGTTGGACATAGTCTACTGCAACAATTCTTCATACTTCTAGGGGTATTATTTGTTGTTGGGATGGACAGCACTTAGTTCTACAAGATTTCATCAAACAGCTTCTAGTAAAAGCCAAATGACATGGTATCAAGCAAGTACACAACCTAATGATGAAAGATAGCTCACCTAATATAGATATGAAGTGCAGTTCCAGCACTAGTCCAACCCACTCCATTCCTGGGGCCATTCACGAGCAAGTGGGTACCAGCATGTGCCAATCAGGAGCAAGTGCTACCCAAAGCAGGATATATAAATGGCACGTTACCCACATTCTCCGAAACATCACAAAGATTCTTAAGGTGATGCATCTGTGAAATTTGACCAAAAAATGTGAAAAATTAAAAAATTACTTTGTTTTATTATAAAATGACACGATTTCTAAACTTTAAATAAATATAGTTTTTCCCTGGTGAACCTAACTACCATTTAACTGAAGCTCTAGGTATGGGCATGCTCATACTAGTCACTCACAAACTTTTTTCCAAAAGTTTTCAGCACCCAAAATGATGCAAATTTTTCACCAATTTATTTCAATATCTGTCTACTGCCTCTCAAAAGCATATTTAAAATGGTCATATTACGTTTTCTAAATAATGGTTTAATTTTTAAAATTAAATAATTACATTTTGAAAAATCTAGAGAATTGAAAAGCGTGAAAAGTAATTTAAAGAAAGAGCTGAAGCTTTCCTGATGACGTATTAACTCTGGGCTTCTAGTCAGGTAAGTATTGGATTGACTCCCAACATTTCAAAGATGTGCATCACCTTTGTCTTCAGGGTAAACTGACTTGAAAGTCCAGATTTGCGTATTTATAGAGCAAGAATGATTGGCTCACATGATATTTTTGCTGTGAAGCAACTAATATTTAATATGACTGAGGCATGGGCAAGGACCTCGAAGAAAACTATATATGGCAGTTATACACCTAGTGTTTTGAGCTTGAGCACAGACCTGTTAGAAAACATTTTATAGCACACATGTTTTCAAGCACAATTTGTTGTATAAGAATGTTATGAATGTTGTGAAGTGATGGCAGGTTGAGAATTTGGTGTTAAAGCTCTTTATCATCAGTACCCATGCTGCACTTAGTTGTAGGCCTGCTGAATCACGATTAAGATTATTTACCTCAGATGAGATGACTAAGGCTTCTTTTACTCTTCTTTCCCAGTAGCTTGAACACTTCGCCACTATCCTGGTGTTGGTAAAATTGGCCCTGTAGCTGTTTTGAATATAATGTTCAGCCAGTCGAAATTTTCAGGTTGCATAAGCCTGATGGTTCTTTGGTATCAGTTATGCGTGTGTCAATAGTGCGTCCTGTTTGGCCGATGTATGCTGGGACGCATTCACAAGGAATGTGGTAGAACCCGATACCCTTAGAGCTAAATTATCTTTTATGGCCTGACCAAATTTCTGATTTTAGACAATAGCTTATGGATGATTTTGATGCCATATTTGTAGATATCTACTCATCTTTCCAGAAAAATTGCCTGTAAATGGTGTATAGGCTATAGCGGCTGGCTTATCTTTCCCTTGAGTGTCCTTGTTGGGGTTCTCTTTTTGTTCGGGTCTTTTTAAAGCAGCAGTAATATCCTTGGCAGAATATCCATTCATTGGAGTGTAAATTTTAGATATTAGAATTCAGTTTGAAGGTTATCTGGATCTGATTCAAAACATTAGGCATATAACTGCCATATATAGTTTTCTATGAGGTCCATGCCCATGCCTCAGTCACATTAAAAATCAGTTGCTTCACAACCAAAAAAATATCAGTGAACCAATCAGACGCTAGCTTCCTTCTAGCACTATAAATATGCGAATACAGATTTTCAAGTCATCAGTTTACCCTGAAGACGAAGATGCACATCTTCAATACTCACCTGGCTAGAAGCCAGAGGAAATTTAGAATTGAGTAATCATTTTTCTACACTAACTATGGCTAATATAAAAAATTATAATATGACAAATCTATTTGTAAGCTCATTGACTGTAAAACTGGATTTTTATGTGGCTCATTTTCATTTCAACAATGAATTTAGACAGTAAAACACTATTATTTAAATAACTATGCAGGCTAAATTTTGATACATAAAAATATCAGCATTTGTGTTTATAATAACTAGTATAGATTTCAATAAGATTCCTTACATATTGCAGATTTTTCAAATTTCACAGATGCATCACCGTAAAAGGTAATGTCACTGAAGAAGTGTGTCACAACAATGAACAAAATGTTTGGAAATAAGAAGAGTTGTTCCAATTGACCATGCCACACAAGTCCAGAAATTATTCACTCTGCTGTTGATGCTGGCCATCAAAGCTTTCATTTTCAACCTCTACTTTATTAAGGTGGTAGAAACAAAAAGCATGAAGCAATTATTTAAAAAAAACTTAAAGAGGCCAATCTATGCAATCCATCAGTCCTGCAACTTTGCATTAATATGATCATTCAGTTTTATAACTTGTTTTAAAAAACGCCTTAATTAGAGTGCATTGCATTACAACTTAACAGTGTAAAAAAGGTTTATGTAAGACTTTTGCTTTTAAATTCCAATGGTAAGCAACATTCAGTACAAAACTTCCAACCAATCATATTTAGTTATACTATTGAACTGATATACACGCAAAAGATAAATTACCTGAGATGCCATTTTGAATCTTATAATCGTTAGCATAATGTAAATGATACAGGATGTTTATGACTATATGAATTAAATAAGTAGTAAATATTATTTAGTTTTAATACTTCTGTATTGTTAAAAAAATGAGATGTGCATGTGGAAGAAGAGGAACATCTATTCCCTGACACAGAATGACTTATTGTGAAAGAAACTCGCGCAGAAGTGGAGCAAGAATATCTTAAGTTATGGTTAAGTATAAATACATATGGCCATAGGCAAGAGTTTTTTGTTTTTAACAATAAATGATAAATTTGTTGAATTAAAAAAAATGCTTTATATGCATTTAATATAAATTTGAAATTATTTATAGGCTTATTTTTTTTGCAAAACTTTTCATTTTTTTCATTTCATATTTTGAAGAATATGTTTTAGCAAGAAATGAAAAATGTTTTCCTTTTTTATTTTGCACACAAAAATGTGCATTTACTTCAACTTTCACGTTTGTGACTTCATACCACAAAGCTAGAAGTTCTTAAACAATGTTTAGAATCTAAAACAAAAGCAGTTAGCAGTTATAATACTTACAAGATACCAAATTATGAAATCTAGCAAGAAAAAATATTTTTATTGAAAATTGCAGGTTGGGAACAGAACCAATATTAGCATGAAATCTAAAGAAAATCCTATAGTTCATCTTGCTTTATTTGAAATTAGTTTGCCGAGAGCCAAATGTAAAATATTACAGAGCAGAATATGTGCACTTGTAGAACACAAGGATCTCAAAATTAAGACAAACAATCGCAGACAAATTGCCATATGATTTTGCCATTTCTTCTTGTCAAAAGAAATTGAAGATATAATTAATAACAATAAAAAGTGTTAGACAATTTGTTTGAGTCTTCAAGGCTAGTTACTAAATCAAGTATCGGTAAATTCAATAATGTAATGGCAGCATTCAACCAACTAAGTGCAATTAAAACTAAACCCAGTTCAGCCTTAAGTTGAACCTTGTCAAAACAACCCCAGGCGACCAGTGCCTCTTTGCAATGTAGCCTTCCACCATTCGCGCCAGAAAAACTGTAATAGTTTCTCGACCATGTGGCATGCTGCTCACGCGACATATTGTAATGTAAAATGAACAGAGCCCTTATTCTGACAATTTAAACAGTAACTACATTATTCTATTAAGTATAATGGTGATAAAATTGATAGTTGTATCAAAATAAATGCGGGCACATGTAATAATTACATATAAAAACATGTGCGAAAAAATAAGTAACATGCATGCAATAACTTACATTCATTCGCTCTCTGGAAGCAGCTCTATTCCCCCCAGATCGGAATTGTCATCTGAACTGTTTGTACTGCTGTTTTCCAATCCTAGTTTGATAACCAGGTTATCAATAACAGTGTCACTTAAACTATCCATCTCCCAAACTATCCAGCTTTCGTTACATTATCGAAATGCAAGCACCCATTTGCTGTGCCAACAATTTGCGGAAATCAGGTCTCATACGAATTGTATGCTGGGTCTTATAGCTCTATTTAACGATATAAATCAGCATTTGTTAAACTCGTAGATATTTGTATACAATATTATACCATTTAAAAATAAATTTATTCTGTCATTTAGATTATTAGCATGGTATTACATTACTGTGTTGTACTGTGGTCCACTGACCACATGGATCAGTTTTGGCGGGGATCAACCTTAGAGTGAATAGAAAATAGTTGTATTATTTTGATTTGCTTCTTTGTTACAAAGAACATTGTGCTATTCTTGAGCAGCTAAGCCATGATATTAGCAAATTAGATGAGTAACAGCATTCACTGAAACCAAATGGCGAGCCTTAAGCACATTTTCAGTGAAAAGTATTTTCAATGATTTTGGCTAGTGATATCAAATGGTGACATCGAGAGATTTTTCTCTACTTATAAACTTAGTTGTAACAAACAGGATGACAACTATGAAAAATGAAAATATTATAACTTATTGTATGTTGTACTTATTTAATTATGCTCATGATAATGATTTGAAATAGAATGTTTTGAGCTCTAGACGTTTTCGGGCTTCAAGCCAGGTGAGGTGATGTGGAGACATCAACGTTTTGGGAGCTTACATCTCTCCCTTCTTCAGGATGCTGAAAAATTGGATGGATATTCGATCTGTGTTTCTTGAGCATTTCAATTACGATATTAGTGGCCGGTTTCCAGGAGAGATTGAGCTGTAGACCGGTTAAGCATGCCCTTTTTCTGAAGTGATGGCCAGCGCCTCCTTGACACAAAACAACAACACATTAGTTGCCCTCGGTGAAATGCGTTTTCTTCGAGGTCCGCCACTTTGACTACAGCAGAGGCCTCCTCGCGTTTTCTACGCAGTCCGTGCCTGCCGCCATGACAGATGTATACATAAACAGCCCCAATACCAAACAATCATTTAACATCCTGAAGAAGGGAGAGATGTACACTCCCGAAACGTTGATGTCTCCACATCACCTCACCTGGCTTGAAGCCCGAGAACGTCTAGAGCATATTCGTCTCCAGGAAAGCTTCAACTCTTATTTCGGAATGTTTTGGATTTGGAAATAAGGGGTTTTAACAGGTTACTTTAATTATCTGTCAATTTTTCGCTTCAGTCATGTCATTACTGATTACTTCTGCCAGAAAATTAGCACAAAATTAATGCAAATTCATCTAGAATATTCAATACAAACACCACTAATTAAAATGAATACAAATTTTCAAAATAATTGACAACACAAAATCTTACCTCTGCATATGGCTTTAAAATGTGTCCTGTTGAACTGTGCATTCTGCCATTATAACTCTTATGTATTGTCATAGCATACCCAAGCCCACAAACACTGTAATTGTCATTTTAAATTTAAATTTTTAAAAGAGAAGATTAAAACCATATTACCCACTTAACTGAGAGAGGATATATTCACGCTTTTTATTCAATTGGATTGACTGTATTTGACTTATTTTCAAAAAATCTGGAATCTATTGTTCGTCCACCAGCTCATGATCAGGGAAAGGACAAGAAGAGGCAAGATATTCTGTTAATTTGCATAAGTGATTATAAAAATCTCTGGTATTCTGGAGAACATAATTTTGAGTCATTATATAGACACTTTTAAGTTTCACTTTAAAATTTTTATTTAGACATGTTTACATGTTTTGAGGAACCTTCATCCTCATTGTCAGCTGTATCTTGACTTTTACTTTCTCCAGTATATTGAAAGTTTTGTTGTTTACAATACTTTTTACATTACATGCATCTCTGCTATTGTTGTTATGCTGCGGGTGTTGCATATGTTGCCAACTTATTCTGATTTTCTTTATGCTATAGGTAAAGGCTTATACTTGACTGATCAATTTCAATTATAATATTTTTGATCAATTTCAATTATAATATTTTAAAGTAGTGTAATGAAACTATCTGCAATATTTGTTGTATTGAAAGAAAGAAAAGGAAAAAATGTTACACACTCTTGAGATTCAGGAAATCTTTAGGAGAATGACTGAAGGATGCAATAAAGATAAGAGCAATTTCCTAAAATTTCCATTGATTCAAGCTACAATAAAAAAAGTTTCTGAAGCTACAATTAAGAGAATTTGCAAACTTTAAGTGTAAGTGGTGAAAAAAGTATTCTTACTTTCCTAGGAAACCCCGAAAACAATAACCATATACTCTGTACTGAACTTTGAAAAGAGGATTTGAGAAAAACTGGTTCGTAATTTTCCCCATTCTTTGTTATAGTCCTAGATAATGCCCCATAATCACACTATAAAAGTGAATAAGCCCCCAGGAGTTCTGTGAAATTTATCAAGAATGGTATAAAATTTCATCTACAGCTTTGTCATTTTGGGAGAAGACAACAGCAGTTCTTACACTTCTTTCTCCATGGGGGCAAAACAAAAGGATGGTATAAAATTTCATTAACAGCTTTGTCATTTTGGGTAAAGACAACTAAAGTTCTTCCTCTTCTTCCTCCATAGGGCAATCTTAATGACCCACAAGCCCTTAAAACCGGACCTGGAGCAGATAACATGTGTCAGCAGGTGGTAGATAGCCAGGATCTGTGTAGTAAAGTCAGTTGATCACTGACTTGCCAGCCAGCCTTATTTCCAAGTAACCAATAACCACGAACTAA
Source organism: Hymenopus coronatus (assembly GCA_030762935.1). Lineage (NCBI taxonomy): Eukaryota > Metazoa > Arthropoda > Insecta > Mantodea > Hymenopodidae > Hymenopus > Hymenopus coronatus. The sequence continues at coordinate 118,032,897 of CM060882.1, forward strand.
CTCCCCAACACAAAGGTGTTCTGCAATCCATATCGATGAGGTTATGGGGGATGTGTGTTATTTAACAGAGCCTCTGGGATACTTGATGACCTCCCAGGCATGGGGAGATCTGTCTGGGCAGACCAAAGATATCCCTAGCTAGTCATGGGAATAACATAGAGACTGTTAGTTCCAAACAACCAGAGATTCCCTCTGGGGACCCGAGAGACCATTCAAGGCAACAGTGGAGCTCGGCCCTTGAAAGAAGGAACTCCATCCCTGCAGCATAGTCTGCAACTCCCAGAGATGTGGAAGCATGGGCTAAGCCTCCTATGTACAGCTTGGGGGAACTGACTAAGGTGGTCGGTGCCCTAAAACTTAAGTAAATGTCACGAAAAGGAGGGCTAAGGCAAAGCTTCTGGCTCAGCAGAGGAAACCTTCAGAAGCCTGTCCCCAGCCCTTCTACTCCCTTCAAAAGAAGCAGAGGGGAGGTAACTTCCCTTCAGCAAAAAGGGAGGCCTGACCTCTAAGGCACCCATGTGAAAAAAACCCAGACTTGGATCAAGGTGGTCACCATTGAGGATGGCTATCCCCAGGTAGCCCTAATACAAGAACAGGGCAATTGATAAGGATGGGCTAATGAATGGGCTCCCTCAGAGGGGAGATGTCCCAAGGTTCTAAGGCTGCTACCTGGCTGAGGGTGCTATGATTGTGGTCTGCCATGAGGAGGTCTCCTCAACCTTGTGAAGAAGTGCATAGCTGGAAGTCTCAAAGTGGTGGGTCTAAATGTACTCCTCACATATAAGGAATTCCTGGGCTGAAGATAGAGAACAAAGTTCTCTTCCAAAGGCTACCCTTTTGCGGCACATCTCCCAGATGTGTCAAATACAAGATAATGCAGCTTATTTCGGGAGCTCCTCTTAAGAAGATTTGGAAGACTCTTCAGGGGTCAGGTGGCAAGCTAAGGTTCTTCTGAACCTAACTAGAAATATATTCAGAGTGGTGACTGGCCATCTTACACGTTACAATACTCTTCAAAAGACATTTATATAAATTGGATCTTATCAAGGACCCATTATGCAAAATGGATTTTGGAACCTCCCAGCACATTTTATGTGGTTGTGAGGCATTTGTTATTCAGATTTGTAACCCTTCTTTTTGGGTCCTGGGAATATAGAAAGTGTATACATCAGTACATGGTCTGATTTGTCAAGACCACTGGACTTGATTGAAGCCTCATTGAAGAGGCACAAAGGGCTCCAAAGCGGCATCATCATCATCCTCCTCCTCTTGTTTAAGTGAGAGCATTTTCTTCATAAACTAATTAGTGCATGGAACTGAATAACATGTAGTTTCGTGATTTGTTTAGCAGCTTCTTTGCATTATTCCAACAGAAGCACATGTTAGTACTTGCCTTAAGCATAACCAGAAGTGAGAGTCCAGCCAGCATGGTGAAGGTGGAATTGCTTACTGAACTGCTGCTTTGTTGAATATCTGCCAAGGGTCATGAGTTGGTGAATAAACAATATTATTCTTTGGAACAAGAAACTTTACTAAAAAAATTGACCAGTTTTTCCTGTTCTAGTTTGTTAAATAATTACCTCCTTCTTTTTAAGAACATTTGCAATGTCCTTTCTTTCTTCTTCTGTGAGATCTGGTGCAAGCTTCAAAAGCAATGGAGGTTTCTCAGTTAGAGGTAGTTCATTCCTTGCAGCTACCAGTTTCTTCAGTAATTCCTCCAACTGCTGTTTCTTTTGCCATGACCGTAAACCTGGTGTGTTTGGACTGGAGAAAACAAAAATTGTTGGGCTTAAATTTAAGATATGTGCAGATAAATCTAGTTCAATTGAAACAAATGAATACAAAAATTCTATGTGAATCAATCTTTCTCTGCAATGGTATGCAGCACTGTGAAGCTATATATGCACTGGGTTCAAAGGAGTTGTAAATAATCCCATACAACAAGGGAGTATCTATTTGCAATTGGACAAACTACAAAACTTTTCCTGTTTAGCATGTCATGCAGATTAGCCGTTAGTTGTAAGACCTGCTTACAAACGGGATTAACACATTCAACAAACTACCTGATGCAGCTAAAAATCTTCCAATAGACTAATTTATATTATAATTGGTTGGTAAACAGGCTATTTTATTCAATTCAGTATATGAACAGTATTGTAAACATAATATAAGTTAATAAATGCACACATAATATATAGATAATTTCTTGACGATGTTTTTGGATGTATATGCTGATCTGACAGATTAAAAAAAAAAAATAATAATAATAATAACAACAACAAGAACAATAATAATAATATAAATCTTTCTCCCTTTCTTTTTCCTTATTCTAGTAAATTGAGCATAAGGGAATAAATATAACAGCTAAGCCTACCAAGTGTTCAGAAACAGTTGTGTGTAAGATAAAAAGAAAGCATGAACAGATCTATAAGGACACCATTAATATAGAAAGTAATATGGATAAGGGAAACAGAATCATGCCAAGTTAACATAATACAAGGTGTGGTGCATTATCATTGTCTGATGTTTTAAAACATTCTACTCATCTAATTCTAATTTTGTTAAGAGTAAACAATGAAGATGTCCTACAAAATTAAAGTTTCTTAATTTTATATCTCCATTCTTGATTTCTTTTTATACATGGAAAATCATACTTTCAAGTATTAAAAATAGAGATAAAATGCAGGTGAAAAAAATCTGACGTGTTTCATTTACATGACTTTCTCCACATCTTTGTAATAAATTATTGTTAAAAAGCTTATTCTTCTATTTCATGATAAACGAGATAAACATTAGCAGAAATTGTCCTTATTACTTGAGTCCTTGTAAGTAGGAGGGAAAAAATCTAATGTGTTCCATTCACATGATGTCCTCTAGCTGTTTGGTAAACAAAACTTTTATTCAAAACATTAATCTGTTAGCTACATCATGCTAATCAACATAACATAAGCAGAATTAGTCTTATTACTAGCTTCCTTGTAAGTAGAAGGGAAATAAGAACATATACAGGCTAAAGTGATTATCTTGTTCTATAAAAGCTGGTCACTGTGTGAAACAATTGTAATTACAATCTCTTTGCTTGCCAGGAGTAAACAAACGAGAAGAAAGATATCTTCCCATATGAGAAAAGTTTAAGTGGCTAAAATTGAAACCAATAATCCAATATATCTTGAAAACGGTTAACTACATAAAAAGAAGAAGAAGAAGAAGAAGAAGAAGAAGAAGAAGAAGAAGAAGAAGAAGTAGTAATAGTAATAGTATATGATATAAATTGTGTGTTTTAATGAGATCTACATTTTTTGTGTAGTAAGCTTTTGTATATGTTTTACAGTTTGCCAGTTATATAAAAGTTATCCAGAATGAATGGTTTTTTAGAGGCTATTCCCAAATAATTCAAGATATACATTTTGTTTCATAAAAATATCTTAAACATAAGATATTTTAATCAAAATCGTTAAAGCCATTTTTGAGAAAATCAAAATTTTAAATAAATGTTCCACATAAACAGTAGCTTGGAGTAGGTAGATTTTCTTGATAATCTTTGTGTCGCATCCTTGTAAGATACCAAACTTCAATACCAAGTTTGGTGTTTAACAGTCTTTTTGAGCTATGCTGTCCATGCCCACACGCATGCATGCACGCACACATGGAGCTTTTTCTAAAAATGCTTTTTTTTTTTTATTCAGGGGGACCCAAAACATTATTTCTGGTGAAATCTTGGTATTGTATTTTTGGGTGCATTACTATACCTTCTATATACAACGTACATAGTATGTGTACAGAAAGTAATAAATCTCTTACAATAGCCATAGCAGAGGAAGTGTACTTCATTGATGATGAGTAATTCACAAGATGGCACTGAATTGGTAAACATTGAAGAGCAGCACAAAAGTTCCAGAGCATGTAGCAACATATGTTCCATTTAATATGTACTGTCTTTTAAGCATGAGACACACTTTAGAACAATAAAAGCAGCACTCTCACAGAAATGCCTTGTTTTGTTTTCCAGCTTCTGTTTTTGTTGGGAAGTTGCAGTTACAACTTCATAAAACAGAGGAATTGCAACTGCTTCTTTCAAACTGAATTTTATTTCTAGGACTTTTTTAACCATGAACCGCGTCATTTTTTATACGGCTCTCTGCTGTTTTTCTGAAACTTATGTTGAGCTTCTTCCATGGGCCACTGGCACAGCAAGCCTTAGCGATCTGATATTTATACTCGTGTGTTGGCAGGCCCCTCCTCTCTTCTCCTATATACCCTCTCGCTCTGTCAGAAAGGCTTTCCAAGTTGAATTAAGTGGTTTTCTTCCATCTCTGTTGTGTTTACTTTGTTTAAAAATGTCAATACTCTCTCTCTTATTATTCTGTGTGTGTAACAACTGCATTCTGCCAGAAACTTTATATTGTCAAAATCTGTGAGATCTCCGGTTTTACATGTTCTATAAGGGAAGATTTTTCTGCTTGTGATTGTTTTATATTTCTGATGTGATCATTTCTGCAGGTTTGGATGGATCTGCCAGTCTGTCCAACATATGAGTCCCCACTATCAGCTAATTTGATACACCCCAGGATTTAGTAGAGGTGGGCCTTATCTATCACAGTTGATACTTTAGATCATAGTGTCCTGCTTTTTGTATACCTGACCTTAATGTTGTGTTTTATTAATAGTTTAGATATTCTTTTGGGGACTTGGTGGATATATGGTAAGAAAGCCCATCTGTTGTTGTTGTTGTTGCTGGGTGTTTTTTCTTTGTTCCTATATTTGGCGGTTTGTATTTCTTGTGTCAAATATCCATTGGCTCTGCGTATATCATTTAGATGTTTGGCTTCCTTGGGCAGCCAACATATCGTAGTCACATGGTAGATTTCAGGGTATACGTGTCCATCACTGTGGTTTTGAAATCCTCCAAGAATAGAGTTGCCACCATTGTGGGATAAAGGTGATCCCATGGCCACTCCTACCTGCTCGTACAATTCTCCTCTATAACCAAAATATGCGGACGATATACAATGGGCAATCATCTCCAAATAATCATCTGGCATGTTATTAGGGGTTAATTTTTCTGTAATGATGACTAGGGCGTCTTGCAAGGCGATCTTTGTGAAAAGCGACTTTGTCAAAGTCGGAAGTCTTTGAGTAGCTCCACAAAATGTCCAGAGTCCTTGAAGTAGGGTGATGTTTTTCCTAATAATTCTTGTAGCTTCTCAGCAAGAAATCTGGCTAGCATGTGTGTTGGAGATGCTATGATACTTACTAATGGGCTTAAGGGGATGTCAGGTTTGTTAATTTTTGGTAAGCCGCAGATAGCTGGTGTTCTGGAGTCATGTGGTACAATCGTTCGTTGTTTGTCTTTGGGAATAGAAGAGTTTTTTATAAGTGCTGTCGTGCTCCTCTCTAGGCTCCCTGTCAAATTGTGATTTTCTTATATGCAGGGTCCTGAATCAGTTTTGTATCTTTTTCTTGGTATTCCTTGGAGTCCATGACTGTTGCATTCCTTTTATCATTTGGAAGTTCTATCAGATCTGGGTTTGAGACAAGTTCATGACTGCTGTATGTTCTTCCTTGGTGGTATTGGGTATGGGAAGCTTCGACTTCCCTAGGATGTATGTTCTTCCTTGGTGGTATTGGGTATGAGTGGCTTCGACTTCCCTAGGATATTATCCATATTTCATTGGCTAATTGTTATGGGAGGTCTGTTGTGGCCGTCTCTATGTCGGTAATGATTTCTTCACATGCAATCTTCTACAGTGCTGGTGTGAATTTTAGCCCTTTGGCTAAAATGGATTTAGTAGGGCCACTAAGAGACATGCTCAAGAGATTACCACTATTTTGTCTTCATCCAGATGGGGTTTTGGGGAAACTTTTTTTTGTGTAGTGCTTCAAATTTACGTTGTTGATGTTCTTTTGCCGGTAGGGCAGTCTAGTATCAGTGTGGAAGAGATGCGATCTAGATTGCTCCAGTCTGATTTGCTTAGTTGCGTGGAAATAAGTAGATGTGATTTATATAACTCCTTTCCATGAGGTATAGTTCTCCCCTTATAGTTTTAATTCTTTCTTGTAGGATGGACAGTGACGTCTTCTGTAGTATGTTCCTGATGGCCTTGATGTCTATGTGAAATTTTAACTTGATTAAGGTCGGAATGATCTTGTAATTTTTGCAATGCTTGAGGAAAGCCAGCTTGGAGTCTGGAGAGAAGTTGAGTCTTCCTATAAACATCCCCCCTGCAGAGGTTCATTAGATATATCTGCAGGCTTCCACAGCCGTAGTCCATTTTGGTTATTGTTTCCAGCATAGGCCGCCTCATTTCTTATGCTCTCCGACGCTTTGCTGCAACTTATTTTGAGCTTCTTCCATGGGCTACTGGCACCGCAAGCCCTAGTGAGCTGATATTTATACTTGTATGCTGATAGACCCCTCCTCTCTTCTATTGGCTGTTGGTCTGCCAATCCCCTCTCATTCTGTCAGTAAGGCTTTCCAAGTTGAATTAAGTGGTTTTCCTCCATCTCTGTTGAGTTTGCTGTTTTATTTAAATATTTCAATGCTCTCTCTTACTATTCTGTGTGTGTAACGATTGCATATTGCCAGAATCTTCATATCGTCAAAATCTAGGTGATGTCCAGTTTTTTCCACATGTTCTGCGAGGGCGGATTTTTCTGCTTGCAATTGCTTTATATGTCTGGTGTACTCATTCCTGTGGGTTTGGATGGATCTGCCAGTCTGTCCAACATATGAGTCCCCAAAATCATAGCCAATAGGAGAAGAGAGGAGGGGCCTGCCAGCATATGAGTATAAATATCAGCTTGCTAGGGCTTGCAGTGCCAAGCTCAACATAAATTGCATCGAAATGTCGGCAGAGAGCAGTATAAGAAATGATGTGCCCTACATCGGAAACCATAACCTCAATGTATATATTTAAATTCACAAAATTTAGAACTCAATTAATAACAACTATTTATGCAAGCTTTAGCACTTTTGAAAGCCCTAAACTTATTAAAATGAAAGAAAATGAATTCCTTTGAATAAGAAATGCTTATTTTTTTAGGATGTTTAATTTAAGACCTAGGCTCAAATGTGACTGGCTACAAATGCATTGGCTGACTATCAATCATTCTCCTCCTGCATCCTAATATTTTTTCCCAAAGTGCTGTTTGAAGCATTCAAAGTTATGACACATAGGCTCAAATAAACTTGTAAACATAAAACACTGGGTATTTTTCAAATATAGCTTCTATACATTTGCACATTGTTAGATTTCATTATTTTTTTAGAGTGGGAATGGAGATAATCAGGCATCTTGAAACAGTTTCCTAGGTTGAAGAACTGTTATACAGACTGAAACAGAACTTTGCCAACAAACTTTCAGAGGTTGTTCAGGGATATTTCTAGCATAGTTTCCAGCAGCTCAATCCAGAGAAAGAATTTAATTATGATTTATTCGGTTTGTTACCCCAATCATCCTTGTTTCTGTAATAAAACCTTCAAAACAGTGAATAAACATGTATGATTTGCAATGTACAATACAAAACAATGCAGTATTCCACATATGAAACACACAAATTTTTATCACAGTATGTTCAATCTGATCTATCACTGTACAAATGCAGAACAGTTCAGTTACAGATATTGTTCAAAACGTCAACCACCAAGATCATGGCAGAGCATACACTGATGCACCATTGACTGTCTTACATGCTCATGCATTCCACGAGTTCAGTGTGCTACTTTCGTGGCTACAATAATTCCAGCAACCAGGTCCATGCAAGTGTCAACCAGTCTCTCCTAAACTAGGCTTTAACATATCCCCACTGGTGTCATATCTGGTGCTGAGCTAGGCATGGAATAGGACCACTGCGACCAGTTCTTTGTCATCCAAACTGAACATCAATGTGGTTCCTTGCATCAAGTGCAACATGTACTGGCATCCCATCATGTTGAAATCACATCAACTGATGAATTCTCAGTGACATCTTTTAGAAGCTGTGAGAGGACATGTTCAAGGAATGTTTTTAAACGATTCTGTTTAATGTACCAGTAAGTATGTATGTATGTAAGGGTAAATCACAAAGTTGCTGACAATACTGCATGTCGCTATTCTTACTGCTGAACATGCCCTCTCTTGTAAACTTGGCCTCATCTGCAAGCACCAGCAGAACAGGAAAATTGTGGTTTTCTACACAGTCATATAGGAACCAATCTGCAAATGCCACTCGAAATGGAAAAATCTGCTGGCTGTAATGACTGCACCTTCTGTGAATAACATGGGTGCAATTCTTGTTCATATACCACTCTCAAAAGATTTAGTAGGCTTGTGTTCAGAGTTCAAGCAACACATGAACTACTAGCAACAGGATTGTCACAATTGTATGTAACACATTCTCTTCCAGATGGGGTGTTCTGGTAATATTTTATATGGGCATTCCATTATAATATGGAAGGATCCAGTTTCTCATAGGCCCTGTGTGCAAATGAAAAAAGTACTGGTTGCTGCCAGTGCAGGAACAGCTCAGCATAGTTTCGTGCTGTTCTATTGTGTTCAGTGAACCCATACACAAGATGCATATCGACCAATGCTTCATCGGTAAACCTATCCATAGTGTTGTGTATGACTGTTTTCCAGCACAACTGCAGGAAAAACAAAACCCTTGATATAACCAAGCAGTACTGAATGTAAACTTGAGGGCAACAAGTTAACAGCAGTTACCATGACAAATGGAAGCAATTTGCTCTCAAACAAGATACACAATGCATATCGCTGATATTTACACTACTCTATTTTCAACACAATAAATACAAAGCTAATTGGAAGAAACCAACAAAATTCTATTAGTCTGTAACAAGCCGCAGAGACCATGGATTGCTTATACCAAAATACTCAGAAGGCATCTCTGACCAAACTCTGAAAGTTTGTTGGTGGAATTCTAGTTCACCCTGTATAAAGAAATGTATCCCGCATTATCTTGTCTTTCCTTATAATGAATCCCTCACTTTACATTTTTGTTTTAAATCTTAAGTGTTTCCAACACAACAAATTCTAGGCTTTTGCTTACAAAGTAGCTTTTGGTTTAAGGATATATTTCAATCAAGTGTACCAACCGAACAACATGTGTCAAGTTAATGGCTATATTGTAAATAACACTGCTAATTTCTGTGGAAAGCATAACAATTATGCTATATTCAACAAAAAACGAACTTTTAGTATGATACAAATACTCACCTAGATATATTAATGACTAGGTAGTCTGCAACATCTCCAAATTTCTTTATTCCTTTTACATAATCCTGGACAAAGTCTTCAGAACTTTTATTCTTTCCTAAATTTACACCAATAATGCCTGGGAAAGCTTGTTTCTGCTTAAGCTCTTTCAGTCGATTATATACCACCTCATGTCCATCGCTATTAAAACCATACCTGGCAACCAATAAGAGATGTAGATTTGCAAAATACATATACAATTTTGAGAAAAGGGGGAAACAAATTCTGATGTATTACACTCACATGACTTTCTCTAGCTGCTCTACAAAACTCCTACAAAAGATTATTCTTCTTTGTACGCAATGCTAATCAAGATAAATGTCAGCAGAATGTTATTACTTAGTTCCTTATAAATAAAAGGGAATAAGGGAATGCACTATGCTAAAGTGATTGTCAAATGTTTTAAAAGTCATTGTTATGCAATTGTCATTGCAAATCACTTCTTTGCTTGGCCAGGAATACGTCAAAAGAAAAACAGACACTTCCTGTGTGAGAAAAGTTTAAGTACTTCACAACTGAAACCAATAACAAGGAATATCTCGAAAACGGTTACCTCCACAACAAAAACGTAGCGGTAAAAAATTGTGTGTTTTGTCATGAGGTACATTATTACCAAAAAATTTGAGATATAAATTTTATTTCGGACATAAATAGCTTTAATATGCGGGATTTTAATCAAAATCATTAGAACCATTATTAAGAAAATACAAATTTTCAAAATTTTTTCCATGTAAAGGGTAGTTTGTGGTGGGGGGATTATTTTGAAAATCTTCGTGTCGCATCCTTGGAAGATACTAAACCTAAAACCAAGTTTGGTATTTAACGGTCTTTTTGTTTTGGGGCTATGCTGTCCACACACACACACACACACCCACTCACGCACGCACCCACCCACGCGCACACACACAGACCCTTTTTTTTAAAAACCTGATGTGTTCCATTCACATGACTTTCTCTATATCTCTGCAACAAATTTTTGTTAAAAAGTTTATGCTTCTATTTACTTCATGTTAAGTGAAAAAAATTAGCAAAAATAGTCTTATTACTTGCTTCCCTGTAAGAAGAAGCGAAGTAAGGGAGTAACTTAGGTTAAAGTGATAGCAAAAAATGGTTGCTATGTGACTGAAGTTCCTTTGTATGGACAGGAGTCGACAAATTCCTGTATGAGAAAAGCATAAGTTTTTTAAAGCTGAAACAAAAAAACAAGGAATAACTAAAAAAACGATCAACTCTACGAAAATAATGTATATAACATAAATTGTGTGTTTTAATGTGCTCTACATTTTTTGTATGGTAAGTTTTTGTCTATCTCTTACGGATTACCAGTTACACAAAATTCCGTAAAATTCATCCAGAATATGACTTTTGCATAACTGGTTTAACTGTAAGAGATACACAAAAGTTACACAAAAAATGTAGATCTCATTTAAACATATAATTTATGTCATATACATTTTTTTCATGCTGTTACCCATTTTCAGGATTATTGATTTCAAGTTATTGATTTCTGTTTTAAAATATTAAAACTTTTCTCATACAGAAATTAGTCAACTCCTGGTCAAACAAAGAAATGAATTTCAATTCCATGGCAGCCAGGTTTTAAAAGATTTGACTTCACTTTAGTCTAATGTACTACCTTATTTCTCCTGTACTTACGAGTAAGCAGTAAGTGATTTTACTGATGTTTATCTCAATTAGAATGAATTTATTTATTAGTCTGACTCAATAAGCTTTTTAACAATGCCAGAAATGCAGATAGTCAAGTGAATAGAACACATCAGATTTTTAGAAAAAGTTATGCATATGTCTGTGAATATCAAAACACAAAAATAGCCAGCCAGATAAATACCAAACTTTGTATTTGTACAATGTTCTCCAAGGATGGAGGAAATAGATTGAACAAGGCAGAAGAGGGAGAAGGAGCAGAAGAAGAAATAATCCTCCTTTAAGAATGCAACATGAAGATTTTAATGAAATTTCTCCCATTCCAAACAATAAAAAAAAAAGGTGTTTCATAGTGTAAATAATCATGTGTTGCTAGCATGTGTTCCTCCAGTATATATTTGGGAATTTGTGCAACTGCTGGTCAGTCTTGCAGAGGTCATTGTGGACAATAACCGAGTGGTAGATAATGTTTAAATTTTATCAAAGCTAACCTTTCAACTGAGGATTAAGTTAGATCTATCCTTGTTTTCATATTTTTTTTTAAAATAATTTTATAAATTTACCTATCTCTGGTTTTGCCTTAGTTTTATATACACAGTATTTTAGATTTAACTTTTGCTATTATATATTGATCTTTATCTCTTGCTTTTGATTTGCTTCATAAGGTTGCTGATGACCTTGCAATCATCAACAAATATACAAAGGAATATTTCACTGTGGAGTTATAATACATATAGTCAACAGGTAGAAAAAGAAATGTTTCACTATTAATATTTATAAACCATTTTCTATTTCAAATATTTAATTATAATTCTATTTTAATGCAATTAGTTTATAGTACGTTAACTAACAGAACAATAAATGTAAATATATGACATTACAAGATTTGGTTTTAATTTACGACTGTAAGAAAACCCACTTTATAATAAGCAGGAATATTTCAATATCATTTACAATTTTTATTTCAATGCATATGTTTTATTTTAAGACTATCACTACATTGTATATATAAAATATTGTATGGTAAATTGAATACAGCTAACTTTATATTACAAAGGCAAAATAAATAAATTTATTTATAATAATTATTTTTTTATTATTAAAAGTTTCCAAAATGGGAACTGATAGAATTAAAGTTATGGTTCTTGTCTAAGATAAGATCTGAAAGTGCTAATTTACAAATTTCAAAATAAGATCAATGATAGGTATGATGGATAATTTATTTTTTATTTCATACAAATACCTTCTTTCTTTTAATGGAATTTTTACAATTATTTAAATTCTAATTGTAATGTAGAAATATTTGTATTAAAGATTGCATACTGTAAGCATATGTTATCTAATCTAATCTATCTTTAGTACTGTTTCTTAAATGCATTTTTCTGTATTTAAGATGTCATTGCAGAGAGAAAAGCTGTATTAACATGTTGGTTTCAAGGATGATTGAAACTGGTGGTGTGGAATTTTGATCTTTATCACAATTCAGAAAATAACTGTTAATATGATCGCAAAACAACTGCCACATGCAACTATCAAAGCTTATTTTCAGAAAATTTTAACTTCGGAAGCATATCCTAAATGAACTGGTAGCAGAAGTCTGTGACAAGTTTCCAAAAAAACTTATGCTATGTTAAGACAAGGGTTTGAAAATCATTGAAAGCTGAGAGAAAATTAGTGCAAGGTTTGAAGTATTACCTCTAAAAATTGAACTTTTGAAAAATATTTAGTAGTTTGTACTTTATTGCAAAATAGACCTTACTTTAAAAGTAACCCTTATACATGATACAGATTCAATGTGTAAATGGCGTGCATTTTTACATTCCCATGTTTCTAAAATCTATTTAATTTTCAGCCAGCTATTTTTTGGTGTGTACTTAAAAGATTAATAATTAAAGGTATCACTTTTATTCAAGAAAAAGAATGAAATTGATTTTAAAAACATATGATTATGTTTTATTGACCAATGAAACATAATAGATTCATGTATTATTATCATCATCATCATCATTATCTAAACAATTTTACATGCCAATTACACTAATAACTACTGGATGACACAGTGTTAAATAATTTTTCAAAATTAACTTTTTTGAAGCTCATGTGAGTTGCAATATTTATAAGAGATAAAAGCAAACAGTGTAAGGTATACAGACATATGGCAGAGAAGTTCCTGTGAAAGAGAAGGAGGAGGGGTTAAGCAACACAGAAAGAAGAGAAATGGTAGACAAAAATTATATTAAGAGGTGAGAAATTAGCCAAGAGATTTAAGCAGGAATGAAGAAAGGAGAGGGAGGAAATAAGGAATTAGAGGAATGGGAAGAAATCAGATGATGTGGAACATTAGAAAAAATGAAGAACTGGAGCATACAAATAGAAGGTATAAATGATAATGGGGATAGAAAAAAAGATGAGAAGACATAAAAGGCCTATTTGTGATATGACTAAGGTTTCAAGTGGAAAACTATGAAATAGGCAAGTTTTTAGAGTTGGCAAAAGAAGAGGGAAGAGAAACATATTGGTTAAATGTATATTTACATTAATAGAGACCTATCTTACGAACAAAGGTAACAACTAAGAAGACTAATAGAACAAAGAACAGCCCATAGACAAGGTAAAATCATGTATATTATAAACTTCATATTATGGATAGAAATGGCAAAATGGCAGAAGGAACACATACAAAAAGAGATGCAGGAAGCAGCAAAACCAAAAATGAAGGCAAGAATTTAGGAAGGAGTATCAGCCTATTGGGTGAACTGTCAGGAAGGGTTAACTCGGCAAAAAGTGATTAATGCTTCTGGCCATGTAGGGGGGGAAATGATGGGTGAGCAGCAAAAAAAAAAAAGCACAGCAAAGTTAGGGGAAGGAAAAATTGTGGAGAAGGGGAGGATATTTTCAGCAGAAAGATAGGGTAATTAATTACAGCAGATAAGAACCAAAAGTGGAAAATGGGGGGGGGGGGGGGGCAGATGTTGAAATAATGCGTGTGAACAGTATGAGAGAAGTGGAAGAAATTATAAGACAAACAGGACATGGGATAGTATCAATAGAGAAGGCGACAGGTTAATCATGGGAGGGGGGGGGTTGTGTGGAGAAAGGAAGGGAGAATACGGAATAAAAGGGAAAAAGGTAAGGATAATCATTGAGGGTAACCAGATTGAGATCTTGGTTGGGCAAGAAAAGTGAGTGGATCCAAGAGGAAAAGGGGAGAATGTGAGGTTAAATAAGGTAAGAGCTAAGGCAAGGTTAGTTTAATGAAGAGCAACAGAACAAAAAAGATAAGTGCAAGAAGAAATGAACACTAAAGAAAGCAAAAAAAAGAAAAGGGAGATGAGGTAAATAGGCAAAAATATACAGTGCCAAGCATCCACATGCAAGAGGAGGATCATACACAATATAATTAGGAATTCAAAATCTTCTCGGGCTTCTAGCCAAGTAAAAACTTGGCTTGACACCAACGTTTCGAAGAAGTGCATCTTCCTCGTCTTCAGGGTGAACTGATGGTTTGAGCTTGCGGAGACTGGTATTTATAAGAGCTGGGATGAAGCTAACATCTGATTGGTTCGCGAGATATTATGGCCTGGTATTTAAGATGACTAAGACATGGGCACGGACTTCGTAGAAAACTATTTATAGCAGTTATTCGGCTAATGTTTTGTGTTTGAGCACGCACCTGCTAGAAAATAAGTCTTGGAAGTAAAAACATAGATTACACTCAAACTTCACTCTTGAAATAAAGTAACTTACTTTGGACATGTTTCGGTGGCTGATGCCACCATTTTCAATGGAGATTCACTGATGAACTCATGGTAACGGCAAATCTCCATTAAAAATGCTGGCAACAGCCACCGAAACATGTCCGAAGTAAGTTACTTTATTTCAAGAGTGAAGTTTGAGTGTAATCTACGTTTTTACTCCTATTTGATTAGTTCCTTCACTGTGCATTTCCATTAATGTTTTAATTTAATTAAAATGTTTTATTTCCAAGCTCTTCACATATTGCTTTCATCATATAATGAACATATTAAGATAGTTGCTAATTGAATGGTTTGCTCAATTTAAAAAAGATTAACTTACCTGTTTATTATTGCTTTATCATTCACCAATCGGAATACCCGA
The DNA here is from genome assembly GCA_030762935.1 of Hymenopus coronatus. NCBI lineage: Eukaryota > Metazoa > Arthropoda > Insecta > Mantodea > Hymenopodidae > Hymenopus > Hymenopus coronatus. The sequence continues at coordinate 118,047,935 of CM060882.1, forward strand.
GGCTTTGCATTTCCTGGTTGTGGAACTGGTGTAACAGAACCAATTTCAACAAACCCAAAACCAATGTGATGAAGAGGTTCTATCACTTCCCCTTGCTTGTCAAACCCTGCTGCAATTCCCACAGGGTTTACAAAATTCAATTGCCACACCTGAGTTTTCTGAAATTATCATCCACTAAATACAACATTTTGAATTAAATTAAGTCTATAGTGCCAGAGCACATCACTTTTTAAAACATCCTATTTTATTATTACTAAATGTTACATTTGCACAGTAAAATACAAAAATTAAGACAAAACTTTCATTAGTTTATTTCAAATTAATTCACTTAAAAGTGTTTTGTAGGCTATTACTTCAATCTTATGCATGCTTCAGCATATAAGCTGTTAGCTACCTTACCATAAGAAATTCACATGTTTTAATGTGTGTGCTGTATTTAAAATTATAACTCACACATTAAGGGCCAAAAGCTTTAAATTTAGCATTATGATGCCTTGCACTCAGTCTTCTTGTGATGTTAATTTTCACCTCAAAATATTTTCTGTGTATTACAAACTTTTAGCATGGATTTATACCTCTTTTAGACACTTAACACTACAAATCAAATGATACAAACTATTATGTATGGTTCACATGCTATTATAGTTTACACCAGAATTGAAATATTAACCCAAGATTCTGTGTGATGTGACATACCACACCAAATTTGAGTATACTAAGATGCTTGAAAATGATACAAATACCCTGTCTATTATAGAAAGGACAGGCAAAATACACAATAGAAAAAATATGCATATGACTGAGGTATTTATTAGACAATTTAATATGTAGAAATATATATGCAGGTGACCAGCTATAAATATTGTCCAAACTTCAAATACAAATCAACTTTTTCCACATCTCTGGTTATGCAAAATGATACAACCATCTTACTTCAACAGCCAGTGTCAGAGCCTTGTATGAGTACTACCTTACAAACAAAGTTGTGCATGCTGTTTTGGAGCAAGGACACCTCTTTTCCAAACAGATATGAGGGCAGCTTTTAATTCTGCTATATTAGAATATGTTTGCCATTAGCATATATTGAGCTAGGTAATATGTCCCATAAACCTCCATGGGTTTCAGATCTGACTAATTTGCATTCCAATCCATTACCTATGTAATCCATTATGTAGAAACCATTCCCAGGTGGAGTTTGCAACATGAATATTACCTGCTGAAAAATCTAACAAGGACCTCAAGTTGTTTCCATAAAAGGTAAAAGATGATCATCCAGGAGGTCTTGTTAGTCATTTGTTTTCATTCAACCCATTGGGAATGCAAGGTTTGTTGTTTATTTGATAACTAGAAATCATACATCTTAATACATGCCATATTATGGATTCAATACTAGAACAAGGTTCACATATTAGTCTGGAGACATGAATAAAATTGACATCACATGTTGCTATTAATTTTCCAAATAATGGCCCTCATAACAATAAGGGATAACACATGTTTCAAATGTTCAAACATAAAATTTCTCCTGTTATCATGTAAGATGGCTTGTACTGATTAAATGATTGTCAACTTCACACAAGATAATGGATGCATATTTAAACTTGCATTACTTCTGGAGTGAACTTAATTTCAAAGATATCAGTACCACCTTTATTTAACACCATTTAATAGCACTGATTGTCTTAAATCCTGTTTGTTTGTTTTTTTTGTTTTTTTTTGCAAACTGGAAGAGCTTATCCTTCACTGCAGCTCTGCTAGCCCTTGTACACTTTCCAAAATGTGACTAATGAATGAACAATAGCAAAACTGTTCGAGAGTTTCATAATAGATGCCTCCAAAGATTTAATGGCAATAAATGAAAACAATTTCACTGAATGTACTTAAGAGTTTCATAAAAGATACCTCCAAAGGTTTAATGGCAATAAATGAAAAAAATTACACTGAATGTAGGCAATATCACTTTTAACCTTCACATTACTAAATGACTGCTTTTTCTACAGAAACTGCATCTTAGGAACCAAAATACTGGAGAACTTCATTTCACAGAATCAAAATTCTTTGCATAATAGCCTACAACATCAATCCAACTTCCCCACCCTGTTAAAGTTGGCTGAGGAGGAAGTGGGAGTTCAGGAGTTAATTTCTATTCGTGTTTCAAGAACATTCTAGAAAACCACGATTTCTTTCCCAATGAACAAAAAATGAATTTGCCTATAAATATGAAGTTACAGTCATCCGTTGTTGCAATGTTTTCAAATAGCTAGATAGTATCTGGGCACAGCACAATGCAATGGAGATACATAGCCTATTTCAACAAAGGTTTCTGCAAAGAATGCTTCTTACAGATCATGTGTTTCTTGCAGTTGCAAACCGCCTTCTGGAATCAGGAACAGCGCACAAGACACTGCATCAACAAAGAGATCACCCCGTCTTTAACCAAGCAATGATGGATCATGTGACCGACTGTGACATTCAGCATCTACATTGTAATACGAGGGACATCAAAGTCATACTAGCCAACCATGTGAATGGAGAATACATCTTGCAAAGTTTCACCCTTAACATCAACTACACCAGCAGCTACTGCAGCCAGACCATGGATGGAAAGTGGCATTTGCTAAGTGAATCATACAACAAATTGAACAAGATTCAGATGAGCCCACCTGGATAGTGTGGTGGTAGTGTGTCTGCCTCACATTCAAAAGGTTGCAAGTTCAAATCTTGCTTAGGGTGAGTTGCCCAGATAAGGTTTTTTGGGGGGTTTTCACTTATCCTGAGAAGACGAATGTCAAGTAACTTTAAACTCCATGGACCCTGAGATCATATGAGCACCAATTTCATTCATCATCCAATATGATCAACCAGGTTAAAGGACGTTAAGCTACATAAAAAATCTACATTTTTTGGCAGCTGTTATTTACAGATGAAACAGGGTTCCACAACATAAGCCATGTAAATTGCCACAACATGTATTACTGGAGCAGTATAAACCCACACTGAATGCAAGAGATGGTCTTACAAGTCCAATGCACTTTCAATGTTTGAGCTGATATATTCAGTGATCATCTTATAGGCCCATATTTTTATCATGGCCAATCCACTGGGAAATCACTATCTCCACTTCATACAACACCAGCTGTCTACTCTATTGGATGGAGTGCTATTGCAGAATCAACTATGAGGGGGTGCCAGCTCATTCAGCCTGTCATGTAATGGCTTATCTCAATGAGTAATGGACTGGACAGCATGGACTAATAGGATGACCACACCTAACTCCATTACATTTCTTCTTATGAGGTTTTCTTAAAGATTCCGAGTACCAGGAGTGACCAATGACCCCTCCATCAGCTCAGGGAATGCATCATCTTAGCTTGCAGCGACATCACACCAGCTATATTGTGCAAAGTTAGACTGGCAATGATGGTTAAACTAAGATCTTGCATCTGCTGGCATAGTGGCCAGTTCGAGCACCTATTAAAATCACATGGTAAAAATGGGTAAATTGTAAGGTTTATGATGGTTCAGCATACACTACTTTGGGAACCACAGAGGTTCATAACGATCAGAATATGGATTTGCAATATTGCCTAGTTTGTATGTATTGCTTTTGTAAACTCTCAGAACAATTCATTGACTTTCTTTTATATGAAAGAATAGATTTAAAAGTTCATTAAGCATATTCTAACAAGTAACAATCTGTGTTTTAATTAAATTCACATAATTTAATTAAGTGAAACGACATTTCCATATCAAACCATCAGTTTTCATTTAACTTACTATGTATAAAAAGTACCTCCAAATGACAGTATTTGAACCTGGACCTTCACTGCTGAAGACCAATGCACACACTGTTGTGTTATGAGAGCAAGTACTTCATGCACAGCGGTCATTTCAGCAAAAATTGATATAACACAATGTAGCAAAGTGTTGTAAAAAGCCGGGACTGTGTAACTTCTCAATCCACATGCTGAGAACACTCACCCGGACTTAAGGAAGGCAAATTAAAATATTGCTTATACCTATCAAATACTAATGCACATTTATCAAAAGAAGGAATTATCATATGCCATACTAGAATAAATATTTCAAGCATACAGTCGCCCTCCATGGTGTAATGGTTACCATGCTAACTTCATACACCCAAGGTCGCGGGTTCAAACCTGGCAGAGGACGATGGATTTTTTCGGGCGTAAAAATCCTTAGCCGTGGGTCCCGTGTCGTAGATTTACAGCACGTAAAAGAACCTCAAGCCTGATAAGAGAGACCTCTGAGCAAAATTAAGTGATCTTTCACGCCCAATATAGAATGGGACGCTGAGAACCAAAGCAATTAAAGAGCGTCCATAAATAACAGACCATTTCCATTTCAAGCATACAGTCTATCATCTTCCTGATTACTCCTGGTAGGACAGACGAGTTTATACCTAATCTGCTACTTGAATTTTTTTCACATAGCCTCCACTCTCATAACTTGAGAGTTTTGGGTTCCAAAGCTAATACAGTTACGAACACACAGAGCAGTCAGCAGTATAAAGAGAGGTTAGTGGCGACAGGTACATAGAGTAAACATGCACATATTGAGGTATTATCTTTCCAAAAGTAGCTCATTACATGTATTGACTTTATATACTTATGATTCATAAAGTAACACAATAAAAAAATTATTTCATAATATGATTAATGAATAAAAATAAATAAAAGTATAAAACTTGATACAAAAAATTTTGGATAATAATATGCAGAGCTTTACCAAGACAATGAATAAAAATCAATCACATTCACTGGGTTTTTTTCTCTTCATTGCAGTGAATTACAAGATACATCTTACTGTATCGAAAGAAAAGGCTCTCCTCCTGTCATTCAAAAGGTCTGAATCATCCAGAAGTTTGTTCAGTGTCGAATGCCTACCCTTTTGTATTTTCATCATTCTTTATACTAGAATAAATACTTGCAAGCATATAATCATCTTCCTGCATTGTTCCTGGTATGACAGACAAGTTTATTAGAATTTTTTTCACATAACTTCCACTCTCATAACTCGAGCTCAATTTTGGGTTCCGAAGCTAACACAGTTACGAATGCACAGAGCAGTCAGCAGTATAAAGAGAGGTTAGTGGGGATAGATTCATAGTATAGCCAATTATAATGGTCATACAGTATTGATTTAATTGTTTTTTCTCAAAAGCTGTGTGTAGGACAGGAGTTGGATATTGTTAAAGAGAAGAAATTAAAGCTATTCGAATGCAAGTTAGGAATTTAGGAACAAGATTACTATTCCAACTGTTAAGTTTAAATGTAGAGTTTACTGCCATAGAGGTCAAGGTTACACTTGTAACTATTCACTGAGTCCAGTACATATCCAAAATAATCATGAATAAGGAATGCATTAAGCATTAAATGTTGCTCGAGCAAAGTCAATATGCCCACTCTCCCTTTTTAGTAATCTCTCTCACATAGAGGAAACTAGTACCATGTTGAAACGAAATATTGTTTAAGTAATCATCAAAAAATGCTAAATTATTGTTGTCAATATATAAAAACCTAGCGAAAGTAAAGTGAATAAGGAAAATATGACAAAACTTAGCAGGGAACAATAAACAACCTCAGCGGTGCCTGATTATTTGGGTTTAGGCCTCACAGAACCCGCAGCTTTGTCCCATCACTCAGCCCACTCCTCTACCTGTAAAACACCATCCCTAAGCTACACTTTGTGGATTAAAGCCCTCAAATGCTCAACTACATTTTGCAGCTTAGGCTCTCCATACTTGGTTATGCTATGCAGCTTAGGGCTCTATTCTGGAAGCAACCACCTAGGTTGGCTGTACTCCATACCAGTGTGGGCAAAACAGGGACAGTAGAAGTAATAGTCACATGATGCCTCAGGTGGTATGCATGTGATAAGTGTATTGTAGAAGAAATAAATATGCAAATATATGGAATAAATGGGTTAAACATGCTGTGTGGATGTTAGTGTTGATGTATGCAGTCCCAAATGTTTTCCATAAAATAATACTGCAGATGCATATATGTTATGCAACATTGATTGACAGAACTTTTGTTGCATAAAGCATAACAACATTTTAATGGAATTGCTAAATTATTTTAACATACATTATAACTTCTGATTTCTGGTAGGTTTTATACTTACCAAAGAATGTGGATCTTTATAGTTACTTTTAGGAATAAAACCATATTTAGAAGCAATTATGGCAATATTATGTGCATTCTCTGGGCTGAAAGTATGCACAATTGGCATAAGGATGTTTTCATAATATTTTTCATTTCCTTGAAAGATGTTCACGGCAGAAAATATTCCAAATGCCCCCGTCGACACATACAGCATTGACTTTATTTTGTACTGTAAAATAATAAATAGCGTTAAAAATTGTTACGTAATATATCAGCAACCGCATGTTAATCTTTAACGTCCGTTAACTATTAAAAATTAGTGATTTGGAGGACTAGTAACTCCTTATTCATATCAATAAATTGTTTTTACAATTGCATTATAGGTCTAAATTTTCAATTCACTAAATTTAATATTTACCAAAAACCGGGATCTTGAACCCATATGGTTTGGTTACACAATTTCACCCACAGAATAGTGCCTTCGTTTAAAAATTATTTCAAGCATTGAATCAACAGTTTTCCATTATTTGCTGAGTATTTGATTTCTTGCTATGTAATCATTTTTGTGTAAATGCTAACTTGCACCTTGCACCTTTTATCATTCCCTACTTTAAAATGCTTGTTTAGTTTGCCACAATCAAGTCAACTACTTTTTCGCAGCCAACATGACTATTCATTTTGGCGCTTTTGTTTTTCGTAGCTACAATTTGGTTTATTTTTAATATTCGATATTTTATATTCAATGTAGATATATACATGTAATAAACACAACCGATTCGATATTCATGTCTCAGATACTTCGTGTTAGCATTACGGTTCTATACTTTTGGAAAAGTCAGGTCTCCTTTTACAGTTGGTATTTTGGTACCATAACTAACGCCTCCAACACGATTATTTTATTAAACACAAATAAGGGCCCATATTGGTCAATGAAAATTGTGTTAATGCTATGCACACTTTTTGCATATTATCACCATTTAATTCTTTTTTTCATCACTGATAAATACATTCAAACTTTAATTCAAAACTTTAATTTATCAAATGCACAAGATCCCATATCAATTTATGTTGGCATTTAACAGGGGTTGGGGACAGCTACATGGGCAGACCCAAAGACCTCGGAATTAATTACCTAGACACACCGCCGGCGCTAGTGTCGCCGCCACAAATTGAAACCTCTCGCGCATTCTCAACTGGAGGGCGGAGCATGCTTTTTGCCATATGTTCAGTACGCTGAAAAGGCTTTCAGTACCTCGAAAACCACATTTTAAGAACTTGGTGTTAAACTCAGGTGTTATCATGCAGCAAAATCCTACAGCAGTGTGTTGCACAAGAAAATACTCAGACAGAATCTCTCTAAATCAATTTTGTTTATGAATCAATAGGTTAGTAGAGTTTAATTATTTTTGCATAACATTTACTACATTAAGTAGTAATTAATTCTAATTTTATATTTATATATCTTATCCATCTAACACAGATATATCACAAATGCTTACTAACATATTGAATACAATTTACTGATGAGGAATACAGGTACCTAATTTCCCATTTATTTTAATTTTATACTGTGCATATACTGTCTCTGTAAATCCAGTATCGCATGTGTTTTTTTATGCTAAAGCACTTTATTTATGTTTGTTTTTATTTACATACGCCTTAGGTAATATGACCGTATCACCATTTTGACCTTCTATAACAACTGCTTAAATTGTTGAAGTATACATTAAAAATCCACTTCTCGATTAACTATCGCATTCATATTTATAGGCTCTTGGAATAATATTTAAATAAGAATTCTTTCATCAGCTTAGAATCGAGCGCAGCATATTTTGCATTTTTAATTCAGCATTTTGACCGCTTTACTACAGACACACTCTTAACAACTCATGTTTATAATTCTTGTTCACGACTTTGTGTATTAAAGTTAAAATCCGATGTGTTCCATTCATATAAATTTCTCTACATATCTTAACAAATCATTGTTAAAAAGCTTATTCTTCTATCTACTTCAAACTAATTGATTCGCAGACATGATCTTATTACTTGCTTCCTTGTAAGTAGAAGGGGAAAAAATCTAAACGATAGTCATTACTTTTAAAACTGGTTTCATATATATATATATATATATATATATATATATATATATATATATATACGAAATACGTTTCCTTGCAGGTCTAGGTGATGACCCATTCTCGTAAGAGTAAATATTTTAAAACAGAAACCAATAACAAGGGATTTCTCAACTCCACGAAAAAGTGTATATGAAGAAAATTGTGTTTCTATCGAGATCTACATTTTTTGTGCAGTAAGTTGTTGTTTTTGTTTTGTTTTTTTTATCTCTTATGGTTTACTAGTTATGCAAGATTCATCCAGAATAAAGAGGTCTCAAAGGCTATTCCCAGAAAATTCAACATAAACATTTTATTTGGCATGTAAATATATTTAATATACGGTATTTTCATCAAAACCGTTAAAGCCATTTTTTTTAGAAAATCTCAATTTTCGAAATTTGGCTACGTAAAGGAAAGTTTGGGCTGGGGCTTTTGCCTCAAAATCATCGTGTCGCATCTTTGGAATATACTGAACTTAAATACCAAGTTAGAGTTTTTACCGACTTTTCGTTTTTGAGTTATCGTGTTCATGGATACAAACACGAACACGGACCTTTTCCTAAAAGTTCTTTTTTTTTTTTACAAGGGACCCTAAAACGTATACTTCTGGTAAAATCTTAGTTTCTTTTTTGGGTGGAGTACAATACCTTCTCTATACGCTAAGTAAGTACATCACGGTAGAGAAAGTAAAAAAAGCAGACAGTATATATGGAATCAGTGAGCAGAAACTGCGAAAAACAGAATTAAAGTCGAATTATACTTTCGGTGAAGCTTACATCCCGTTTTGTAAAGCACTTTATAGGAAGGAATGTGATATTCAACTTCAATTATAATATTTACTTTTGTTTTGTTCAGTTGTGGGATGAAATTCCCTCTAGTCAATGAAGTGATTTTATTCAACCCCAACAGGACATTCAAGGTCTAATCCTCGTACACAAATGTTGATGACCATAAAGAACATGTTGTCGCAATTATTTCCAACTCATGTATCTTAATGACGTAATTACAGCTGTTTTAAATTTCCTGTTTCCCCATTGCAATCAATGTATTGCGCGCGACCTCGCACGCCTTCTGCCCTCCAAGAAAATATTCTATTGCCGACACGCATAGGTCTCTGCGCAGCCACAGGACAGACCTAATGTATAGAGTAGAGATAGGTCACTCAGGAACGAACCGGAACTTTTGAACGGTTCAGTTTAGTGACCGAGTGAACTGGCGAACGGCAAAAGTGAACTAGGATCTTCGGATCAAGAATGAGCAGATTGTAGAACGTGCTTGAATCGTGAATGTGCGGAACGGCAATTACGTATCGCTAAGAAACGAATTAGCTTTTTCGATCGTAATGCTCAGTTGATTGATGGGAAATGAGAAAATTTACTTATCCAAATTCATATTCATTTGTAATAAAAATACGTTGCTTACCAGCAATTAGTCTTCTTTGTGAGAAAATATTTTCTAATGTGCAGCAAATATGCATAGGAAAAGAAACAGGTTAAGAGTGATAAAATTAGTAAAATATCGATTCAAAATCTTCTCGGGCTTCTAACCAGATAAAAACTTGGCTTGACACCAACGTTTCGAAGAAGTGCATCTTCCTCGTCTTCAGGGTGTTCAAGCCAAGTTTTTACCTGGTTAGAAGCCCGAGAAAATTTTGAATTACTACGTCGCCAGGAAAGTTTCAGTTCTTATTTTATAGTAAAATATTGTTTAACAATAATTTTCATTGTGTCTCAATGTAATTTTTTCACAAAATTATTTTTATTTGATTTTGAAATTTGTATTCTTATGAAAGGTGATGTTATTAAACAATAATATTATGTATTTCGCTACAACATTCTTCTCTGTGTAAGAATGGTTTAACTTTAAGTGATGTTTACGCAAAATAATTTCCACGTGGTTTGAGCATTCACATTATAGATCATTTAATTGTTTGTTTTATTTAATAAAGTAATGTTTTCTAAAAATTATTATTTGCATTCAAATTGACACTGTCAGTTTTCTTTAAAAATTTAATTTTTATATTCATCTCAATTTGTATTAAAATTAAAAGTGTGTATTGGTAATAAATTCAGGTATGTCTATTTTCCCTTTATACACTCCCTTCACAAGTTCTCACTGCATCCACTATCCAGTATTAAAAATCCTTCTCCAGAAAAGAGCACCCATCTCTAGCGTTGTGCTAAAGAATACACTAACCGAGTATTCCTTCTCCAGAAAAGAGCAATAAGACTAATTTTGAGGATGAAACAAACAGACTCATGTAGGCAAACCTTCACAGACCTAAACATTTTAACAGTGTATTCACTATAGATTTATGAAGTAATAGTACAACTGTTCAATAGACAAGATATAGGTAAAACAAACAAACAAATGCATGAACACTACACTAGAGGCAATACAAATTTTCATATGCAATCACATAGATTAGAAAAGTATAAAATCAAATCTACTGCAGCAGCTCATGAACTGTATAATAAACTCCCTGCTTATCTGAAAAATGTTAATGACTTTAAGATATTCAAGAAATATTTAAAGAAATTTTGTATTGAAGGATGTTATTATTCAATTGACAAATATCTTAACTAATACTGACAAAATAAATAGTATTTACATAATACAGTAAGTAATTATGAATTGTAAAATGTTACTTTAAAAGCTGTTTTATATATATTAGATTGTATATGTTATTGTACATATTATACCTGACGATGTTCTGAATATGTTTGTATTCTTTTAAGCAGATAATAAATAAATGAATGAATGAATCATTAACATCATCAGGATCATATTCACTATTATTATCATGAGAGGTCGGATGTCTGGCAGTTACCCCCTGCTCAAAATGGAAGAGTGTAAATAGTCGGGTGTCAGTTGTGTGTACACGGCCGGTACTAATTTTTGCCAGTAAACTCCCGGGTCCTCGTCCCCCGACCATGGACTATAGTGTATTTTTTAAGACAGTATAGGCTAAGAGGAGCAAAGAGAAAATGTTTAAGGATAGAGGGAAGAAAAATGAGGAGGAGGAGGAGGAGGAGGAGGAAGCGGTGTTTACACCGAGTAAATTTTTGGCTAGATTTCCTACAAAAGGAGAATCATCCAAAATGGAGGAAGAGGATATTAGTACAGAGGAAGATGTATTTGATATGTCTAGAGTATCCATTACTATGACTTCGATTATTGGAGGAGAGAAACTCTCCGTAAAATGTAAAGCCAAATTGTTTGAGTTACTTGGTAAGATCATGGAATCTTACCAACAACTCCAATTAGATAACATGAAGTTAAAAACTGTAAATAATCTATTAAAGAAACAAAGTTTTGAAACACCAAAAGTTTCATATGCCCAAGTGTCTATGAAACCCAAGATGAGTGAAACCACTGAGAAGCTGCATAAATCTGTGCAAAAGCAAAAGCATGCAGTTATAGTTAAGTCAACTAAAGGAAAAACAATTAAAGAAGTTCAAGAAATTGTAACAAAAAATCTAATTAAAAGAACGACATAAAAAGTTGTTAGAAATAACCAGACAGAAAAATGGAATAAGTTTGTAAAGGAAAATTTAGAAGAAGACATGTGGGGAGTACTTTATAAAATTGTTATGGACAAGATAACGGCACCGGAAGTAATATCAACAACAATAACAAAACACGATGAAACCCTAACAACAGGCTGGAATGATTCAATTAATCAATTAATGAACAAGATATTACCACCAGATAAATTGGATGACACGGAAGAACATAAACAGTGGAGAGAAGATTATAAACAATATTATGAAAACCAAAATGTAATATATCCATTCGACGTCACAGAAGTAAAAATTGTAATTAGAGAAAACAGAAACAAGCACCAGTACCTGACAATCTATGTGGGGAAGTAATTCAAACACTAGAAAAATCGATAGCACCATATTTGTGTATAATACTAAATGATTGTTTAATACTTGGACGACTTCCATATTGTTGGAAAGAGGCGAATGTTGTGATTCTGAAAAAAGATAAGGACAAAGATAAAAAATCCCAAAACATATAGGCTAATGTCTTTTGAATACTTTATGCAAAATACAGGATAAATCATTATATAAAAGAGCTAGTGAATAAAGATTAATGAAAGGAATGACCAACAGGCAGTATGGCTTTAGAAAAGTATACTCGACGGAGGATGCCATAATTGAAGCATTAAAAACAATTAGGAACAGTAGAAAAAAATGTGTTTTAGGAATGTTTGTAGATATAGCAGGCACCTTTGACAACCTATGGTGGCCTTTTTTATTCAAGAGAATGAGAAAGCAAAATTACCCAATAAGCCTATATAACATATTAAAGGACTATTGCAAAGGTAGAAGAGTATATATAAATGGGGAAAATAAAATAATTACAAAAGAAATATCTAAAGGATGCCCGCAAGGATCTGCATTAAGACCCCTGTTTTGGGATATTTTGACTGAACCTATTTTAGAAGAATTAAATAACTTAAATTATACCCAGAACATAGTAACTTAGGTTGACGATGTATTGATTTTAATAGAAGCAGATAGTAGAATTGAATTAGAAGCAAAGACAAATATCACTCTTAAACATTTAGATAGATGGTGTAAGGAATAATAACTACAAATTGCACCACAGAAATCGGCTTATATGCTATTTAAAGGGAGCCTTAAAAGAGATCCAGTAAAAAAACTCAATAATGCAAGTGTGAAACGATAAAAAGAAATAAAATATCTTGGAATAAAATTGGATGAAAAATTAAATTTTGATACACATATTAACTATGTTAGAACCAAATCCAGTAAAGTTATGATGAAATTACAAAATCTTGTTATAAGAAAATTTAAATTACCGTTAAATACAATTCGTACGTACCATATGACCTTTTTAGTGTGAATTACAGCTTATGGAGCCGGAGTATGGGAACATCGAGTGAAATGATTAAAAAATATAACGTTATTAAGTAGGACACAAAGTCAAGCTTTATTAAGAATGACAGGAGCGGTGGCAACAACCTCAAGAATGGCCCTATCGGTAACCTTGGGCATATGGCCGATAGATTTATTATATAGACAACGAGCGGCATATTTTTGGACTAAAAAAGGACGACATCAAAAGACGGAAGAAATAGTTGTAATTTATGTATTACAAGAAGACAAGTGAAAAAACAATTAATAACACTTTGGCAAAAAGAATGGGACGAAATAGAGGAAGGAAGAAGAACCTATTAAATATTTCCAAATATACAGGAGAGACTAAATTTAAACAACCGACAAGAGGACGAATCCAATATAGTACGGGACATGGACATACAATGTTTATTTTAAAACAATAAGGAAAAAAGAAGAGGATAAGTGTGATCAATGTGGACAACCAGACACGCCTGAAAACGTAATGATCGAGTGCAAAAAATACGACGAAATTTTGATTCAAGATCGAAGACGATTAGAAGGTAAAAGAATATTTGACATTATAAGACATAGAGACGATTTTAATTTTTGGAACAAATGGCATTAAAAATATCTGACTAAGTAATGGAAGAATATAACCAATTACGCCAGTTAGGAAATCAAATTTATAGAGGAAGAAGGGATATAAGGGAGGATATACAATGCAGACTAACAAGACTTCGCGCCAGGGAAAGACAAGAGCAACAAGAATTAGAAGGAAGAAATAGTGTACAAAATGAGGACAACCTTCTAGAAGGAATACAAAGAATAAATAGACGCAGGAACTTCTGGATTTCTACTGGACGAATTGAAGCAGGAAGAAGAAGACGAATATTGCAAGAAGAGGATGAAGAAGAGGAGATTGGCCAATGAAAAACCACGGACTTGACAAAAAGAGCTGATGAACCAACCTCTTTTCATGACGGCGGTGACACCACTGCAGTTCCAGTCGAGAGGAGGGAGGATACCAGTTGGATATTCCAAACTAGACAATAAACCCGGATGAGACATAAATTAATTAGTTTTTATAGTAGATTAGTGTAGTTAGAAAAACTGTAATGAATTGATGTTACTATGTAAAGTAGAAGTAGAAGAAGATAGAGATTTGAATTGTAAATTAACATGTATGATTTCTGTAGAGTAGCAGTAGATATAGTAGAAATCAGAATGTTTTATGGAATTGTAGTGAAGTAGTTAATGTAAGCTACTGGTTTCCAGTAGCATTAGTTAATAAGGATTGTATCTGCAAAATTATGTACAAGTATGAGCATATTAAATAAATTAAGTTAGGAGGAAAATAGAATCAATTCAACTTTGTCCTGGTATAGCCTCTAGATGCCAGGATAATAGTTGAGTAGATTTTATTTTTTTTTTTTTTTTATTTTTACTATTATCATGATCATAAATAATGTGAGCATTATATTATTGTTTATTATTAGTTACTTTTAATTATGACCATTAAATATTATTACTATTAATTATGAATTATTACAATGATATTTATTGTCTTATTATTATTATTGTTATTCTTTATATTATTTTTTTCCATTTATATAGCCCCCTTTTAACATCTAAGGTCATATCGGGGGCTTCGAATTAGAAACAACTCGTTGTCTGTAGGTTTAAACCATTTTAGTTCCTCAAACCGCACACATTCGTTCTCACATATGTACTTCCAGACTCTATGGGTTAAAGAAAATTTCCTCGCCCCAGCCGAATCGAACCCGGGACCTCCGGAGTGAGAAGTCAGCTCGCTGACCACTCCACCACGGAGGTTATTGTTTCATCATTATTAATGTTATTATTACAAACCAAAATATCATATAATAATAATTTGTCATTTTCTAATCTCGTGTTGTCGCCAAGTTAGTGCCTTTATAGATTTCTGTGATTCCAAATTTCTAAAGTAACGATTTTCAGAAAAATTCTGATATTTGCTATTCTATGCTTATTGTACAATATCATTTAACATGATGTATCATTTAAAATAAAAGAAGTCGAAACATTAATATTAAAACAGAATGACAAGAAAGCACCTGGATTTATCGGAAAATCGGCTGGCATAATAAAACCCACACTATAAATTATCAAATTTACTTTTAGAATAATATAATGGATGTTAAGATATTGGAATGTTTCCAAATGTATAGAAAAAAACAACCATAAACTCTATACCTAAACCTAATACACCCAAAGGGAAATATAGGGCAAACACGATGCTACCAGTCTGTCTGGTTCCAGTAATGGGAAACATTCTTGAAAATCTAACTATAGACGGATTTATGTTCCCGATATATTGCAATAACCTTCTCAGTGATAGCTAGAGCCCGGATTTTTATGTAATATCAAGGTGCGAAATATATACACATTTATGTAACAATAAACATAAAAAAGTAATGATATATGTAATATCAACAAAATATGTAAAATTATGTAATATTTTAAATGCCAACATCACCACCTCAAATCTAAATGCAGACTGCAAATTACCCTGAATTTTATAATTTGATGAGTCTATAAGCAAATTAATTATAATGAGTCAATATTTAAAGACTAAATATAGAATTAATTACAGGGAAAATGTTTTGTTTTATGCAGAATTTACCTAAAATTTATTTTCAAGTAGGTAATTACGAAATAAGAACTGTGTGTTTTAGATCATATTTATTAAATTGCTCATTGCACATAATTATTTTACCTAAATTTTAGACGGTAAAGCAATGTTGAAATACTGAACCAATTTATCAATGAGTGAAACAATCAATTGAAAATAATTAAATTTTATAATGAGGACGCATTTTCAGTTTTCTATTTCTTGACATACAAGGCAGTATCATTTTCAATCTTTTGCTTCTTTCCACATACAGTGAATAACCATATACTTTTCCATATTTTCAGGGGTCATTGTTTGTCTCCTATCGGATAAAATGCTCTTATAAGCAGAGAAGCTTCTCTCCACGTCACACGAAGTAACAGGAGCATATCTTAGCATAGAAATCTGATTTGCAGAGAAATGTTTTGGTAGATCGACACTGACACCATTTAGCACTGATACACACAAACGTAGAGTACCATGGATTCCTGTTTAGCACAGCTTTGAATTTTTCACCTACCTTCCTTCCTACATCTCCTGCAACTATATTTAAGTCGCCCTCCGTGGTGTAATGGTTACCATGCTAATTTCATATACCCAAGGTCGCGGGTTCAAACCGGGCTGAGGATGATTGATTTTTTCGGGCGTAAAATCCTTAGCATGGCTTCCTTCGGAAGGGAAGTAAAGCCGTTGGTCCCGTGTCGTAGATTTACGGCACGTAAAAGAACCTCAAGCCTGATTGAGAGGCCTCTGAGCAAAATTAAGCGGTCTTTAACGTCCAGTTTAGAATGGGACGCTGAGAACCACAGTAGTTAAAGAGCGTCCATAAATAACATGCCATTTACTTTTGCAACTACATTAAGCTTCTGTGATGCACGTTCCATTAAATCCATAGATTCGTGAAGAAGGGAACCTGATATTTCCAACTGCTTTATGGTGCTAGGCAACCAGTTGAAGTTACTTTTGATGTAAGACAGGAGCTTGCCACTTTCGGATCTTTAAAGATATCCTGAGATTCACCTATGGAAACAGACACTTCTGAAGAGAACATGTTCACTACTGAATGAACTCCTTCAAAATGTTCACAATAGAAGTTTACAGCTTTTAACCACGTACCCTATCTTGTAAGTGCTGGCTCAGGAGGCAAAGAGGCAAATTGGAGGTGACTTTTTTAGCATTGAATACTGTGCGGTGCTTACACGAAGACCTTTTTTATTCCCGATATCAACTTATTCACACAGGGAAAATTACTTCTTATTCTTCAGCAACACGTTGCAATGCATGGGCCAAGCAGGTGAAGTGAAGTACATTTGGGTAGAAAACCTTAAGAGCAGTAGCAGCTTTAATCATGTACGCTGGGGCATTTGAATACATAATCAAAACATTTTCCTCACATACACACACCCTCTGGCCACAGAATCTTCATCCCATCATTTACGAATCTTGCAATTGTAGAATGCTTTGTTTGTTCTAACACCTTGTAACAGATTAGGAATGGTTTTGCTGGATTTCGGAATCTAGTTTTCCTATTACTAAATTTACTATGTACCGACCCATGTCAACTGTAGTTTCATCGACGGTAAACCAATTACAGGAGTCTCCAATTTCATTCCGTATATGAGAAACTGCTTCTTCATAGCACACATGAATATACTTTTTCCTCAGAGCAAATTCGTCAGGAGTAACCTTCTTGCAATATGTTTCTAGAAAGGAGCGAAATTGAGGAATTTGAACTTTATTCCATGGAATATTAGTTGCAACCATTGCTCTGCACAGATCTTTAAAAAATCATTTCCGGACAGTTTGTGTTGCATTTGTGTCAACAAAACTTGCTTTCTAGAAGACTGTAGGTGTTTGTTGCGTATGTGAAGAGCACTCTTGATATGTTATTCCAATCGAGATTTCATGAAACAGCAAATTCTTTTACCGCATGCTTGACAGACTATTGTGTTACCATCGGCGTTATCTAATTTCCCCCATGAATTAAACTTGCAAGATAGCGAGGACGCAATTGGTGCAATTTTACTAAGACTTTCGAGAAACTAAATGCAGTATTATCGTCTCGCTATATTTTGATGGTTGTCTAGCAGCTCACTTTGTTTCCTCGCAGCTATTATATTACAAGATGCCGCCTACCGCGACAATAGTAACAATCAATTTCTCCAGTCCTGGTAAATACCCAAAGCGGCACGAGAAACGTGACACTAGAGGTCAACATTGTCGAGCGACACCTGCTTTGGTATAAACGGACAACAATCAAAACGTGGCCGGGCGGTTATTATCGCATTCTTAATTTAATTTGCATCCTATTTCACATGTTGATGTTTGTTGCTTTCAGCAGAACTTTTGAAAGCAGTAGTTTATAATGTGATTACTTATTTTTTAAAAAATAATAAAATTGTAACGAAACCTAGAAAATGTATACGTTTTATGTAACGCCGTTAAAATACGTAGAAATGTGTAAAATAAGTAAAAAAAAAAAAACAAAAGTGAAATAAAATTTTGTAAGACAGTCGCAAATGACGTAATTAGCCAACATTTTTAGTTCTCATTGAAATATAATACAGGATTTAAAATATCTAATTACATAAAAATCCGACTCTAGTGATGATTAATTTCGTTTCCTTAAGAAACAACAAAATGTTATACATTTTCAGTAGTTAAAGAAAACTCTCAATCAGAGAAAAGAACATTTAGTAATATCCCTGGATATATCCGGTGCTTTTAATAATCCCTAGTGGTCTAAAATACTATTACAACTGCAATCAATGAACTGTCACAAAAATCTCTAATACTTCAACAGACAGGTTATGCTAAAACTACGTGCCACTCAAACCGCACAAATCATCACAAGGTGATGAACTCAAGAATCAATTTGCAGTCCTAATTTCTGAACTATCCTATACCATAATATACTGAAGCAAATTATACCCAGAAACTGTACCTTGGTTGCTTATGCAGACGATGTTTCTCTTCTTGTCCGATCCGTAATTGCAGCACACTTAACTTATTGTGAAAATCCATCTTTCGACAGCATCTGCTGCTAGAAATGTGAAATAAATTTAGATTCAACCTGTTCAAGACAGTGGCCTTGTTTGTCTCGCAAAGTGACAAGTTACACACCCCTCTGTTCGCATGAACCAGAAACTTATTAAAGTAAATTTATTACCATACCTTCGAATTGTCCTGGACAATAAACCTGCTTTTCTCTATCTTAAAGCTAAGTTGAAATTGAGTTTTATTTATGCACGCTGTTTAACTCCGGTGATTCTTAACGTCCCATTCTATATTGGGCTTCAAAAACTGAAATTTTTCAGGAGCCTCAGTATCAGGCTGGCGATTCTTTTACGAGCCGAAAATCTACGGCTTTACTTTCCCTCCAAAGGAAGCTAAGTTAAGGATTTTTATGCCAAAAAAAAAAATCCATCAGCATCCGACGCGATTGAACCAGTGACCTTGGGAACCATGGATTAGCGTGTTAACCCCAGACCACGGAGGATGACATCTTTAAGATAATAAATGACCCACATTAAATTACTTCGATTGAAACAAGACTAACTCTCTGCTATGTCCAAAATATCTATCTGGGATATAGAACCAATTATATATTCCGTTTCTGCATTTTATGATACATTATTCACGAAGTGGTCTCAGAAGAAACTGGGGAAAATCCAACACGGATTTGTGTTAAAATCTCAAGAGCATATCGAGTCATCTCTACTAACCCTCCTTTACTCCTGGCTGATATAGAACCCCCTTAACCCACCCTTAACTGGAAATTATAGAGAAATTTTAACGAATATAAAGAAAAGGCGGTAAAATCTGAACTGTATAACAAGTCCTAGATGAACCAGAGAGTAATAGTGAACTAAAAGTCCAGTTCTCTCCCCCCCTCTCTATGTATCTATCTATCTATCTTATCTATCTTTCTTTCTATCTAATTTCTGGACATCCAGCGCAAGAGTTATGACTGTCCATTAAAACATGATCTGCATATCTATACTGATGATGATGGTTAGTATTTAAGGATGATGAACAACATAGTCACCAGCGCCCTCGTAAAACAAATCATGAAAAACCAGAGATAAAGATCGATAAAAATATCATAAATATAAATAAGAACTAAGGTTAATATAAAATACAATGTATATAAAGGCAGTCACAGCAAAAACCATATATAGGTGAATTTAGAAAAATATTTCAAAAAATGATGCGAAAACATTAATAAACATAACTAAATCCTCAATTGAAAGGTTACATTTGATAACAATTTAAAAATCTCATCTACCGCTTGGTTATTGTTCCCCAAGATCTTTCGGGGATACTCGAATATGTGCTAGATCCACACTCAAGCAACACATGACGGACAGACAAATCTTCTCTACATAGTGCACAGACAGAAGCAGATTCTCTTTTAAGAAGGAAAGTATGTGTTAAATTGCAGAGGCCAATACGCAAACGAGCCAATGTCACTTCCTCCCGTCTAGATTGAAGAGAGGAAAGTAACCGAGTATATTGGACGGTCATCTACTACTCTAAGCTTGTTTCCGTGGAGGGCTGACCCTCTTTATGCCAGCAAAAAGCTTCAAGTCTTCTAATGTTACACAAGAAATGTTAGTACTGGGCTCTGCGGTTGCGGTCTGAGCTGCCAAATCCGCCAGTTCATTCCCCGGCAAGCTAACGTAACTAGGAATCCATGCACACTTCACATTAACGCCGGAAGTATATAAAGCGTGGAGGGCATCCTGGATACGCCGCACGTAAGGATGATAGTTGTACAAGTCACTACGGCACTGAAGTGCACAAACGGAATCACTCATAATGACGCAGTCACTCAAATTTCGACGGTCAAAATACATAATGGCTCGATATACTGCATACAGCTCTGCTCTCTATGGATGTGCTACTATGAAAACCGAATGCACATTGTCCGGTACCATAAACAAAGGCACACCCAGCACCATCGGTACACTTACTTCCATAAGTGCAAGTACAAATTCGGTCATTGTAATTAGGCAAAAACTCAAAAAAAAAAAAAAAAAAAAAAAAAAAAAAAAAAAAATCGTCTATAGATACCAGATTAGGCATTATAGACTTCCGGTATGCCGCCATCCCGAAATGTAAGTGAAATGACGCACGTAACCGGAGTGAGTGCTCCCTTTCCCCCTTAGGAAACAAGCTAGGCATTTCAATATCGTGCTTCTGAAGCTCTCGGAAACGAATACCTGCAGGTCTTGGACTAACTAAGAGGTTTCTATAACGTTCGTCCAACTCGGGTTGAAAAATGCAGAGAAAGTTGGTTGCGAAGGCATGCAGTTTAGCCCACAGCCATAATTTGCTAACAGAATATGACACATAAACTGGAGAAGGGGTTCTGCCCATTTGGCATAAAGGCTAGATACTGGACCGGTTGGAAAAGCTCCAACAGCCACATGGATACCCTGATTATTGATAGTTTCTAATCGTCTCAGCACAGATGGTTGTTCTGGAGAATAGACGATGCATCCGTAATCTAACTTGGATCGGATCAGGGCGCGATATAGTCGCTGAAAGGCTGCCTGATCTTCTCCTCATATACCCAAGGTCGTGGGTTCAAACCCAGCGGACGATGGTTTTTTTCGGGTGTAAAATTCTAAGTATGGCTCCCTTTGGAAGGGAAGTAAAGCTGTTGGTCCCGTGTCGTAGATTTACAGCACGTAAAAGAACCTCAAGCCTGATAGAGAGGCCTCTGAGTAAAATTAAGCGATCTTTCATGCCCAGTACAGAATGGGACGCTGAGAACCACAGCAGTTAAAGAGTGTCCATAAATAACACATTTCATTTCATTTTTCTGCTGCTCAAGATTTGTCACTTACTATCCATAAACTATCCAGATGGCGCGTACACCGCGCTTTTAGCTGTGCTGTATGTTATGACCAATACAGTTTTGTATATTTTATCAACCCATGGAATC
The DNA here is from genome assembly GCA_030762935.1 of Hymenopus coronatus. NCBI lineage: Eukaryota > Metazoa > Arthropoda > Insecta > Mantodea > Hymenopodidae > Hymenopus > Hymenopus coronatus. The sequence goes on from CM060882.1 coordinate 118,069,657, forward strand.
TCGTCTCATCCACCATTGTAGTAAAGCTGGAACAAGTCGCAGCTAAAGTGGTAATGCCTCCTGAAGTGTCAGAAGTTACCGCAGTTGTGTAAAGGAAATCGTTTTTGAGCTCCGAAAGGTTGCCTAACACCGATGCAGACGTGTTCTAAACAAAGGTGTGCTCTGAGTAGTACATAAGGTGGCAAAGTCTACGAATAAGCAGGACGATACTCCTGGGGGAATACGTTTCGAGTTAGAATTACTTGCTATAACAAACAGCGTGAAGCTTAGTGCCGATCAATGTAGCAATAGATCTCGTAAACAAAAATATTTGATAAAACCCAGCTGACCCTTACTCCGAAAACGCGGTCCCTCATAAACTCGTGAATGCAAAACGGTAGACGACCATGTATGTTACATTTGTACATGGGATGTAATATTCCTGCTCGCCAACACGTGTCATCAGCCATTTCGAGGTCAAAAAATATCCCAACGACTTGACAGTTCTTCATGAATCCGTTCATGATTTGTGTCGAAATCGAGACAAGGTGGTCAGCGGCTGAACGACGTCTTCGAAAACCGCACTGAGTGTTGGTCAATAGGTTGTGAGTTTCCGGACATCATACCAACCGTCCATTGATCATGCGTTCCATCGCTTTGAAAACACAGCTGGTGAGTGAGCTAGGGGGTAGCTGCATATAAGGAAACGGCCCTTTCCAGCTTTCAAAATAGTACAATGGTAGCCTCTTGCCACTTTTTACTTTCTGTACATGTACTATGTACATAGTGTATAGAGAAGGTATTGTGATGCACCCAAAAATTCGATACCGAGATTTCACCGGAAATACATGTTTTGAGTCGCCTTGAATAAAAAAACATCGTCAGAAAAAGGTCCGTGTGCCTGATGTGTATTGTCTGTTGACAGCATATCTCAAAAACAAAAACTGTCAAATACCAAACTTGGTATTTAAGTTCGGTATCTTCCAAGGATGCGACAGTTTCAAGAAAATCGCCCCACCCGCATTTACCCTTTACATGAAATTTTTTTTCGAAAATTTTGATTTTCTCAAAAATAGCTCCAATGATTTTAATTAAAATATCGTATATTAAAATATTTATATGGCAAATAAAAGTATATCTTAAAGTTTCTGGGACTCGCCTCTGAATGAAAGTTGCTGAATTTTGCGTAACTACTGAACAAAACCTTACTAGACAAAGAATTGGATCTCGTCAAATCAAACAATTTATGTCCAATTTATGTGGAAGTAACCTTCCGAATTATTCATTGTTATTGGTTTCAATTGTAAAGTACTCCAATCGCATAAAACATTTGAGTAGCACTTTAGCATAGTACATTCCTTTAGTTCCCTTCTACTTATAAAGGAACTAGAGAAAGTCATGTGAGTGTAACACATTTTTTGGAAAAGTGGTGATTATAGACCTCAAGCAGGAAATCTTATCTTCAGGAGAGAGAGAGGGAGAGGGAGAGAGAGAGAGAAAGAGAGGTAGACAGAGAGAGATGTTGCAACATTTCACAAGGACCAGGAGCAGAGTTTCGCGAAGATGACAGTGCTTAGTCCAACTCCGTCATGGTGAAGAGGCGATTGTAATCTTCAGATTTCTAGAACGAAACGAGAAATCTTGAGATTCCGCTGAGCCTTAACAGGAAAAACTCAGGCGAATAATTATCTGAGCTAGACACTTTAGGGAAAGCACTGCCAAAAGAGATGGAAACCTCAAACGTATCAACAACAGTCCCTTCAGCTGTTGGCGATTGGCCTATGAGTCGTTTATCCGTCCACGCCCCTTAACTTATCTCATACGACAGAGGAAGGCGTATTTCGATAACATGAGGCTACAAACTAGATCCATGATTTCTTTTTGCTATGCTCAATAGATTGCCTGGATTTGACGCGCAACTTTTTATACTGTATCAGGTTATATAGAGGTAGGCGACGCTGGAAAACCCTGATCCCACGTCTGCGAGCATGAATGGCATTCCGACATGCATCCGTTCACCAAGGTACCGGAAATCGGCGACGGGGTTAGACAGTCGACCGTGGAACAGACTACTCAGCAGCATCAAGAATGTTTTTCTTGAAATATTCCACTAAAACATTCACAGTCCTGCTTGTAATAAAAAACAGCTAACCGGAAGAAAAGGTTCCAGTTGGCTAGATCTATGCGCCATCTAGATAAACGAGTGGATCATGTATCTTATGTTAACATACTAACAAGACATGGAAAGTGGTCACAAGAATGTAAACCTCAGATGATATTCCACTTTAAGGAAAATGCTAATTGTGGTGAACAAACAACTATATGCAGGTGTGAAAATCAGTTGAGAGCGTCAGAAAAAAATGTAGGCTCTCCGGTGTTCAGAAGAGCTGGGTTATAATTGTCCAAGATATCGGCAATTAGCGTACCTCTCGCACAAGCTCGATGTGAGCTCCAAAGTGGATGGTGGGCATTCACATCGCCTTCCAAAAGAAAAGATGTTGGTAGTTGGGAATCTAGTTCCCTTAAATCAGTGAGCGAAAGGTGGTCAGAGGGAGGCAGATATGTATTACAAATGGAGGATCTGGTGGATAGTAGCCTAATCCTTACAGCGACTGACTGGATGTCAGGCAGTAATGCTATTGATTCCGCGAATATATTATCTCTGATAAGCATCATAGTGCCCCCAAGTGCAAGTACATTCTCTTCCGGAGATAGATCACACCTTACACGGGTGCGCCGTTTGATTTTGAAGCTGTCTTGCAAGCTTAGTACCTTGCAAATATACGACCTAAGGATCATTGAGGTTAAGCAACAGTTCAAGCTCGAATCGATGTGTTCTTTCTTATTCCGCGTGTATTTCATTGTAGGATATCCAGGTTCTTTATTGTGGGATAACTTCTACATTGTAGTCATTTCTATTTTGAAGACTGTAGTGGTTAGTTAGTTTATTCTTTTTTGGTGTCGGACTAACACCTTGAAATTTCGGTTCGAGTACCTCGAAACGATTGGCAATAGAGATCGGCAAAAATGAATGTCGCCGACCTGAGCCCTTCCCAGATTAATCCTCAGAAGAGGACTATAGTGGACTTTTGATTCCGTTCGTTGTTTTGAGAGTAGGCATTATGTTTTCCTTGAGGAAGTCGGTTCTCTCATAGCTGGTCTTTAACTTTCTTTCAGGTGCTTTATAAATCAGCACCTTGCCAGCCTTATTGGTTGACGTCAATTGCTTTAGTGGCGATGTAGCTATAGCGCTTTTTACAGTTTCATATCTAGCAGATGTTGATACTCACTTACATATTGAATTCGATGCCTAGGAAGCGATCTGATAGCATCTTTTCTGCAATAGTGATCCCGTTTAAATGCAGGGCTAAGTTGTGATTGAGTTATAGATACCACACTTCGGGACAAATGGTTAACAGATTCGCAAGTTTCCGGGCTTCCAAGAAGGACTCCTCTTTAACCCCAATCTCCTGGACCACATTTTCTTCTGCAAAAGGGGACTTGACGGCTGTTCACCGTTGCAGTTAACGTATGTTGGAGCTGACGTACATTCTCCGTTGTGGCCAATACGCTAACGTTGTAATATATGACCGGGTCAATATATATATATATATATATATATATATATATATATATATATATATATATATATATATACGGTTTAACATCGATGGATTCATGCCCTGTCATAATTCTGTATGGGAGATCTACCCGATCAAAGATAACAAACAGAATACGGATATGCACGAATTCTCTATTAACTTTTCTTTGGACACCATGCACAGATATGGCGCCATGATCAACAAGAATTTCTTGAAGTTCCTCACTGGTCGAACCGTCCAATGCGAGGGTGTTTATCACAGTATGTGAGTTCAAGATCTTGTGCAAGTTGAGATTCAGTGGTTACCTAGCTAACATTGTTACAGTCTGGGGTGTTGATTGTGCTTCTGCCAGGAGTGTGCCGTTATGAGCAATAACGCAAAATTTTACAGGGCCAGTAATGCTATCAAGACCATTTTGAAACAAAAAAGGGCTCACGTTTGGGAAATTCCTTCCTTCTTATCTATGAACAATCAAGTAGCGAGGTTACCATGCTAACTTCATATACCCAAGGTCGCGGGTTCAAACCCGGCGGAGGACGATGGATTTTTTCGGGCGTAAAAATCCTTAGCATGGCTTTCTTCGGAAGGGAAGTAAATCTGTGGGTCCCGTGTCTTAGTTTTACGGCACGTAAAAGAACCTCAAGCCTGATAAGAGAGGCCTCTGAGCAAAATTAAGCGATCTTTCACGCCCAATATAGAATGGGACGCTGAGAACCAAAGCAGTTAAAGAGCGTCCATAAATAACAGGCCATTTCATTTGAAAGTAGCGAGGACCACAACATTCGACTATTTCTTTTCCTAACTCAGTATCATATTTAATGGATTGCTTTTACTTGTTTTTAACATAAAACAAATTTTATTTTTCGTCCCCCACTGCTCCCCATGCACCACGGAGTCCAAGGAGAGGACGCCCATCTGATATGACAGGGCCACTAGGGAATAAAGGAGGCTGCCATCCCATTCACTCTGGAGTTTGGCAGATATGGCAGATTGACCAGGGGTGAGCTAGTCCCTTGCCTCCTGTTTAGGTGAAGCAGAAACCACAGCGGTACGTTTTGCTGCGAAGCACACTAGTCACTGAAAAGACAGAAGGCCCAGGCTGAGATATTAAACTTTCAATCAACCAAAATACCCCTCCACCGACACGGCCTACAGATTGGTTAGCGTTTCTGCTGACTCCCTCATCACTCAGGGGAACCCACATCGAGGAAGTCAGTATTGACTCGTGACCCCGGGTGCGCCAAGCCCGTACGCACCGTAGTAGGCCCCTGGGGGATATACTAATCACGAATTAACAATGAAAATAATAACACAGCTTCAATTGGTTGTGATCATGGATGTGAAGTAACTTACAACCAATATTAGCTTGCTTCAGTGTGCATTATATTTCAAGATATACTTCTTGCTTTGAAGAAACCGATAGTGGACTATGAATAGTTCATACACAGTAAAAATGTTAAGTGTTTCCCAATTTGCGATTGGGGCAGTTTTCACCCTAATGCTGTTGATACCGAGGGACAATGCATGAATACAATAAACATACATGCCTCTACTGGGGTCGAGGTCAAGATGGAAGGCAATGAACGAGCTGGGCAATTTGCTAAGACTGCTTCAAATACATATACAGAATATGCATACAATTTCTCTGGTGAACAAAACTTTAAAAGAAGGTTCAACTGGAATTTAATGTCGCCAAAAATAGTGAAGACCACGTTAAATAAACAACTTGTTCTTCCCATCCATTCATGATATACTACGTTTAACATATTTTAATTCCTTACTTGTAATAACCAGGGTTAGAATTTTCAGGTGTGCACCTTTTATTCTTAGGGTAAATTAAAGCTGTTTGGATATATATCACAGCGTGAAATTTTGTTTCTAGTTGCGAAAAGAAGCATCTTTTCACGCACTTTTTTAGAACCTTAATCCCATGCCTTTAATCCTGCTTTCACCCCCCCTGTTTCTTTTAATTTTAATTCCGATGTATTCTATAAAATTTCCAATCAATATAAAAATTTAACTTTCAATTAAAGGGACTTTTCATGTCAAGTGAACTTTTAATTAAAATTTTACTTTGCGCCCTTGCTTGAACGCCAGAAGGTGTTAAAATGTTTAACATATGAGTTAATTGCTTGCAAATAGGTCAAAGAATATCTGCATATAATTAAGAGAATTGCAAGATTTTTAACATGGAACATCACACATGAGTACTGTGACAACGCCATCCGGCGTGTGATCGTTCCCATGTTCACTCTGGCATGCGGCAGTGAAGCTAGAACGTGAGACGTCGAAGTTCGATGGTACACAATGGCGCTGCAATACAGGATCCTTCGGAACGCGAGACCTCGAGATGTTTCTGCCAGCTTCTGTTTCTACTACCTTCAACAAGTATCCAGAAAGATTGTGACGTAATTTTATTGCAATAAAAAGGAGGAAGAATCGCAGTGAGTTGTGAATTACTCCACAGAGTCGTGAGTGACTGGGGTGTCAGCGCGCCTTAGTATGCGAGCCATGGACGACGTGGAGCTGTAAACTGTCTAACGTTAAGTGAACTATTTGGAACCGTGAATTTCAAGCTTTATTTGTAACTAATTGTTGAGCCAATAAAGACATTTGTTACACTGATGTCAGGAGTGGGAATAAGAAGCCAAGATGGGACAGATGCTTCAAAGGCTGTCGGAGAAGATGGGAAGTGAAATAACGACATTAAAGACGGAAATGAAAACCGGAATGGACACCAAAGCGGAAAAGATAGACGAGAAAATGAAATCTGGAATGGAAGAAATGGAATCCAGAATGGAGAAGCTGGTGGAAGAGAAGACGGTGTCCAGCATGGAGAGGATAAGAAATGAAATAACTGAATTGCGCAATGGAGAACATGAAGTCTGAGTTATCGACCGAAAATCCATGGTGGCCGGTGGGAGAAAAACATGGAGGAGATTGGCGGATGCATGAAGCAACTTGACAAATGCGCTAACGCCCTGGAAGACCTCGGGAGAACGCTTTAATTTCCTGGAGGGATGAGTCGATAGCGGCGCCAAGGAATTTACACCGGGAGGATGAAAAACTTGAAAGTCGAGACGCCCGACGAGACCCAACATCTGCGTGCATCAAGCCACGATGGGACGTCAACCTTCGAAGTCTTCCGCCGACAGTTCGTCGCCGTCCCTACCCACAACCATGGTCAGCAGAAGACGAAGCAACACAACTGATAGCAAACCTCCAGGGATGGGTGGCCGGAGTGCTGAATGCGATTCCGACGTCGGCGAATGTGGCGAAATCTGGGAGACCCTCGAGAACCACTTCAGAAGCTATCGTTTGGCTGCGGCCTAATGCAATCAACTTAAGGCGAGGCTACAACACCAGGTGAGACGATGCAGAGTTCGCTTGATCCACTGAACAGCTTGCGAACAAAGCCCTGCTGAAGGTGCCTACTCTGTCAATGGGACGCGTGTTTTGATAAACAATAAATTCTAATCTCAATCAAGTTATTGATAAATGTTTTACGCTTAGAAGAAAATACTCGAGATACGACAGCGTCTGGTGCTCGGCGACTGTAAAACGATCCAGCACATAGAATGGAAGCGACCAAGACGACAGCTGCGTCTCCTCGAGGATCAGGAGTATTCGTTATGACCGGAGAGAGATGCAAACCAGAGACGACGACCTTCAGGTAGTGTGTACTTGGGATGTGGCAAGCCAGGTCACCTAGGTCCTCACGAAAATAACGAGCAGGCGGAAAACAAGTACCGGAGTAACGAAGGACACATCGGGCCCATTTTACCACCCTCTCGAGTGACGTTAAGTGCCTTGGGCAGAAGATTGGATTTCAGCCTAATTACAGACAGTTGCCATCAAGAGGCTGTGCCGAATCCTCGGAGATACAGGTGCAACCTAGACTGTGATCGGCCCTGATGTGGCGAAGGCCTTGCCAACACGAACACCCGGCCGGATTTGCTGACTAGTAAAGGCATCGGGTGACATCATACCTGTGGAGAAAGTGGCCATGCTGGAGTTGATACTGTGACGGATCACTGTGAAAGTCTGTCGAGAGGGCGATTGAGGATGTGATACTGGGATTAGATGCCCTCAGAAGCCATGAGGTGACGGTCGACGTCTTCCGGAGTGTTTTGTAGCTTGGCCAAGATGAGGTGTTGCTCCGGAGCCCACAAGAACACCCGGGGTATGCAGGATGATCCTGAAGAACGATAGAGTGAGGTCGTGATGAAAGCACAACTGGAGCCAAAAATCAAGGAACATGGTACTGGTTTGGAAGTCATCACTACAAGGACTATATGTTGTCCGGGCATTGTTGCCCTGCCGGAAGTACCCGTGAGACTGCTGAGCCTGATGGACACCGACCAGGACATCCAAATCAGGAAAGAGTTAGTGAAGTGCAAGCTAGCTGTCACTGTAACCTCTTAAAACTTGGCTACAAAGCATAAACAAACCGACGGAAGAAATAGAAGATGTTGCCCAGCTAACCAATTTATGGGTAAGACAGAACCACTTTACATTAAAGAATGAACATTACCAACAGACAGCAGGACTAGCAATGGGGAATACTGTATCACCATTCCTAGTCGACTTATACACGATTAATGTTGACACACTCATCACTGAGATATACCCACATATATACAAAAAATTGTATAGGTATGTAGATGACATCATTGCCATAGTTCCGGGAAAACTCGTAATCGATGCACTCAAACTGTTCAACTTGCAAAACACATCTATTCAGTGTAAAAAAAAAAAAAAAACACATATAAGTTCTTGCATTTTTTAAACTAAAAAGTGACACATTCATTGAAATTCTTCGTCATAAACAGTTTTGTGCTATACCACAGAAATATATTTAACTTAATATAAACAATATTATAAAATAAGATTATATGTGGCTTTTGTGCGGGTTAGTCGCTTTCCAACCAGCAAAGCTCTGCAATCAGGGACTACCGGCACTGCGTGCATTCCTAGAACTTCATACCTATAACCTCTCTGCCTGTGGGTTCAGCGCTACTTATGTATAGCGTTAGTGTAATATGTATCATAGTGTACGATAACGAATGACTATTTGTGCTCTTTTCCTCTGGTTCGTTGATCCGTTACGCTAATTAATTTACCTTCTGTTCGTTCATTGTTCAATTTAATTGACATGGGAAAAAAACGTAAAGCTGACGATGTCGGTATCAGCCTGCCATTCGTGCCATAAAAGCGGGGCAGTCCCCTTTTTTACTTCTCATATCCCGAGAATTTTTTATTGGAACGCGAATAGGTCCCTATTTTCTTGACACTGTCTTCCTTAATTAAAAACCTAACTAAAATTGTTGCATTTCTTGTTGTGAGAAATACTGAGTCGGCGCCTATCTCGCTTATTTTTGTTATCGCTTAGTGCGTTCTGTGAACAGTAGTTTTTTCCAGTATAGTGTTGGCAGTTGAAGTGCTTTGATATTTGCAAGAACTTAAGTTATTATACTTATACGGAAATGTGTGTTTTTTTTTTTTTTTATCCAATTTACAGGATAGATATCCTTTCTTCGAAGAGGCAAGGCTTAATTATAGAGTTCAATGTAAAATTTGCAATCTGGGATTATAAAGTGTATTTATTCAATATCATGTTTCCTTCATTCTTTTTTTTTTTTTGGTAGCGTTTAACGCCCGCTTTAACTGCTAATGGCACCGCAGGCGGTGACACTGATGATACATGAATGATGATGGAGCACCGGTGGAATGCGATGGCGGGGGAAACCGGAGTACCCGGAGAAAACCCGCCCCAGCGCCGTTTTGTCCACCACAAATCTCACATGCGGTCGCTTGGGCTCGAACCCCGGCCGTCTAGGTGAGAGTCGAGTGGTCTAACCACTCGGCCACGGCGCGGCCAAATCCTTCATTCTAATGCTATGTTAATACCATATTCAGAAAGTATTGATCAGCCAATTACAACCTTTTCAGGTGTCCCGTATTTTAATGGGGGGGGGGGGAAAGGTAGGTTTACACGAATATCAACACTATTTATTCCTTTTTTTTAAAAGGAAACCAACTGGACCAATTTCAGAAAGTGACAAAAGACGTTAAAACTAACCACTCCAGTACCAGACAAGATAATGCACTGCTGAATTTTCAAGTAGTAAAGCTTCGGCGTCCTAAGTTCATTCCCAGCCAAAACAGACATCTCATGTCATCAATCCTAACGACATCGGGTTGTATACCTGTATAGGTAGGATACTTCATTAGTTACTTAAGATTTGCATAGCTGCGTCGTATTCTTACATTATCTTATTATTAAAAAAGAATTTGATTGTTTTTCCGCATGGGTAGCGCACGAAAACCGGCCCCACGTACAGACTGCTCCCCAGCCAATTACGCACGAATTGTTACCCGCCACGAGCAGATACAACAATAAATAGGTAAACATATAATAATTAGATAATAGAGAAATAATAAATAATCTAATATTAAGGTCTTTACAGAACTAGTTGAAACAGGTTCGCAAAGATAAATAACAATTGACGGGCGAAGGTGAGCAGTCTAGTACTTGCGGTCGGTTTTTTGTGCGCTATTCTGTAAAACCTTGTTCTTTCGTGTTTATTCGATTTTTTTAATCAACTGACCATTTTTCCCGTCAAATTGATGTACAGTGCAACTTATTTAGGCAAATCAAACCCAAGCACCGTACACTAATCAAATTACAGAATAAGTCTACAAAGCTGATAAGCCAAATCGCATTGTTATTTGAGCTATAGACACTGACTGGGAGATTTAAGTGAGAAACAAAAATGGGCATTATTGTATCAAACATTTATAAAACCATTAAGATAAACCATGCTATAAGTTAAAAATCATGGTGAACAACTGATTGCGGTATATCTGAAATAGTTTGTACATGTCCAGTTTATCAACAAAAAAAAAAAAAAGTTCAGCATTGAGTCTCTTTACTTTTTTTTTTTTTAAGTGATTTTCATTCCATGGTTGGCGCCATATCCACCGAGGAACTAGCAAAATGTAAATGGCGTGTTATTTATGGACGTTCTTTAACTGCTTTGGTTCTCAGCGTCCCATTCTATATTGGACATGAAAGATCGCTTAATTTTGCTCAGAGGCCTCTCTATCAGGCTTGAGGTTCTTTTACGTGCCGTAAATCTACGACACGGGACCCACGGCTTTACTTCCCTTCCGAAGGAAGCCATGCTAAGGATTTTTACGCCCGAAAAAAATCCATCGTCCTCCGCCGAGTTTGAACCCGCGACCTTGGGTATATGAAGTCAGCATGGTAACCATTACACCACGGAGGGCTATTTCTAACAAGTGCATTATAATCGCAAATTTTCGGCCGATGTTCACATTTTTACGAATAATTAGTTATTTCCTTATAGGTACAAGGAAAATAAGGGAATATATTAGGTTAATGCAATAGTCAAATCTATTAAAAGCTGGTCGCCAAATGATGACTTTGACATTCCTTTCTCTTTGCATGGTCAAGAGAAACAAATTATAAACGAATGACTCTTTAAATTGTTAACTCTACAAAAGATGTCTTAATGTAAAATGTTTTTAATGGGATCTACATTTTGTGTAGTATGAGTTTTTATCTATATCTTATGGTTTATGCTAAACATCTCCAGAACGAAGAAGGCTTCAGAGGCTATTCCCACAAAACTCATAATACAGGGTATTTCAGAAATACTTTTACAAACTTCGGGTATGGGTCCTCTCATCAAAAAAAGAAAAAAAAAAGTTCATATGAATATATGTTCCATAATCCTTGGTTTTCGCGTTATTCCTGTCACAATGAAAGTGTGAGTTCAACGGCCTTCGGGGTCCAACCTCAAACCTTGATTTCGCTATGCACTCATAGAAGGCTTTGATCTAATGTACGAGGTACGTCCAAAAAGTAAGTTCCGTTTCAATTTATCTCCGCTGCAATCGCAGTTCCGCACATGCGCGGTAGACGCTCTGTATCAAGAAGAAACGTGCGCCATTTTGAGATCGCTGTCAGCCACATACGCTTTGTTGTGCTTGTTTACAATGACGGTGTTGATTGAAAATCCCGCCGCTTGTGAAATCAGATCTGTGATTCGTTTTCTGAATGCTAGGAAAGTGAAACCAATTGAAATTTATCGGCAAATTTGCGAAGTTTACGGACAAAATGCGATGAGTGATTCAATGGTGAGAAGATGGGTCCGACAGTTCAATGAAGGACGAAGTGAAGTGCACGATGAAGAACGAAGTGGGCGCCCATCTTTGGTTACAAAGAACTGGTTCACGCGATTGATGACAAGATCCAGGAAAACAGCAAGTTTACGATTAGTGCTCTCGCTATGGAATTTCCCCAAAGCTCACGATCACTAATTCATGAAATTGTTACCGAAAAACTGAAATTTCGTAAACTTTGCTCACGTTGGGTACCAAAGATTCTTACTGAGCAACACAAAACAAAACGGATGGGTAGTGCACTTCAGTTTTTAACCCGTTATGATGAAGACGGCGAAGAATTTATGACACAGATAATCACAGGAGATGAGACTTGGGTTTCTTACGACACCCCATAAAGTAAGCGGCAATCAATGGAATGGTGGCACACTTCATCCCCAGCAAAGGTTAAGCCGAAACAAATCTTGACACCTCGAAAAATGATGTGCACAGTGTTCTGGGACTGGAAAGGCATCTTACTCATTGATTTCTTACCGCGGGGCCAAACAATCAAAGCAGATGTTTATTGTGAGACACTTACGAAATTGCGCCGCGCAATACAGAATAAGCGTCAGGATTGCTGTCAAAAGGTGTTGCTTTTCTTCACGACAACGCACGACCACACACTGCAAATGTGACGAAAAACCTCCTACAGGGATTTGGCTGGGCGTGTTTGACCATCCTCCGTACAGCCCTGGCCGCGCTCCTAGCGACTTTCATCTGTTCTTACATCTCAAGTCTTTCCTTGGCGGTCAACACTTCAACAATGACGAAGAGCTGAAAGAAAATGTTTCCAACTTTTTGAAGACACAGGCGGCAAATTTCTATGAAGAAGGTATACAAAAACTTGTACCGCGCTATGACAAATGCCTGCAAAATTTCGGCAGTTATGTGGAAAAGTAGTTTAAGAGTTGTAGAATTTTGTGCAATAAATAATTATTCTGTATCTGTACACAATTTAATTTTATTACCAAACAGAGCTTACTTTCTGGACGTACCTCGTACTATGTACGGTAGATGGCGAAGTGTTGCCATGGAGACTTGTTTACGTTTGTCATTTGTAATTAGTCTGTATTCAACGTTTCAATTGTGTACATGTAGTGAATTAACTGCACGTGTTTCGTTCCATCTTCGCTGGATATTCATTTCGTGAACAGGCAGACGATTTTTTAGAAATGGTCGCGTGAATGGTAACGGACGCGAGGCGGCACAGCGCTATCGGATGTAGTTTCGAGACCGAAGACAACCGTCATCCAACCTTTGTCGCTGTTTATCGTCGCCTTGTTGAGACAGGAACCGTTGCACATTTTCGTCGCATTGTTCGAGATGCACTAACTGGTATCTACCATGACAGATGGATATGCAGAGGAGGACCAGTTCCATGGCCTGCGCGTTCTCCCGACCTCAATCCTGCGGATTTTTACCTCTGGGAGCATCTCAAATCATGGGTTTATGGAGTAGCCATCCCGGATGCAGAAATGCTTTATGGACGTGTCATGGAAGCCTGCAAAACCGTTCGACACCATCCTGGAGTTTTTGACAGGGTGCGACATTCCATGATTCGACGAGTACAGGCATGCATAGAAGCAAGAGGACATTTCAAGTATTTATTATGAATTTTGTGGGTTTTAAGTGCACCACTGTGTTGAATACCTCCTAATGAGATAAAGGATTATGGGTCATATGTTCATATGAACTTTTTTTCCTTCTTGTGGTGTAAGGAACCCATATCCGAAGTTTGTAAAAGTATTTCTGAAACATCCTGTATACATTTTATTTGCCTCTAAATTTCTTTAATATATGGTGGCATTTAATCTGATCTATTAGAGCCATTTTTGAGAAAATAAATTTAAAAAATATTCCATATGAACAGTAAATTGGGATGGATGGGGAATTTTCCTAAATATCTTTGCATCGCATGTTTGAAAGATGCTAAACTCAAATACCAAGTTTGGCACTTAACCTACCTTTGTTTATAGCTATGCAGTTCACAGACGCACATGCAGATCTTATTCTAAAAACACTTTTTCTGAGATTCACGTGTCCTCAAAACATTTATTTGCGATAAAATATCACCTTTAAATTTCTGGATGGAATGCAATACCTTCCCTACCTATTATGCATATTGTATGTAATAGAGAAACTAAAAATGCAAGCTAAACAAAGCTAAAATATGAAGGTTGAATAATTAATGACATTTTAAACAAAAATACTAAGTGGTATAATACAGAAATATACTTGACTAGATCACAAAAAAGTCTGATACTGAAACTCTTTTATTCCCTTAATTTGTCCTTGGTAATCGTTTAAATTAACTATTAAGTTCAAAAATAAAAATAAGTTTGTATTGGTTATGTAAAAAGCAGAGTGAGTTTTATTTATGGAGTTCTTAATGCTATAGTTCTCAGCATCCCATTTAGGCATGAAAGGCCACTTAATTTTCCTCAGAGATTGCTTTATCAATTTTGAGGTTTTATGTGTCATAAATCTACAACACAGAATCGATGTAAGCCCCCCAAAGGAAGCTATGGTAAGGATTTTTATGGCTGAATAAAATCAATCATCCCCCCCACACCCAGATTTGATCTTGTAAATTAGAGGCTAGCATATTACTCCTAAACCACGGAGGACTACTGATATTGCAGTTTTTTTTAAATGTTGGCGTGATGAGGAGTGAACATTACTCCAAACACCTGGAAACTTCAACTATAAAAATATTCTTGACCCCCTCCAGAGCCAAATTCTAGATATGCCACTGAGTTCACTATAAAGTCTGGACAGGAAGGGGTCCTACCATTCCTAGACATCAAAATAATAACAGAAAACATAACCTGACATTTGGAATACATAGAAAATCCACAAATACAGATAACTACATGAAGTTTGATAGCTACAATCCCACAACACACAAATATGCAGTCCTGAACAGTTTAACATATAGATTAGTATACATTCCCATGGAGAATAGTGAATACCAAAAATAATACCATCAGATATTCCAAATTTCTACCAACAAGGGCTTCCAAAAAAGTGTAGAAAAGAGAATATATAAATACAAAAAACTTAACCACATAACTCACACAACCACCCTATAGAACCTCAGTGACCAATCTCACTTCAGAAAATTCACCTATTATCCTTGGGCACACAACAAACTTCAGAAAATCTTCAGGAACTATAACCTCACCTTAGCTTCAATAAACAACTACATCATTCAGAAACTGCAGTGCAACAATTTCAAAGATCCTATCCCTGCAAACAAAACTCCAGGAATCTATAAAATTAAATGGTTAGACTGTAATTAGTATATATAGGAAGCACAAAGAAAAGTTTGGAAACCAGATTAAAGAACCACATAACAAACCTAAAATACAAGCAAATTGAAAAATCAGCAGTTGCCTATCATTTTTGGGCATCAGCACGAAATCACACATAATTTAAAACTGTTAAAACCAGCACATAGACCCACAGAATCAGATGTCTGAGAGAAGATGTACATCATGAAGAAAAAGAGCCATATCATGAATTTTGACTGAACACCATACAGTAACCTTTGGAGGTTCATAGATCCAGCAACAAAATCGCCCTCTGTGGTGTAATGGTTACTATGCTAACTTCATATACCCAAGATCATGGGTTCAAACCCGGCGGAGGATGATGGATTTTTTTAGGGTGTAAAATTCTTTAGCAGGGCTTCCTTCGGAAGGGAAGTAAAGCCGCTGGTCCCGTGTCATAGATTTATGGCACGTAAAAGAACCTCAAGCCTGACAGAGAGGCCTCTGAGCAAAATTAAGCAGTCTTTCACAACCAGTATAGAATGGGATGCTGAGAACCACAGCAGTTAAAGTGTGCCCATAAATAACACGCCATTTCCATTTCCAGCAACAAATGCCTCCACAAGTGACACACCACCACCCACATCGTTGATGCCAACAAAGCAAGATTTAGTTGAAATTAAGGGTAGAAAATGGGAACAAGTGTTCCTGAAACTGCTCCCAGTAAGTATTACTAAGTGATGTTTGTGTTACAAAAACAGACTCAAATTCTTTTGTTTTTAACCCTTTCCAGGCCAATGGTGCCATACGGCATCATTATCTATTTTTGTTGTTCAAGATGGTGAAGGTTAAAGTTCAATAATTCTCTGCCTTCATTGTGTGCATTTCACAATTTTCTTTAAATTTATTGATATTAACATGCATTAAAACCGGCAAAAGCGAACATAAAATCCCTTCAAAAGTACATTTTTCTACGAAATAGAGAACTTATTCGGCTACAATGCTACCGAGATCCAGTAAACACTTAGATATGTCAATCAGCGTTTATTTTACCTAGCCCTATCCCTTCCTTTATCACTGTAGAATTATAGCGAGAATGTCAACCTAGGTTAACCTGTGATATTAAAATCTTGATCAGTGATATTCAATGTTTTAGAAGTTTAGACAATTGAGCTACCAATAAGACATCAAGTAAGAACAACTTTTTAAGGCAAATATACATCCTATAGGGCCAGTTTTCAGAAAACAATTTCAATGGAAAATAAATTGGGCTGGAAAGGGTTAATTTAATCACATCACTGTCACAAGCATCTTTACTTATTTGCAAGATTTATTTTTAAACCTTCATAAATTTTTTAATTAAAAGGTGAAAGCAGCTCAAGAACCATTTCAGTAAGCCTAAATGTAAAACAAAACTCATTGGATGAGGTACATTCAAGAAAAAAAATTAATTAAAATTAGTGCATCATTTTTATCAAGTTTTCTTTGCATAAAAATCTGATGTGTTCTATTCAAATGACTTTCCTACAACTCTATAAGAAATTATTGTTAATAAGCTTATTCATCTATCTACTTCATGCTAATTGAGACAAACATTAGCAGAAACATTCTCACTACTTAGTTACTTATAAGTGGAAGGGAAATATGGGAGTATTCTAGGCTAAACTGGCAGTCAAGGTTTTAAAATCTGTTATTTAGCCTGGCCAGAATTGATATGTTCCCATATGATAAAACTATTTTAAAACTAAATCCAATAACAAGGAATATCTCAAAAGCGATCAACTCCACGAAAAAAAATTATGACATAAATTGTGTGTTTTAAGGTGATATACGTTTGTTGTGTAGTAAGTTTTGTCTAACTCCTAAGGTTTACCAATTATGCAAAATTCAGAAACATTCATCCAGAAAATTCAAGATGTACATTTTATTTGTCATGTAGATATCTTAAATATAAGATATTTGAATCAAAATCGTTAGAACCATTTTTGAGAAAACCAAAATTTTTGAAATTTTTTTCATGTAAAGGGTAGTTGAGGGTGGGGCATTTTCTTGAAAATCTTCATTTTGCATCCTTGGAAGATGCTATTCTTAAATATCAATTTTGGTATTTAACAGACTTTTTGTTTCTGAGCTATGCATGTACACACACACACAGACATTTTTCTAAAAATGCTTTTTTTTGGATTCAGGGGTCTCAATCAAAACATATATTTCTGGTGAAATCTTGGTATCAGATTTTTGGGTGCAATATAATACCTTCTCTATACACTATGTACATAGCATGTGCAGAGAAAGTAAAAATCCATCGTCCTCTGCTGGGTTTGAACCCACGATCTTGATAGCATGATAACAACTACACCATGGAGGGCAATCACCAACCAAGCCAGATATACGAGCCAATTGACAACAGTTGATAATGTAAGCAAACCTTACAAAAACATGTTCCTGCATTTATTGTATGGTGAGTAAAACGGAGTGTTCAGTCGACTCCATCTACACAAAATTGTCTTTAAAACATCTTTGTAATTAAATTCAAGTCAGAAGGACATGTTTTGTAATCCAACTTTATTACATCATTTGGAAACCAGTTATTTGAGGAGCATTTTAGAAATATTAAATACAAACAGGTTGATAAATCAGCTATGGTACATAATTTTTTGGTCACTTAACCATAAAATAAATACAGAAATTAAATCATTAAAACATTCAAATGGGCACATAAATTTAATGGTATGGGAAAAAAATATATATTGTGAAGAACACACATTGTGTATGATTTTGATGTACCTCCAACTGATTGGCATTAGATGGCATAGCAAAGAATCCAATACCTAACAACAGTAACCATAACATGTAAGTAAACAAAAAGAGGAAACTGATGATATACTCAAATTGAATTATGAAAGATGTCCTGCTGATTTGAATTTAATTATAAAGATATGTGAAGCTTTGTCACAAATTGTTTATTGTTATTTGTTGGTAACTTATTTTATTTGGGGGGGGGGGGGCATGTAAAACCTAGAGTTAAAAAGGTAAAACATTATAATGCATTACAGAATGGCAAATATATAAAAGAACTTTAGTTTGGCTCAACCAGATTGGCTTACATGAAGAAAGTACTACCAACCTTGGCTACAAAAGCATACTTTTTTACCAGCAGCGGTCTGAAAATATGAAATCCAGCATTGTCAATCTGCCTTACCCACCAAACCCACTTTTCCTTTTAACACCACTAGCAGAAAATAAATTTGGTACATCATGTATGCTATGAAGACATTTAGTATCCAGGCAACCCAATTTTGGAAAAACACAGTGTATTTCACATAAGATAAAATATAAAAACTGAGTGGCAGAAATTATGCAGTGTTAAAATATGTTATACTTCCAGCACTGATTTTGTCAAATGCATCATTCAAATATATGTTATCACTTTATAATTAGCTGTCATTTTATTATTTGAATATTAGGAAAGCTATATACAACAAATTAAAGCCCTCCAATCTACTTATTACTACTTATATACAAATACTTCATCCATTTATTCAACTCTAGTATGCCTAATATATAAAAAATACAAGATATAATTCTAATGTAAATATTTTCTTTTTTTGCTCAAACACCCACTTCAGGATAAGTTTAATCACTGTAGCTTTATTACTGAAAAAAATAGTAACATGCTGTCCTACATATACTGCTAACTCATTGTAGCATTTTTATGTCTAAAGCTTTTAAAAGGCTATTAGGAAATCTACATATTACATTTTGATTAAATCCCACCAGACTATAAATCTAGCCAAAATATCACCAATTACCGGCCAACATAGGAATACAGCAATGAGTGTAGGTCCACAAATTTAAACAGTGAAGTTACAGTAAAAGAACTCACCTTGGAGTGGTTTATAATGCATCATTTCCAGCATTAGTAGATTCCATTAAATATGGACACACTTTAGGATAGATGGTTATATAGGTCATATATAGCAACAATAGAAACAGCACCTAGTGCAACAGCTTTTGTTTCAACCATTTATATAACAAATATTGTAAAAAGTAATAACAAATTAAAAAATATGCATTCCTTTTATGACAAAAGAAATGCTTGTGTGCTTATGAAAAACTAGAATGTTTTACAAATATGTTATTTTAAAAAAATATTCCTTCTTTTTTTTCAGGTTTCCAAATAAGGAATGAACTGACTTACTCTTTATTTGTTCAAGCATTTAATACTCACTACCAGAGGCATATGACTCCTCACCTATATTTGTTTTGACTGTCATGCACACTGGTATATGATCTGTAAGATTTGTAAGTGAAGATAAGAAGCAGTAGCCAATAACTTCAACATTTGATTTCTTCTTGTACAATATTCTGTCTATTCTCCTCATACCTCCATAACTAACTGCTTTTATGGAATTGTTCAAACTCTGATTTAGCAGTGTTGTAACTAAACTTGAAGAATGAATCTGAAAATTTAAAAAGAAATGAACTTGAATTACTTAAACAACTTACATTTGCATTTAAATACTTATGAGGAAAGATTCATTTTAGTGGCCACTTTGGGAGATATGTTCAAAATAAGTGGTAGATTGCACCAATCATTACTATAACTTAACCAAAGATTTCAACAGCTTTAACTAAGATTACTTAATTAAAAGTTAGATACAGCTAAACTTATTAGCATTTCATCATTTTGATGCAGATTTAAGATAAAATCAGCTAGCTAGAGCTTCTTCAGTTTCTAGGCTACTTAATTCACAGTAAAGGCTGGTACATTTTGGAAAGTAATATCTTCGTTAGTTTTGGTAGGTCCTGGAAACATCTTTTTACCTAACAGAATCTTTATTATAGTAATATAGCTGCTTCAAACAAATACAGCTTAAATTATAATTTAAAAGTGTAAATACTTATATGGAGATTAGTGTTTTCAACTATAAAGTAATTCCCTTTAGTTGTTTTTTTCTAGATGAATGTAGCAGAATAGTGCTTTAAAACCATTTCTTTGGAAACAGCAAAAACCAGTGATGCTCATAACTATTATTGTTATTTCATTTTTGAAGTTGAAGTATCTTTCATTCTAATTATTTCTTAACTAACAAAAGTTTATGGGCTTTTCACCAACCGAAGTTGAATGCTACATAGTGTTAAAGTGATTTAACAATGAAGTTATCACAAATTTTGTTTCCTTGAATAATGCGAGCTTTAACATTGAGTTAATTTAAAGAAGTTATGCATGGAAACCACCTACTTCGCTGCCCAACCTTTGGTTAACATGATAATCTAAATCAAAATACTGGAATGCAAGAGAGCAAGTGGCTTCACTGCCAACTGCTCAACATTAGATACCAACCTACATTGTGTTAGTTTTGATGTTAAATTAAAATCCCTATATTTTTGTGTTAAGGCATTAATAAATGTTAAGAGTTTGAAAATGGCTGCCATCAACTTAGCAGTTGATCCAATGTTATTCCTAACCAAAAGAGAGTTATATCTCAATATAAATTTGAAAATCTGAAAAGAAAATATTCTTTAAATGATACAAGATATCCAAAGCAGTTGTGAGCATGAGCAGATTTTTATTAATATTTGCTTGATCCTTAGTGATAACACATTTTCACTAGCTTTGGTTTCAATGCTGCTTTAAAGCTGTTCTAAATTCTCTTTGCACCTGCAATTTTTGGTACTACATTTAACATTAACTTAAAATTGCAAAGTAGTTTATTGAAATTGGGAGAACAAACACATTGCAATTAAATTCCACATAGATTTTTGCTCAGGTTGTATACTTATCCTTTAATTTAAGTTCATTGGCATTTCTAGACTTGATAATTTCTCAGCTAGTTCCATAACAATTATTTTTTGAATGGTGAAACATTTATTAGTTCCTATTGATCTAGATTTTTCAGCTGACATTGCATTTCTAACTTTAATCAGGAAAATTTCATGATAATTTGTATAAGGATGTCTGGTGCTACAACAGAGAGCACTGTGATGTACTGACAGAACTGCATTGGAATATAAAATTCAGCCACCACCTGCGTAAAAATATTGCTCTGTTGTCTTTGATGTTAAGGTATTAGCTAATAATTCACTGTAAAAGCTAGATGACATTAGCATAATGTTAGTAAAAAAGAAATTAAAAATTATTTCTAACATTAGTTGGTGAAATTAACCAAAGTCTAATAAGTATAGTATCAAATATAATTTTCTTGTCATTTCATGATAGTTTTTTAAAGAAACATTGAGCTGAACTTAACACTGGAAACTTCACTGGTTTTTACTTACTCTGTGGCACATATGTTTTGCAGATGTGTGAATGCTTATGATAGTTTGCCTGGCAATCAATTACAATGATTATTCAATTTATAATAGCTAGTTTGCTTCAGTGTTATAGTTTTATTTATTTTTAATAACTACAGGTGCTCTGATCAAAGCCGTTTCTTATCAAGATACTAGTATAACAAATATTCAAACTATACTAACTTTTGCAAGCACCCACAAGTATTCAGTGATAACCATGGAAAGAATTTTGTTCTATTTTACCACACCTTTCTTTAAGTAGGGCTTTTGTGAACCTCATTCCATATAGAATCAATGAAATTATCAAAAAATATTTCCAATACAGAAAGAAGAAGAGCATAGAACAAGCCTCAGAATACTCTCCCACAGCTAGCTAAAGCTGAGCTTCTCAACAATCCTTCTAAGAGATACTTGGACAGAACAATTTGCAATAGCACCTCCAAAATAAACAAAATAATTTGACATCAGAATTACATCTTGATAAGCAGCCATCACAGAACAAACTTGATACCCTGTTTCCCTCCCCCTACCTCATTCATACCCATCACCCTCTTCCTCTCCAACAAAACCATCATTAGGTATCAGGCAGGCCCTCAGTCTGCCAAAATAGCTGTTGATAAAGAGCACCTAGTGTAGAAAAGACATAAGAATATGTCATGCTAACTTATTGATAGCTATAAGCAATGTAGCTTTAATATTTTGAAACTGTGAATGGATTAATGACACTGCAGTTTCATTTACTAAGCTGATGTTCTGAAAGCAGCCACACAGAATGGATCCAGCACAAACATAGTGGGCACACTAATGCAAAACAGTTCCCCGCCTGCGGTGCCATTAGTAGTTAAAGTGGGCGTTAAACACTACAAAAAAAACAAAAAAACAAAAAACAGTTCCACTCAAAACTTTTATAAAATTCAATAAAGTGTTTCTAAAATATAGCAATAAATTGGCATACAATAAACACAACCTCAGAAACTTACTTCATTGGTCATCTGCTACAGATTATATGATCACTAAGAACCAAGGGTTTACCAGATGATTGTGAACACTGTCATGAAATAAATATATATATAAAAGCCAAGTGAAACCTACAAACCAGACTAAAGGAACACCTTAATAATTTACTAGTCAAATCCATTGCTACTCGCCATTTTCTGATCAATATGAAACATTAAAAAGGAAATAAGGCATTCAAAGCATGCTAAAACACCAGCAGAACTTGCAATATGGAAAAAAAAAATCCACCACACAATAATAAATTTAAAAAATATACCGCTGACAACTTAGCGAAGTTCTTCACTAGAGAATACAAAATGGCAATGCAACTGACACTACAGTAGGGATTTCTCTTCCAAATACCAGAGCATAAACTGGTGATGATGGAAATGACCCTACAAGTTTTGAGTAAAAACTTAGTCTCATCAATCCACTCACAATTTCAAAGGAAAAGTCTGACATTTTTATTCAGAAACAGAAAATGTTTAGAATAATTTTAAAATATATTGAGCATCAAAATTAGGAACTTGAGAATAGACTTCATGGTGTCTACTGCCTTGAAGTTTAAAATTCCTGTTGCTGTGCAAAAGTCTTAGGTTGGTTTGATTTCTGGCATAGAGAGGGGAGATTTTTTTTTTTTGGTAGTGTTTAATGCCCGCTTTTACAACTTATGGCACCACAGATGATGACACAGGTGATGCATGAAATGAAGATGGAGCACCGGTAGAATGCGATGGCAGGGGAAACTGGAGAACTCGGAGAAAACCCACCCCTGCGCCGCTTTGTCCACCACAAATCTCACATGCGGTCGCTTGGGGTCGAACCCAGGCCGTCAAGGTGAGAGGCCAGTGGTCTAACCATTCAGCCACGGTGCAGCCAGAGAGAGGGGGGAGGAGAGAGAGAGAGAGAGCTAGAGAGTGGGGCAGGGGGGAACAAAAGCTGTTGATATGACCATGCAGTTAAAGGCAGGGTATAAATGGAAAATTCAATTTTTTGTGTTTTGCATTAAAAAACATTACAGTCTTTGCTCTATCAGATGCTACCATTATTTTGTTTGTTGCGCCATTTTTAAAGCCCCCAGAGGCCATCTTTGAGCTCCAGGTGTGTGGTATTTAAATCCCTGGTACATGCCCCTTTTTATGTAGGGAAGTTATGCGTTGTTATTTTATGCTTTTTTAAAATTATTTTGAATATGGCGCTTGAAGATTTTCAATAGAGGGCTTGCTAATGATTGGCTGCTGCCATTTGTACTACTTGATCAATACAAATGCTAAAAATCTCTTTAAAAAGTCAGTTTTATGAAAAAATGAAGTTTGACCTAACTGTAGAAAGTGTATTTGAAGATTTATGAAGCTATAAAGCTATATATTGATTCAGAATCATTTTATTTATGCGTTATATTTATTATTTTATAAATAGTTTGTCTTGTGTGGCACAATCATGGCTTCCTCTGTTTATATGCTTTGAGGGACCATGTGAGTTTCATGTGTTTATCTGAAAGCTAAAGTTTTTTTCACAAAATTTGTTCTCTTTCTTCTGTGAAGTGTTGTGGTTCTGCAACTTATTCATCTATAAGTTATGAGAGACAGAAAACTCCTAGAAGTAGTCATAGACAAGCAAGAAGGAGACCTTCTAAGAAAAGCAATGCTGCTAAGGCAAGGTGGGCAAAAAAAACAGTGTTTGACTGTAAGTACAATTGATAATTCTAACAGTGCAAGTGCAAGCAGTGCTAACAGTGAAATTAATGCAGGTAATGGAGATAATGCTGGACTTGCTAATAATGAGAGCAATATGGTTAGTGGTGTTTAAGAGAAACAAATTAATTTCTTCACTGATTCCACAAATAGTGCCTCCAAAGAAGATACTAGTGAAACTGTGGATTATCTTCTAGTGCATAAAAGAGTTTGGCAGGAACTTGTAAGGGAGCTTCTTTGCAGTGAATGCAAAAACAAAAGCGTGTATGTGGAATTTAGGGAAAACCATGGATTTTGTTTCAAAATAATTGTAAAGTGCAATTTGTATGGGTATGTTTCTGCAAGTGTATACAGTTCTCCAAGAAATTCACATAAAAAAAATCACAAAGACCAGCATTTCATGTAAACACTGCTATGGTAGAAACTTTTGGAACTTTAGGTATGGGACAGCAAGGTCTTAAACAGTTTTAGGTATGGGAATGAACTGTTTAGGTGTTAAGACCTTATGCACAGCACTTGAATGATGTAATGGGAGAATTATATTTATTCAGAAATAAAGTGCTTCTTAGGGCTAAAGAAGTGGTTCATAAATCTCATAAAACTGTGGGTAATCAGGTAACTGACATTGCTGTTTCCTATGATGCCACATGGCATAAGCGAGGCCATACTTCAAATTATGGAGTTAACTTTGTGATAGATATTCTTACCGGGTGTGTATTAGACTATCACATATTATCAAAATATTGCCATCACTGAGCAACAACAAGAAAGATCTTAGGTGAATCAACTGTGGAGTTCAGTATATGGTATGAAGGACACAAAAGCTCTAGCCATGGTAAAAAAAATTATGGTGTGGGTCATCTAATGCCATAGAGAAGGATTTCAGGAGATTCTTTGGAAACGATCAATTGAAAATGGTTACAGTATAATGCTTTCAGATGGGGATGCTAAGACACATGCACATCTAAATGCTATACAGGTTTATGGTCCAGATCAACCCATTGAGAAAGAAGAATGTGTGAACCATGTGTCAAAGCATGTTGGAACTGCTCTTCGCAACTGCGTAAAAGAGTGGAAAGCAAAAGGAATTACATTAGGTGGGCAAAAAGAAGGCAGCTTGAAAGTCAGCACCATAACCAAGCTAACCAATTAAGCTAACCTATATCTTGAGATATTTTTGGAAATTCTTGACAACAGCATCAATCATGTCAAAGCGTTATCTTAATAAGGGCATTATCTTAAAGCTTATAGTCATCGACCTCTTAGTGTTGCATGTTGCTTTTATTTTTACACTGACAGGTGGCATAACAAAAAATCAGCCCTGTGTACGGATTGTTTGCCTACCAGTTACACACGAATTGTGGCCTGCCATGAGCAGATACAACAAATAGATAAACATAATGTAATAATTATATAATAAAGAAATAACAAACAAGCTAATGCAAAGCTCTATATGTACTGAATTGATCTTGTCTTTTACATAACATTAGGTGCTGAAAATGATCTCCTTGTGTTTTAATGAACTTTTGCATGTGCCCTAACATGTTGTTAATATACACTTTGTGCAACTCTGCTGCATCATTACTCAAAATTTTGTTATGAATATTGCCCTTCAAGTCTTCTAACATTTTTGGGTTATTTGTAAACACTTTTCCATATAGACTGCCCCACAGATAAAAGTCTCATGCCAGGAAACTTCTTTGCAAAAATGTTACACGTTTCCTTAAATGAATTGGTAGACATGTATGACTCCATTATTCCGATTCTTTCTTGAAGAGGATACATCTTGCTGAGATATTTACTTTAACCGTCTTAACTAAGTTACAATGGCTTTCATGCTGATAATACAAAACAGAGCTGCATCAGGTTCACAGCAATAGATGAAAATTGGTGGGTGACAATGGACAATGTAGTACTCTGGGCTGATTTTTCACGTGCCATCGTGTACCTTTCAATATTGTTACTAACAAAACATTGTGTATTTTTGCCAAGGTTAAATGAAGATACTAACCAAAACATCTGCATCCAAAACATAGAGTCTTCGCAGAGCATCATCAATTAGCATCTCTCTGAAGGTATGCGGATCAGAAATATCAGGTTTAAATAGCATTCGCTGACGAAGTTCAGTACCAATAGCCCAATCTTCATCTTCTCCAGCATACTTCATACACACATCACAATATTTTTCAAAGAAAATGTGATTCTGCACATCCGTATCACCTATAAAAAGCATGAGAAGTGTTAGCACTGAAAAAATGAAAATTACCAGGAAGTCATTATTATGCTTGTTTAATGTAACATACCCCTTGAATGCCATAAGCTATGAAATAATTCTGAAAAAAAAACCTTAGAATTCTGAGAGAGAGAGAGAGGGAGAGAGAGAGAGAGAGAGAGAGAGAGAGAGAGAGAGAGAGAGAGAGAGAAAGAGAAAGAGAAAATTCTTAGTGAGTTGCTAATGTATCTCACACTGTATTTGAAATAATAATTGTGTAAGAATGCTTAAATGAATAGATAAATTGTATTTATTTTCTGAGATCTACTACTAACCTGTGTACACAACAGCACACCTAGACCTACATTTATCTAAAATTATGATAAAACATCACAAGAATATTGTTTTTAAACTGCATATTAAAAGATGGATATGTATTTTAAGAAATTCTATCACTAAATCGCAGTCCTCAAAAGAGATGTTTTATTTCATAAAATCTTGAGAAATGCACTGTAGTTAAATATTTCACAAACTAAAAATTATGCTTTCTAGAAACAGAGTGCATTTGAAGATATTTATAAGGTTGTAAAAATAAAAACTTTAGGAAAAACATTGATATTATTATTATATGTATCTACTACTTTGCAGTAGATGCTCATAATAGACAATTTGTATTAAGCAGGGATACACAATAGAATCTATCACATTCAATTATGACAATTTGCATTAAGCAGGGATACACAATAGAACCTATCACATTCAATTATGAAATTAAAGCTGGAGTTCTACAAGATTTTCGACATTACAAATAAAAAAAAAAACTGAAGGTAAATCTTAAAAAACCAATAGCTGTCGAAGTTCCTACATTGCAGTAAAAGGTATAAAAAAATCTGATGTGTACCATTCACATGACTTTCTCTATATCCCTGCAACAAGTTATTCTTAAAAAGTGTATACTTCTATTTACGTCATGCTTATCAAAAAAATTTAGCAGAAATAGTCTTATTACTTGCTTCCTTGTAAGTAGAAGCGAAATAAGGGACTACCATAGGTTAAAGTGATAGTCAAAAGCTGGTTGCTATGTGACAGAAGTTCCTTTGTTTCTATGGACATGAGTTCACAAAGTCCTGTATGAGAAAAGTATGTATTTTATAGCTGAAACCAAAAACAAGGAATATCTCAAAAACAATCAACTTCACGAAAAAAATGTATATAACATAAATTGTGTGTTTTAAAGTGCTCTACATTTGCTGTGTGGTACGTTTTTGTCCATCTCTTACGGTTTAGCAGTTATGCAAAATTCTATAAAATTGACCCAGAATAAAATAGTCTTTACAGGCTATTCCCAGAAAATTCAAAATATACATTTTACTTGTCAGGTAAATATCTTTAATATACAATATTTTAATCAAAATCGTTAGAGCCATTTTCTAGAAAATCAAAATTTTCGAAAAAAACTTCCTTGTAAAGGGTAGTTTGGGGTGGGGGGATTTTTCTCAAAATCTTTGTGTGGCATCCTTGGAAGATACTAAACTTAAATACCACGTTTGGTATTTTACTGACTTTTCGTTTTTGAGTTATCGTGTTCACAGACACATGACACACACACACACACACACACACACACGGACCTTTTTCTGAAAATACTTTTTTTGGATACAGGGCCCCTAAAACATATATTTCCAGTGAAATCTCTGTATCAAATTTTTTGGTGGGGTGCAATACCTTCTCTATACACTATGTACGTAGTGCTTATAGAGAAAGTAATAATGGTATTGTAAAAATAACATTTGGTGTGTTAATTCAGCAATTAGAAAGCATAAAAGTTTTAGAAATTGTCATATATGAGAACTTAAAAGTTTTCAGTATCACAATGATCACTAATGTAAGAAAGCAAAAAATTTAGTTAAGTGTCTAGACATGATAATCTAAAATTAACCTGTTAACACATCCACCTAGAATATGCAACTGAGTGTTGAGCAGCACCTGTTTGGCAAATATAAATGAATGTGGTATTGAAAAAGAAATGTATAAGATGTATGTATTAGAGCAATTCATCAATCAGTACCTAAGTTAGGAATGAAGAAACCATGTTTTTCAAACACAAATTATTTATTTCTCAAATAGTCCCCTGTTAGGGAAACACACTTCTCCGATTTTTTTAACCCCACCAAAAAATAGGAATCGTTAAACTCAGCAAAACATGCCTTTGTCTTGACAACAACCTCATTTGATTAAAATTTTGGTTCAATGAACCATTTCTTCATGTTTAGGAATAAGAAGAAAGCAAGGGAGTCAGGTTGAGTGAATTTGAGGGGTGTAGCAGCAATTCATAATGCAATTCCTGCAGTTTGGAAATTAATGTGTTGGTCTATAATCGTGGTACAAAAGTACTTTCTTCTTTGCAAATAGGGTCATATCTCCTTCAAGTTCTTGTCGGTTTGGGCCAACAGCTTTCTGTTGTATTGTCCAGTAATCTTTTTCCTTTTTATAAGAAGCCAATGAGTATGAAACTATTTGCATCCCAAAAAATTGCAATTACTTTTCCAGGTGATGGGACTGCATTTTGCCCTCTTTAGAGCAGATTACCATGAGTGTGAAGAGTATGAAACCCTCCCTCATGTGCTTGGCTTGTAGAAGGGATGAACTTACTTGTAACAACAGGCATTAGGCTAAGATCTGACATAGCTGTTCGTTCCAAAGATCTAAATAAATATAGCATTTATGAAGAAGTACATTAGGTATCGGACACAGGAACCCATAATCCAGCAGATATAGTTGTCACATTGACCACAAGAACAAGGGATGGATAGCAGATATAACTGTAACATTTGAGATTAATAAAGACCAAGTTAAGGAAGTTGACAGAGAGAAAAAGTTTCATTATGGGCCATATATAAACTACATGAAAGAAAAATATGGAATTTCGAACTGGGAAGTAATTGGTTTACTTTTTAGAGCTTGAGGAACAATTACAAAACTTACAATAAATGCATTTAAGACATTCAATACTGATTGTTCAAAACTATAATCTATAACTCTAAATATCCTCAAAAACTCATTATATATTGTAAACAACCATTTGTATAATCAATGTTGTAACAAAAATATTGTAAATAAATTTCTCCAGAAGAGCTGTCCTTAGTCAATCTCAATAATTATGTGTAATTATCATATCCAATTCATTATAATTTCACAGAATAATTTTACCTTGTGTTAACCATTATCTATTTGAATTGATAAGTAGACCTATCTTTATGGTAATCCATGACTAAGGGCTTTTCTCTGGTGGATGAACCAAAAGAAGGTGATATGGGTGACATGAAAGAAAATAATGCTAGTCATCAGAGAGGTTAAACAAGATGAGATATGAGGATCACCATAAAATTTTTGAGAATGGAGAACAATGAGTTTTGGTAAATCAAAGTAGCTTTACCTAACTGCAGATTGAAGTTTAGATAGCAACATGTGCAAGTCTGGGAATACTCCAACAATGTGCATTATCAGCAATGCATATGTATATATAGCAGGTGTTGCAATGACATATGCTAGGAAGAGCATTTGCCTTGAAAGACTGCATTTACATTTAGGGATCTTTATCCTTTACAACCACCATTTATCGATGGCATGCAGTTTAGAAGAGGAAGGGATTCCCTCAAAGATGAAAGCCGAGCAGGACAGCCAGTTACAGCAACAATGGATGAAAATATGGTGAAAGCAGAATGCATATTGCAGAAAGATCATCATTACACATATGGTCAGATTCAAGAAGCCCTATATATTGGGTTGGCAGCAGTGAAAACAATCCTGTAAGCAAAAGCTTGACATCAGGAAGCTCTACAGTGGCTGGATCCTCCACCACCTCATAAATGAGCAGAAACAAACATGTGTGCAAATGGTGCCACTAAATGACAAATTCAATGGATGAAGATCCACAAAAAGGTATTTAACATTGTAACAGGTGATGAAAGTCGGATCAAGAAACAAAATGATAAGTCACTGCTTTGGGTCTTCCAAGGAAAATAACCTCCAACAAAAGTGAAGCAAACCAGAACTGTTGGCAAGAAGATGATGTTCCTTCTTCTCAGCAAGTTGAGACAATTCCACTAATTCTACTTGAAGGACAAAAGATTGTTGCTGCCAGTTGCCTCAAGTGTTCAATGAACTGAGAAAAAAGTGTTCAAAGGTGGCCTTGTTGCACCATGACAATGCCTCTGCCCACACAACTCAATTTCTGCAAGAGTCAGATATTTGTCCCATCCTCCTACAGTCCAGATCTTGCCATATGTGACTTTTTTCTATTTCCCAAAATGAAGGAAAAAATTTGAGATCAACGATTAGGGTAACCTGAAGCTGCAGTAGCTGCTTACAAAGAATACTTTTACACCTTTTAGAAGATTGGCGTTCAGCATTTGAAAAATAGTTTGAAAGGATGAGGAAGTGTATAGAATACAATGTAGAATATTTTGAAAAGATGCAATGATTAGATCTAAATTTTAATACTTTTTTCTTCCATTCTCAAAACTTTAGGAATAACTCTGGTATCAAGGATAATTTGTGGAATGCTACACTAGGTGAATGTTGTAAAAAAGCATTTTTTAAAATTCAATAAGATTTTAATAATGGTTTAACACGTATTCATTGATCGCATACAAAGACATTTTAATTCAATATGACAAGTATTTTGTTTAGATTGTAAGATAATTTTACTTCACAGCAATTTGAAACATTACCAATACAATAAAAAAATTAGCAATTATTAAGTTACATTATTTTAAAATGGAAATGTTTATTCTTACAGCTCTTTGCTTTAACCAGGTATTTTTTACTTTATGTTAATGGAAAAACAATCAAAGCAGCATTCATTTGTGCCCACAGCAAAAAATTGTAAGCACATATATGCTTGAGGGCCATTAAAGTTAATTCATACCAGGAAATAAGTTCATTTTTGCAATATAATTTATTTTGGGTCGCTTTAACAGCATGGTCATATCATGACCTTACAAATTGTACATAAAATAGTTATTTACTACATTGGTAAAATACCAAATGATTACATTTATACTTTACAATAATTCAAAAAGTTTACACTGTCTTATAAATATTATTGTCTTTTTGATTGTCTGATGGTTATGTGGAGCACTTGGTAAGTCATTGAAGTCAGCCTGAAGTCTCTGTTTGGCGTATCTCGGACACTGCAGCAGGATATGTAGGACAGTAAGTGGTGTGTTGCAGGTCTCACATTTTGATTCTGGGTCTTTATTAATGATGAAGGAATGTGTCAGTTTGCAGTGTCCAATTCTGAGGCGGGTAATTATTGTTTGCTCATGACGTTCTAATTTTTGGAGGGATTCGAAGAAATTGGTAGATCCGGCTTGGGCATCAAGTAGTTTGCTGTGGGATGTTGACCATGTCGTTTTCCAGTTTTCTATAAACAGCTGTTTGGTGTATCTAATGACTTCTTGATGTGTAGAAGTTATTCTGTGGTCACTGACAGGATGTCGGGTGGCTTCCTTTGCAGCTTTATCGGCGTTTTCATTTCCATCAATATTTGCATGTGACGGTACCCAAGTGAGGAGTACTTGTTTTCCAGAGCGCTGAGTGATAGAATATAGGTGAAGTATGTCATTTATTAAAGGATGCGTAGGACTTAGATTCTGAGTGGCAAGAATTGTGCTTAATGAATCAGTGTAAATTACTTATTCTGTCTGATTGGCATTTTGAATGATGTGCTGCAATGCTTCCTTAACTGCAAAAGCTTCACAGGAGAAAATGGAAAAATATTTCGGTAGTGTGTAGACCATTGTGTGTGTAGGATATATAACTGCACAACCACAACGTCCATCATTTGTTGCTGATCCATCTGTGAAGATTTCCGTAACATCTCTATGACTGTCTCGTAGAGCGTTGTACATTTGTTTGCAGATGAAATTCGGTGTTTTAGTTTTTGTGTAACAATGAAGTTGAAGGTTGATTGTGGGTCGCAGAAGGTGCCAGAGGGGCGTGTTCGTTTCATGAAGTTGGGGATGAATATTTGGCATTTTAAAACCTACTTCTTTGCTGTACTCTATAATTCTGGCATGGAAAGGACGTATGCGGCGTTGTTTAGATGATCTTGGTGACGAGCTCATTGGGAAGATGTATCTATGTACTGCATTAGATGGAATTGCAGCTATCTTAATTGCATAGGACAGACTTAATATCTTTCTGCGTATGGAGAGAGGAGCTTCATTTGCTTCCATCTGGACACTTGCCACTGGACTAGTAATACAGGCACCCAGAACTAGTCTTAGGGCGGTGGACTGTATTTTGTCGAGCATTTTGAGAGTTGTAGGGGATGCAGAGGTGTAAATTGCTGCTCCATAATCAAGCTTAGATAACAATAGCCTTGTAAGCATTTAGCAAAACGGTGAAGTCAGCGCCCCAACCTTTTGCTGCCAGGCTCATAATAATATTTAGGCATTTTATGCAATCAGTTTTTAACTGTTTCAGGTGTGGTGTCCATGAAAGTTTGCTGTCAAATACCAGTCCAAGAATTTTGATAGATTTAACGTTCTCAAGTTTGTTCTGATTTAAGAACAAATCTGATTCTGTCATTGGGATCCTTTTTCTGGAGAAAGTAATACATTTTGTTTTAGAGACGGAAAACTTAAAGCCAGTGTCCAACGACCATTGCTGAAGTTGTTGAAGAGCTGTTTGGAGTAATGCTTGTGTAGAGGTTACATTTTTACCTTTACAAAATATTGTTAGTTCATCAGCGTACAGACAAGACTTGATGGGTGCACTTAGATAATTAGTTACATTATTAATGGCAACAAGGAATAAAGTTACACTTAGTGCCGGTCCTTGGGGGATTCCATTCTTCACCCTAGTTTGTTTGGACATTACACCATTGACTTTTACTCTAATGCTACAATTCTGTAGAAAACTGTATATGAAGTGGATCATATTTCCTCTAATGTTGGAATCAAGAAGCATTTGTATTATGTGACGTTTCGACGCTGTGTCATAAGCTTTTTCAATATCCAGGTTGATTAAAGATAAATGCTGTGATGATGTAAATGCATTTGCTATTCCTGTTTGAAGGGTCACTAATGAATCAAGGGTTGAATGATGATTTTGGAAGCCATTTTGAGCATAAGTAAAAAATTTTTGCTTCTCTAGGAACCATTTAAGCCTTTTGTTGACAATCTTCTCGAAAATTTTACACATTATGCAGGTCAGGGAAATTGGGCGAAAGTTTTGGGGGAGTGACTGATCTTTGTTCGGTTTTGGAATTGGGACTACGATGGCTTGACACCATTGATTAGGGAAAACTTTCATAGTCCAAATAAAATTATAGAGCTCGGCTAGGTAAGTTAGTCCGTCCTGTGGAAGTTGTTTTATGAACTCTTATTATGAAATTATTGGCACCTATATTAGTAGAATCATGTACCAACTGTTGATTGCCTGAATCCCTTCTCATAAGCAATAACTCTAAGAGCCAAAATAACTGTAGCTCTTCAAGCGTGACCAAACATTGCAGCTCCACAAAAATAAATTTCTTATTTCACCAGATTCACCTTGGATTTCTACTATTGTTTTATGGGAATTACATCATCTGCAGCTTTTGGTGTGCAGTAGCTGCCTTTGAAGACTTCCACATCTAGACTGATTCAGGGTCTATCCAGTTTCTTTTGTAAAATGCAGTAGTACCTGGATTATCAATTAATTTCTTAACCAAGCCGCGGTTAATAGCACTTGAAAATAACAATTTAGTCTCGCTTTTAGTCAAATTGCCTTTTGAGTACTTTATTGTATTAGCTTGAAATAAATTTAGAAATTATAACACAGGATTTTAAAACTCACCTTGCAATCTAGTAACTGATGGATTACATTCTCTTTATAGAAAATCAAATAATTCCTTTTCCCAATCTTTCAATTTAATTGGTTTATTTTCAGTCTGCTTCAATATGTCTTTTCTCTTAGCCCTGCCTTTATTTAGTGTCTACTTCCACATATGTCTTCAACTTCGGATTTCAATTTCTCTTTTCCTCTTCCATAGCTTCCACTTTATTATTATTATTTTGGCATAGGATAGGTTACATCTTTCTAACACAATAAGATGTTTTATGATATCCAATGCACCTTTTGGCTTTCAACAAGATTTCCTTCACTTGAATCATAGCTTCACATTGTACTGCAAACTACCTGAGTAAACCTTCCTGGAGTAAATAAAGAAATGAACTGTGGAGGCAACTGTTTGCTTCTTTACCATTATTATTAGGTATTATATATATATAATAATTTAAATTATTTAGTTTTTTCATTATTATATATAAATAATTTTATGAATTTATTTTTATATATTAGAATAATTTTAGCTTTTTTAGTTAAAATACCTATATATTTAGTGCATTTATGATTACCTAAAACTCATGTTGAGGCTCCTGTTTCAGGGGGAAAGGTGGAAAGATCAACAATACAGCTGCAGTACAAATGTCCAGTTACAATTGATAAGGAACATAAATAGCCACTCCAATAGTATGGAATGACTTTATGCATATCAAAATGGAGTACATCTCTAAAATGGAGTACCTACTCGGTTTGAACTGAAGTGCACAATCCTTAGTACCAACTTTGCACGAAACCCAAAAACTGTATTATTATATTTTTATAATGTACTTGTGTTTGTGGTTGATAAAGATAGATTAGATAAACTAAACAAAGCCTATCTTAAATAGGATAAAAGGAAACATTTTAATTTTCACTGAGTAAACTAAAAAAAAAAAAAATTATTACATTTACATGACTTTCTCTATTCATTCTTGAACAAACCATTCTTATAAGTTATTTAACTCTTCTTTTCTTTATGACCTGCAATTTTTTCCCTCTAAGTTTCAGTTATATATTTATGGGTAATCATAAATATGATTGATACTGACATTAAAAATAAAATATAATAAAATATAAATGGAGTTTTATCTATGGATGCTCTGTAACTACTGCAGTTCTCAGCACCCCATTCTATATTGGATGGGAAACACCAACTAATTTTGCTCTGAGGCCTCTTTATCATGCTTGAGGTTATTTAAGGTGTTGTAAATCTATGACATGGAACCAACAGCTTTACTTCCCTTCCAAAGGAAAGCATTGAGACCATTAGTTTACCTCATCATCATCATCATTATTATTACTATTATCATTATTATTAATTATTGTTTATTATTTAATGTAGAAATGTAATATCTCCCAATATGTGTAGAAAGTTAGCTTGAAGCAAGCTCAGATTAGGTTGTTTATGAAACTTGATTGCTGCATGAGGGAATATTCTTTGCTAAAGTAGAAAGTTAGCTAAAGTCACATACTCCTTTATGTATGTGCGTAAAATAGAGCAACAAGTGAAGGGGAGCTTGGGGAAGTTTCTACTGGACCAGAAATACTTTTTTTCTCATTGTATAAACTAGTCACAAGGTATTTATAGTGCATTATGGGTAAAATGAACTGCATTATGGGACACACAGATGCCAAGTTTGGCTTTTTACCCAATAGGAAGAAAGCCGCCATGATACCATAATGTGCTATATAAACAGCAGTTCTCGTGGACTTAGACACACAGTTTGTCATGCTCTTGTTGAGGTTATCTGTGACCTGTATCACCAGAAAGGATTAGAATGACTGAAGTATTCTGAATTATGTTGCAAGGTGATATTGTAAAAGTGCAAAGTGAAGCATTATTAGATGTAGGCAAAGGTGCTTGCCGTGATATCTCTATTTGTCTTTCGCCATAAATAAATATAGTTCAAGTTAAAATGCATTATGTGATATTTATAAGCACATCTCCTACCTACCCATTGTTATACCACCCTGAGCGAGTCATCTGAGTGTAAACCGACCAATGGAGATTTAGAGTTGAGCAGAGGACCATAGCATACCTCTACACCAGGTAAGTGGGAGAGTGACATGCTAAGCAATTAGTTAGGGGAGTACACACACACACAGACACACACCCATCTATACACACTGAGGAAAATGTCACAGCATGCTATGGATGCCTGAAAAAACCATTGTCCTCCATCGGGATTGAACCTGCGACCTAGTAACATTGTCAGAGTACAACTGTACATTCACACTTTTACCTTCCCCTCAGATCCTAAGTCTTGAAAACGTCAACAGAACACTGGCCCTCCTCCAAGTACATTCATATCATGCTCGAGTCGCGTTCTACATTTCACTACATTACTTCCTTTCCAGTACACCCAGGGCTACCTTGGGCTACAACAGCCTCTGCAATATTTGGTGCACATGTCATATTGACACTGTTCAAAACTGTTTGTACTTATTGGATGATTTGTATACATAATAATATTATATATATATATATGTAAATCTATTTTCAGTTCAGTTTATATCTTACACATATATATATATATATATATATATATATATATATATATATATATATATATATATATATATATATATATGTATATATGTAAGATATAAACTGAACTGAAAATAGATTTCTACTATTAAGAGTGTCTAATACTTTTATTCAAGTCTACAGCCAGTGGGCAATTATCATTTAAATAATTGGATTCCATAAATTTATGCACGTATTCTTGGACAAAATGGAGAATGAAGTGCCAAACTTTCTTGTAAGAGTTTTTGTACGTGTATGTAAATTGAACCAATTGGGAGGAAATAAAAAATGTAAATGTTGTGTTATTTATGGACGCTCTTTAACTGCTGTGGTTCTCAGCGTCCCATTCTATATTGGGCATGAAAGACCGCTTAATTTTGCTCAGAGGCCTTTCTATCAGGCTTGAGGTTCTTTTACGTGCCGTAAATCTACGACATGGGACCAACGGCTTTACTTCCCTTCCGAAGGAAGCCATGGTAAGGATTTTTACACCTGAAAAAATCCATCGTCCTCCGCTGGGTTTGAACCCACCCAATTGGGGGGTGTGTTTACAATAGGCACTTCCTATTGTGCTGCTTCAGTCTCAAAAAAATGGAAATGGCATGTTATTTATGGACACTCTTTAATTACAGTGGTTCTCAGCATACCATTCTATATTGGGCGTGAAAGACCGCTTAATTTTGCTCAGAGGCCTCTCTATCAGGCTTGAGGTTCTTTTACGTGCTGTAAATCTACGATATGGGACCAACAGCTTTACTTCCCTTCCTTCCCTTCCATGCTAAGGATTTTTACACCAAAAAAAAAAAATCCATCAGGTTTGGACCTGCAACCTTGGGTATATGAAGTTAGCATGGTAACCATTACACCACGGAGGATGACTCTTCAGTCTCTGCTATACATGCCTTAAGCTGGCAAAATGATGTGAAAGTGTGAAAGCATTTGCACCTTTTGATAAAAATCTTATGCAGGTGTAACATTGGAATTGTTATTCTTAAAGAAAATTTATTCTGTATACTTTTTACTTTCTCTATACGCACTATGTACAGTGTATAGAGAATGTATTGCACTCCACCAAAAAATTTGATACCGAGATTTCACTGGAAATATATGTTTTAGGGTCCCCTGTATCCAAAAAAAGTATTTTCAGAAACAGGTCCGTATGTGTGTGTCCGTGTGTCTGTGAACACGATAACTCAAAAACGAAAAGTCGGTAAAGTACCAAACTTGGTATTTAAGTTTAGTATCTTCCAGGGATTTTGAGAAAAATCCCCCCACCCCAAACTACCCTTTACATGGAACTTTTTTTGAAAATTTTGATTTTTTAAAAAATGGCTCTAACGATTTTGATTAAAATATTGTATATTAAAGTTATTTACCTGACAAATAAAATGTATATTTTTAATTTTCTGGGAATAGCCTCTGAAGACTACTTTATTCTGGATGAATTTTTCATAACTACTAAACCGTAAGAGATGGGCAAGAAGTTAACCCACAAAAAATGTAGAGCACGTTAAAACACACAATTTATGTTAAATACATTTTTTTTGTGGAGCTGATCGTTTTTGAGATATTCCTTTTTCTTGATTTCAGCTTTGAAAAACTTATACTTTTCTCATACAGGAATTTGTCAACGCCTGTCCATACAAACAAAGGAACATCAGTCACATAGCAACCAGCTTTTGGCTTTCACTTTAACCTATGGTACTCCCTTATTTCGCTTCTACTTACAATAAAGCAAGAAATAAGACTATTTCTGCTAATTTTTCTCGATTAACATGAAATAAATAAAAGATAAGCTTATTAACAATAATAATTTACAGAGATATAGAGAAAGTCATGTGAATGGAACACATCAGATTTTTTTAAATATTTCTCTAGAAAGCAGCCTTAGAAAGCTAATGTGTGAATTCATCAACTTACTCTGCAGCAAATACCCACCTGGAGACATATTATCTGCATTAAAATCACCACAGATGACATCAAAGTCTGTGACATCATTAAGTTCCATTGTGCATTTTCTAAACATAGATACAAATGCCATGATCTCAGACAGTTGTGATACTATGACTGCCTCAGTTCCTTGGTATGCCTGAGTATGAAGGTTTGCTATATAGCCCACATGACGAGTACCATCCTTATCATAGTGAAGTAGTACCTGCAAAAAAGTAAACTTTAGGATAACATTTATTGGATGTGTATCACAAAAGTGTTTAAGAGAGCTTTCTTTCTGGTGAACCTAATAGCTGAAATTTTAACAAGGCACTTTAATCATTAAATAATTACAATGTGCTTTACACTACAAAAATAGACAACTGAGAAGCATGCGTTAACTGCACATGTTATAAAAAAACTGATATTGTTCAAATATAATAATGAGATAAGAAAAAAGAGAGAAGATATTGAAATTGGAGGATCCAAAAAAGCCTAAAGAAGGACCATCAATTACCACCTGTAAAGTTATGGAAATAGAATAATTCATTTGATGTCCAATGTACCAAATTAAAAACCATCTAAAATGATTAATCAGTCATGCTCACAAAACCAAAGAATATTCTATAAGCATCATATAATGAGCATTATATTGCCTAATATCGTTGCCATCTGTTATATACTTGCTTATCATTCTGCTGAAAGTAAGGAACACTTAGTAATTATGTACCTGCATTTTTGGTTGAGTGTTGAAACTGTAGATTAGGTAGAAAGCATTTCTTTTACATACAAAAAGTTACCTTATTTAGTAGATTCCTATTTATGTATTACAGATTTTGGAAACATCGTTGCTCTTCCTATTGTTATATTCTTTAGAAGTACTGTAAGGAAATACAGGAAACAAACGTTATGAACCAAATCCTATAAAAGGTAGTTAATTAAGTGTGTTTTTCAGAACTGCAGTATCATTCTTACTAAAGCTTTACAATCACCTTTCTTTAGAAACAGAAATTGCACATTTTCACTGTTCAGATATAAGATAAACATCACAAGATTGTGGCTATCAACCATGCCATTTGAGATAGATTGCAGTCCTGTTATGTTAAGATTCACATGGGAATTCACTTACAATGTTTTCCTCTCCATTAGAAGCACAGAAAAACCCAAAGATATACAGGGCAATAAACTATTTTGATAACTTTCAGTGCAACCTGCAACAAGATAATTAATGACACTGTTGATGAATGGAGCAAAGTGGAATATATTTTCACCTGCTCAGAGTTAAAAATTCTTTTAACACACTGAGAAGAGATATTACAAGCATTATAATACCCACTTTAATTTAGACAATGGGAGCAGGGGACCTTCAGCCTCTAAAGGTGGACCTTGAGAGGGTACAGAATGCATTGCATCAGGTGATGGTTTGCTGGCACCTGTCTGGCATAGTTGGGTAATTACAGTAACATTGAACAGATTAGTCTTTGAATAACCAGAAAAAAATCAAGGACACCATGGTGTTAATGCAACACCAAGCAATATGCATGGCACATTGGGGAGATTATTAAAACAGAGCCTCTGGAATACCTAACCTTTCAGAATATCTAGGTATTGCAGAGCTCTGCCTAAGTAATTCCCAGCTATTCAAGAGAAAATGTTGAAGATGCTGTCTGAGGGCTCCTGGGTTCGATTCCCACTTGAAGACTTTTTCTCTAGCCAAGATTACCCATCCTCTCCAGAGTCTGAAGTATGAGTAAAGATGTGAATGTGATATATTGTACAAAACCCAAAGACAACTGTACATGAGTCAACACCATTGCTGATGGGCAATAGTTCTAAAGCTGAAATTATGACATTAGCAATTAAGAGCAGAAACACAGGAAAAAAAGAAAGAAAGAAAAAGGTTCTAGTCACCTAAATCCAGGGCAGCACAATATAAAAGGGGAGGTTAGCTGGGACTTTATCTGGAGTACTCCATTGGATAGTCGAGTAGCTACCCGAGATGTGGAGAAGCAGGCTCTGACTCCAAAGGATGATGATGATGATGAGACAGACAGTTTGGGGACACTGACCAGAGAAGTTGGTTTGCTAAACTTGAAGGCACAGGACAAGAAAATGAGAATGAATGAGGGGCTCGACTATTGGTTCAAAGTGAGAGCGAAGAGGGTGGCCCCCACAAGCCACATTGGAGCCCAAATCATTATAGCATTACACGGCAAGATTTAGAAATTGCCACAATCCAGCAAACTTGACCTACACAAGGCCAGATGAGACTAAAACTAAAGGGATATTCTATTTTCAGCGCTTCAGCTGACAATAAACCCACAGATTTGAGTTTTAAAATGACACAGCATTACTTCCATAGGGAGCTGGTGGTGGTCTAGGTGAGGTATGAGGAAAATGAATTGCCCTGACAGGTCGTAATCTACTCGGCCTGTTTTCCATATGACTCAGGAATCAACTTACTAATTGGCTGTGACTCCAATGCCCACCAAAGTATTCAGCATAGATGGACATCAATATAAGAGGGAAGGCAGTGCACAAGTTTTTGTACACAGTAGATCCTGAATCAAGGGGCATTCTGAATTATTAGCAGAGGTCCTAGACTTGACCCTGGCATCTTTCAAGACCCTAGAAGAAGAGGATACGATGGTTTGTATGGAACCTTCCTTATGCAATCAAAGACATACCATTTTCATCTTTAGGGAATAGGAAGGGACTGCTTGTAAAGTAACACCAGGAAGACAAATTATTAAATTATTAAAACACTTAAATGGACCCATAGATTTAATGGTTTGGGAGAAAATATTGATATTAAAGTATAAAAATCATGCAATGAATTTTGATATACCTCCAATTGACTCTCTCACCAAATTTGTTTTGATTCCAGCAGTTAGCAATGCATTAGTACACAATCCACCTAGTAGCAGTAACCATAACAGTGTAAATAAACAACATAAAAAACCAGACCAAAAGGAAATTAATGTTGATAATGCAATAGATTTATTGCGAAACTAGTCCAAGGATTCCAAAAGATAAGTGAAGATTTGTTGCAACTATTATTTTTATATTAAAATTGGGATTTGTTTAGAGCAAACTGGAAGGTGCGCTCAGAATAAGTAATGCAGGGGAACTGAAGTTGTTCATGGAGTTTTTCACAAACCCTTGATCTCTGCTTAGAGTAGGAACTATGCTTTCATTCAAGAGGCATGGGCAGGAGTTTAACTTAGATGGAATTCATTTTTAAGATCTATCACGCTAAAGAAATAAACCTTTATAATGCAAATAGCCTCATTAGATGGAACTCATTTTTAAGATCCATTTTGATTTTGCTATCTAACCGCAGATGCTGGCACAACCTTTACCAAACCTTTAAATACATTTACTAAATCTAAACTAATTTAATATCAATAAAATTATCTACCGCCATATCACTTAAAATTTAAAACCCCTTAAATATAAACTTTATAATGCTAATAGCCTAAATAGATGGAATTCATTTTTAAGATTCATCAGGCTAAAGAAATATAAGCTTTATAATGTAAGCAGCCTAATTAGATGAAATTAATTTTTAAGATCCATTAAGATAAAGAAATATAAACTTTATGATGCAAATAGCCTAATTAGGTGGAATTCATTTTTAAGATCTGTCAAGATAAAGAAATATAATCTTTATAATGCAAATAGACTAATTAAAATGAATTCATTTTTAAGATCCATCAAGCTAAAGAAATGCAAACAGCCTAATTATATGGAATTCATTTTTAAGATCTGTCAAGATAAAGAAATATAGGCTTTATAATGCATATAGTCTAATTAGATAGAATTCACCTATAAAATCTATCAAAATAAAGAAATGTAAGCTTTATAATACATATAGACTAATTAAATAGTATTCATTTTTAAGATTCATCAAGATAAAGACATAAAGCTAAATATTGTATATATGCTTAATAAGTGTCAGATAACTATATAATGTACATATATTTAAAAGAGAGAAGTCCTGAAGGCTCTTCTATAATCCTGTAACCAGTCAGATA
Source organism: Hymenopus coronatus (assembly GCA_030762935.1). Taxonomy (NCBI): domain Eukaryota; kingdom Metazoa; phylum Arthropoda; class Insecta; order Mantodea; family Hymenopodidae; genus Hymenopus; species Hymenopus coronatus. The sequence goes on from CM060882.1 coordinate 118,112,270, forward strand.
CAGCTTAATTTTAAAAAACTACTAGTCTTGAGTCAGGTTTCCCTTTAGAGCCCCCTTTGGAACACAGATGCAATCACAGTGGGACACCTTGTGTCTTTTTCTTGAAAGTAACTTTCCAGGGATCTGTGTAATTAATCAGGCAGGTAAGGCTAGGTAGGCATTTGTGGGAAGATTGGCAAGTGGCATTTGAAATTGTGACTTTTGAAAAATGTAAAATTGACAATCCTTACATATGATCCCTATAAAGTCATGAGTGAGGATGGAGTATTCCTAGCTCTTCTACAGGAGGAGTGGATATTGTATCTCCCCATCTGATGAGGATTTTCAGGGTCTGCCTAGTCATTAGGCATGTTTTTCATCTCTTGTGACAGGCTAAAACAGTGTTCATACCTAAGTATAGAAGACAATCCTATTTTTTTTCCCCTCAGTCTAAAATCCTTCATGTTGAAAGGTCTGGAAAGGCTGGTAAATACATTTGAAAATTGGGGTACTGGTAATTAGATCCTTAATCACCAATAGTATGTCTATTGGCCAGGTAAATCCATGTATTTGATGATCTAGCATCCAGTGTTAAAACTGGAGGTAATACTTGTCTGTGGAAAAGTGGCAATGACAGTCTCGCTGGACACTGAGTGTGCCTTTAATCATATTACTTTAGGAGCCATTAGGAGTCTAAAGAACAGAGCAGTTGTTCCAGTGGTTACCGACTGGATAATAAGCTCCTTGAATAGCCAGACAGGTTTGGGGAGTGAGACTATGAGGGCCTCAGGGCACCAGGCTGCTTTCAAGGAGGAGTGAGTTTTGTTACCCAGTCTGAGGTGTCTGATCTTTTGAACAGACTCAACAGGGAAGGATTCATGTCCAAGCTATGCCAATGACATATGCCTTGTAGTATATGGAAAATTCCTAAGTAATATTTCAGGAGGACCCAGAGTGAATCCTTACTGTGTTGTTTTTGCAGATCAGGCTGTACATTTGCCAGCCTTTAATCTGATATCTCCATATGTAAGAAAGAGAAATTAGATGGCTACGGCACATGAACAAATTCTCCCATGTGAGGGCTCTGAACAGTGTAGATTGCACAGCTTAAGGTGTTAACAAGCAATGTTGACTGTATATATGACAGAAGCCATGATATATCAAAAATTATCAGCACTCCTATCCGCTATATCTAAGCCTTCAAGGCCTAGCTACCTCTGGTTCCTGTGCCTAAGGTGAACTTTTTTTTATTACTGCATAGTGTAGTATTGTACAGCACTAGTTATGATCAAAATATTTAGTGCATTGTGTTACAGTACATAACACTTGCTGTCCTTATTTGAGGACACAGACCACTTTCATGGTAAATTTTTAATTTGTTGACGTTTGCAGACTTCTTTCATGCCACATTTTTAAAATGGGTAGTCAAAGAGGCAATAGAATATTATTTTCTGAAGAAACGATATAGCAGCTCTACTCCAGATGTAGGTGAACTGACAAATAAAAAATTGAAAATGACTTGATAGGGAATGCCCACGTAAGTGACATTGCAGGTAAGCTACTACTGAAAAGTTATGTGGAAGAGACAATGAAGAAACTCCTTTTTTAAGCAGTCTGTAAAGAAGAAGTTGAATGGTGTTATCTGATTCTGAAAGTTGTATTTCCTGGCATACGGAATAAAGTAAGTTTCTTGTCTATCAGGCTTAAAGAAATGTTGCAAGGCGTCAGTTCTTTACAAGTTTCAAAGAATACTTTTTAGAACAAGATTGATTATACAATTCTGCATTTCAAAACTTTTTTTTTTGTTTTCCTTAAATCTGATAGGTGATTCTACATAGATTTTTTTTTGTGCTAAATTCAAAAATGATCTTCATTTTGTCCCATCATGTCAGGTTTTCTAGATATTTATCAAAAATTAGAAATGAAATTATAGCTTTGTGATACATAATAAAAATTACTTTCAACAAGAATTTTGTGCGAAAAACTTGGCCAGAATTTATTTGTCACTAATTGATAATTACTTAATAATAATAATAATAATAATTAATAATTATAAACACATTCAATACTGTAATTGCAGTCTGTTTTTAACATCCAGCCATAGTTAGCCATCATGTTAACATTCCACTTCCCTTGATACCTCATTTCCACATTTTTTATACCCTGGTGAAATCCTTTACCCTGTTCCTCACTAAAATTTCCTACATTATAAGGGAAATAATTTAGATCGGAATGAAGGAAGTGTACTTTGATACTCTTGTTGCAACCGTTCTGTTTGCAATTTTATAGCATCACTTTCACTATGTTAACATAATTTGGGTCTTTTTTATTTCCAAAGAAATTAAAAACATTTCTGAAAGCATTCCAGGCATCCTTCACTTCTCGACTCATATAAGTAGTATTCTCGAATTGCCTGTTTATCATCAGTTTTTGAATTTGTGGGCCAACGAATACACCAGCTTTTATTTTTTATAGGATAACGAAGAAAATTTAGCACAAAGGTATTTTTATATTTTTTTCGCTCGGTATTAAATTAGTTATATGTGGTCACTGTTCCCTTTCCCAGTGTTCTGACCTAGCTCTTCTATCTCATTGACATAAGAAATAAGAGTATTTTGTGAAACCAGCCTGCTGACCAATAGTCCAATAATCTTCAAATCTTCTCAGACTAGTCATAGGTGGTTTTCGTACTCCAGTTTTTGTGACAAAAACTTTAGATTTTCATATGTCTCCTTTAAACCAAAAGAGTGAGCTACAGATATGGAAGGGTGAATGTTTCCATTATGAAAGCAAAACACTTTTATGACCTATTGAGAAGAATTTATGAGGAACCTCCACTCTTGGAATTATAGTTTATGTTATAAAACTTTAAGACAGCAGGCATGTCTTGTCAATACACTAAGTATTCTTCAGCAGAAAAAGGGACAAGTTCCTTCTCAATACACCTGTACCTGAAAAATGTGTGCCCTCAACCAACACTTTCTTTTCTTTTAACCTAGAGCTTAACAGTTCTGCTAATTCTTTAGGCAAATGTAAATCCCTCACTAAATAATTAAGCTCATTTTGATTAAAACATCACGATCAGAATTATGTAATTCATAAGTATAATCCACTGGAAATTCAGTTTCAGTGGTACTGGATGCCGATGGCAATTTATCTGATTCAGGGTGTAAGGGAACCAGAATATCAGGACTATGAGGTACAGGTCAAATGGCAGAGGGAATGTTAGGATATACAATATCTTTTTTGTTTTTAGCATCACATCCTACTACCTTAACTGTGCAAAAATAAAGTCATTTCCATGGTTTGTGGGTTCCCTCCAAATTATAAGGATACCAAAGGGCAACGACTTCTGTTTTTCCAACTCTTAACTCTGGAACACAACTATGACACACTTTGTGAGGGCAGCACAATTTATCCTGGTCTCCTAACTTAATGCCAAAATATTGAAAGTAGGTTTTTTTTTTTTTTTTTTTTTTTACAAAAGCTGTTGTATTCTGTCTTTGTTCTACTATCCTATATGACCCACATATATGGCAAAACAGATTTTGGATCATTTACACCACGTTCTAAGAAACAAAACTATTATGTTGTACTCTCGCAGAAAAATGAGAACTCACACACTTCATGTTTACATGACTATGATCAGTACAAAACTGATCTCCAATTTTAAAACAACCTTTGAAATACTATAGATTTATTATCTCAGAAAGAAATCCTAAGCTGATAAACTGTATTGCACTTTGATATATACAGGGACCCAGTGTCAGTTCTCTAATGCATTGTTTGTTTTAATTAGCAATCTCTTCAATTAATTTTTATTGCATGAGACATTAAACATTTCAACTTCCTGTTTATAGATAAGATGAATGTAGATAAAGATAAACATCTCCAAGAATAACAACATATATCCTAACCCCTGCTCATTTTAAAGGGAAGACACATTTTTGTATGGACCTAGGGTGGCTGGATATACTTAGAAGATATTAATAAATATAAACATAAATATAATAAATATATTAAACATAATAATAGTTAAATTATTTCACATTTTAAGTAATAAAGTTGAAATTATAAGCTGTTGAGACTTTCTAACAAACAATAAACACATTGTAATATTACTACAGTGCATACATTACGAAAAATATTCAAAACATAAAATTTTGAATTGTAATAAATTCTGACGTGGCATGCAAAAATGGTTTTCATTCTTGTGATCAGTGTGAAATTGTGATTCAGGAATGCTCATTTATGTTGTCCATTACTGAGCCAAACAGTTTTTTGACAATTACTTTATTAGTTATGTTTTGCTCATCTGACTGAAAGAATTGTACATAGCATGAAACAAACAAGGAAATGTTCTCTATTAAGCAGATAATGTAATAAGAAAGAGAGGGCATACTTTAAGCTAAATTTGATGGAGAGAATTAAATTTTGATCATAAAATGGAATGATGTACATATTTCACTAACAATTAAATCTGACATTTACCCTCAAAGCTAGCAATACAATTCATTACAGAAAAGATCAGTGTTCCACAAATGCTTGCAGTGATCACTTACAACAATTTTGTGTTAGGCATCACTCTTTGTGATTAGCTATCAGAGAAGATACTGTCACAATGGAGTCAATTCAACGCTGATGCCTCATTACTAAATTTGATCTGAGTATAGTCTCAAGATATAATTACAGAGCTAAGTTTGATAGGTGCTGCAGGAAATAGAGCTTTTATAAATGTGCAACAATTTCTTGCACTTCTTGTTTCAGATCTATCTTTAATTAGCTATGAACTACCTACACTAAATGACTTTTATGGAATTATTTGGTTGCTAACAAATAACTCTTAGCTGGTGTTCCATGTTTCTTTGTGCCTTTTTTAGAGTTGAATTTAACACAAATGATTTAATCCCTTAATGCCAGAATTATTTTGGTTAATATGATGCTCTTTCTCTAATTCCTAAATTAGACTTCATATCCATTTCACAGGCACCTCAACAAAAGCAGTATGAATGGCCATGATCATTAAGATGAGATATAATGGTTTGGACATCCATTCAAAGCTAATTGCAAGTTTGAATCCAGCAACTGCAGTGATGAACAGGAAGGGCCCAAGTTAAAATATAATTGGTGTGATGGCATGCTTGGATGACAACAGGATCACATTTACTGCAATTGCATGGATTTGCCTTTTCTTATGTATATTAACTTCAATCTTTATTGGACAATGTCATATTTTCACTTTCTTTACATGCACTATGTATATACTGTATAAAGGCAATGCATTCCACCCAAAAATTTGATTCCAAGATTTCACTGGAAATACATGTTTTGGGTCCCCTGAATATAAAAAATAAATAAATAATTCAGAAAAAGGTATGTGTGTCTGTGTGTGTGGACAGCATAGCTCAAAAATGAAAAGACCGTTAAATACCAAACTTGAATATGACACAAAGATTTTCAGGAGAATCCCCCCAACCCTAGCTACCCTTTACATGGAACTTTTTTCAAAAATTTTGATTTTCTCAAAAATGGCTCCAACAATTTTGATTAAAATATTGTATGTTAAAGATATTTACATGTCAAATAAAATGTATATCTTGAATTTTCTGGAAATAGCCTCTGCAGACTACTTCATTCTGGATGAATTTTACAGAATTTTGCATAATTGCGTAAGAGATGGACAAAAACTTACCACACAAAAAAATGTAGAGCACATTAAAACAGACAATTTATGTATGTTATTTACATTTTTTCATGGAGTTAGCCATTTTTTTTTTTTTTTTTAGATATTCCTTGTTTTTGGTTTCATCTTTGAAAAACTTATACTTTTCTCATACAGGAATTTGTCAACTCCTGTCCATACAAACAAACTTCAGTCACATAGCAATCAGCTTTTGGCTATCACTTTAACCTATGGTACTTCCTTATTTTGCTTCTACTTACAAGGAAGCAAGTAATAAGACTATTTCTGCTAATTTTTTCTCAATTTGCATGAAGTAAATAGAAGCATAAGCTTTTTAACAATAATTTGTTGCAGAGATGTAGAGAAAGTTATGTGAATGGAACACATCAGATTTTTACAATATAAAAAGGCTAGAACATGTGTGTGACCAGCTCATGGCTAGGAAACTTGCAACGTTGATCAAGTAGCATCAATACAGATGGTCATAGAGATATTAAATAGAGATATACATCATACCAATGAAGAAATAAAATGTTTAAGGAATGAAACAGGAGGTCTAAAGGTAAAATTAAAGAAAAAATGGAAGATACATTCTATGCTAAAGTAACAACATGTGGAAATGTGGTGCAAGACATAGCTAGAACCAGTAAATGCCTACAGAAAGAAATAAAAGATCTCTCTGAAAAGAACAAAAAAACTGGAAGAAGAAAAGAGGATGTTACATGAAGAAAATAAAGAACTCAGAGAAGCAGTAATGCAATACAAATGAAGATATACAACCACAGCATTGCATGAAATGGACAGAGTTGTAAATAAGAATTGCAAGATGGCAGCTGAAGCAGGTTCTAAAACTACCAGAGGTTCAGATTTCTAACAAATTTGAAATTTTATCCACAGACAAGCAAGAGTAATAACAGTGCGAGACCAGTATGAGAACATTTAACCTCAACAGCAACAGATTTAAAAGCAATGTTGCTAAAGAAGAAAATATGCTAGTAATCTAAATAATTTCTTGCTTAAATGTTCAGGATGCACAACTCAAAGTATAAAGAGGTATTAGAGCACAGCAGTTGGGCAGAAAGATAAAATATTATTTTCCTAAAAACCCAAAGATAGTCATCCTCCGTATTGGAACAAATTCTGTATTCCAAAATACAAAACAGAAATAAAACATGTGCCCCGGCACAAGGTTGAAAAGATACACCAAGAGAGATAAAAACTGACACTGGAGTAAAACATGTTTCCCCATCAATGGTTTATGGCAATGGCATAAAAAGGTACATGGTCAAAATATGATTAAAATGGCACAGCTGATATTGTCGCAACCGCCTTTTCTACTAATAACTTGGGGAACTCGCTGTGGCTGCGAAAGGCAAATACAAAACTATTCTAACTGGATGCGACATGAGGGACGTATCCCCCATGCTAACTTATGGGAAATTAGCAAACTCAGGAGTAAAACAAGGAAATGTGGGAACAAAATCAAACTACTAAATTAAAACATGTTAATTCAAGAGTAATTCCAGCTAATTGATATATTAAACTTTTACCGGTTATGTTGACGCTGGATGGTGCGTAGCCAAAATCTGGGTGAACACTATAGCTCCATTATTAATTACATGATTACTAAAAACGTGCGATGCGCACCCCACGTCATCCCGCTGGCAAAGAGGCCGAAAAGCCACGCTCCCGTCGTTATTTTAAACTAACCTTTTCTCTACAATACAGCCAAAACAATAAAAATTAATTAGTCAATCATGCCACACTTAGAATGTGAATCCTAACGCAGTAGTACCACATTCTGCATGTGACAATATAATCTAGCTAAAATTACCTCCTCATAATGACAGGTGCATGAAGAGGTATTCCAACTGATAGGGAGGACTTCACCTCCTGAAGTTTGTTTTCTTGGGTGCCAGTCCACTAAGCACGATAAGATAAAACATAAAAAACACCAAAATGATTAAAAGAAACATAAGAGCTAAAACAATTGGGAAATAAAATAGCAGCCTTGGCAGTGGCGTCAGCAGTCTCATTACCTGGTAGGCTGACATGACTAGGTACCCAAACATATGAGACACTAATGCATAAGCATATTTCCAAAACAAGTCAAACATTCCAAAACATTTGGCAGTCTTTCACCTTTGAATCACATGATCTCTCCTGTTGATATACACACCCAGGAATGACTGGCCAGAATTTCTAAACCCAATTTAATTGTTTCTCTTAAGCAATTCTGTTCTGAAATCTATATCCTTGCATAGTTATATGTCATAAATCTTATAAAATCATAACTGTCTGAATACAATCAGAATGCAAATTACAGTACAAATGGTAATGGTGCTGTTTTACAAGGTTAGCATATATGACTGTTGTAAATGCATATCTAGGTTTCAAAAGGTGCAATGAAAGGGGAATTCAAAAGACAGATTGTCAAAGCACATCTGACTAAAGGTTTAGAAATGATGTCAATTAAAGAAAGACCCAACAAAATTTTGCTCATCCCCCAAGAATAATGTACAGGACATGATGATAGGACCAGAAACTGCATGTTATCCAAAAGCATGAACATCTAAGAAAGTGATACAATTGTAAAGGGAAACCTAGAATATGTTGGAATTGTAATGTTACGCTCTGCATTGTATATTTTCTCAAATATCACATTTAGGTTCCAAATAAAAAAAAGTTGAAGGTTTTGTTGGTTAGTATCTAACATTGAGCAGTTGGCAATGAAGCCATTCACTCTCTTGCACTCCAGTATTTTGATGAAAGGTTGGATATTGATTGAAAGCTGGGCATTTAGTAGGTGGTTTCTCTGCATATCTCCAAGTTCACTGAAAGGGCATACTGGAAATTTGCTATGCCAAATCTGGGTTAAAAATGTTGTTAAAGATTTATTATTACCAATTTTCCTTATCCCTTATCATTTTTCTAATAAACAATGCAAGGTTGAAACAACTGCCAAGCGTTCAGTATCCTTAATGACGATAACCCAAAATTTTGCACTTAGGCTTCAAGCGAATAAAATTTCTTCATATTCATTCTGAAAAGTGGATTGCCAGGATACAATTTTTTTTTTTAAAAGTTGAGAATATACATTAATTAAATATAAATTGGGAGCTAACAGGTTAAGTGAAATTGGCAAGGATTAAAAATAGCACCAATATGGAGGCAACAATGTGGATCAAGATGTATAAAATACACTGGAAAGCAAATAGAGGAGGGTTAAAAATGCTATTTACCCAACAAACTTATTGGGAGTCATTGAAGTGTTTCAAGGAAGTTTGCTCACAGTTCATGGAGTAGAAAGTGACAGATTTGCAGCATCCTGGATCATCCTGACATATTTCCCATTAGCATCAAACAAAGTTCTCTCTCCTTTACAGGTTTTCAGCTATACATTAAAACCAATGGGTGAGAAAATTATTAAAAGTGAATATGGTTCAAAGTAACCCATGAGAATAAGCTTTATTTACATAAAAACAAAAAATGCAAAATGCTAATTATGTATAAAAGTAATTTAGTTCTGCTCCATTAAAGAAAACATTAGAGAAAATGCAACTTTGCACAATATACAAGCTAAGCACATTTTAAAAAATTTAGAGATTTTACAGATATGAATGAACTTCTGACTGAACATTTTCTCTGGGGGCAACACATTATTTATACAGTAAAAGCTAGCTATTATGTCCTCAAAGGCTTCTAGGTATGTAAACTGCATACTTCAGTTCCAATGCTGTACAAATGAGAGGTTTCATAGTTCCGACTTAAGGACACTAATCCCAAACTTATTTTTCTTTGAAACAATAATAATCTACATAGCTTTATTAAAGGATAAGTTATAAGGTTTGATCTGCATAATATTGAGATAAATAATGTAAATTTAATAATTTTTATCGTTTAATGAATTAAATATTTGTGAAATGTATGTTAGGTAGTTATAGTTATGAAAATGATAGAAATAATATTGATTGTGTAAATAAGAAAATATATCAATCATAGAGATGATCCTACAATTATGGTGACTAATACATATTTAATAAAGCAGTGCTGGGAAAATGAGGATGTATGAAATGCAGAGGAAAATTTTATTCAAGTCAAAAGACAACAGTAGTTTTTAGTTTTTCTGTATGAGGTAGTTAAAACTGGAGATATTTCTCAGATTTACTGATATCACAATCCAGTTTTATACAAAAAGGTGTTAGCATGTAGTTTCTTCATTTTCTAAGCTAATATTCTCATGAAGATAAGACCAGCTTAAAGGTGTTAGATTAACTACCTTGAAGGAGAATTGGAATATTTAATACATTCAATAATTCACTAGCAGATAATAAACAGAAGCAGTTAATATCACAAAGGAACACAAACATGCACTTTTTGATTGTTGAAACATCATATACTGGACTAGTTATGACGAATGGGAGGTGCACTCTGTAGTGCCACAACAGCAATAAAAGCAATTCAGTTGAAGCTTATACCTGGCTGACAGGAGAATGGAAAGATTCTATATCAAAAATTGATGATAATATAGTCTATAAATTCTCAAAATATACAAAAATAACAATCCTTCCTATTAATATACTAATTCCCATTTTCTAGCATTTTTTTATTTTTATAGTGAAAAATATTTTTATTCTAATATAATGTATCTATATACAGTCACATAAATATTCAAACCTTAGTGCAGAGAATTCCTTGTGAGGTGTACTTTGCATGCTTGGTTCTGAGTGTAAAGGCTTTAAAATCTGCTTCTATTATGGGTTTCTTGCTTGCAAAAAACAGCCCACTTCCTGAAAATTGAATTAAGCAAAACAAATTGATTAATCTATATCGATGACTGTATCATAATGCAATGTTTAAGACATAATTAAAATCAAACACAAGAAAAGGTGTACAAAGAGTAGTTTTACAAACTGCAACCAGCGAATCCATTTTCATTAAAGTACATATACACACTGAGATAAAAAATCCATATTTTTAGTCCAATATGTTTTACATTTTTTTACAACTGTACAGAAATTTGAAACTGAAAATGTTACATATTTTTTAAAACACTGTTGCATGTATAAATCTAATATCGAAGGCCTCAGTTAGTGATGGGAGTATTCAAATGCAAAATGTTAATACATTCGATTCTTGGAAATGTTTCGAATTTTGAATGTTTTATTTGAATCCTTCACTTGGACAAGTTCTCGTTTGAGAAGGATGTATTCAAATACTGCACTCGGATAGGTGCACCGAAATGAATCAAGATCTCATCTTGAAAATAGCTTTATCTAAATCTGATTGGTGCTGTTACTTAAAGCTCATTTATACACTTGATGCTTGGTGGAGAAGAGCAGAGGGGTAAGTATGCTGGTAAACATCCTACAAGATAATCATCTGGCCAGGATGGAATATGAGAATATGCTATCAAATAAATGAATTACTTAATATCCCAAAGTTAACAAACGATACCCAATGCTTACATATACATGATCATAATATTTTACTTGTATATTGTGTTATAATAAAATGTGCAATGTGCGATCAGTTAGTGCAAGAATGAGCAATAATACTAGACATTGGAACTAAATTCTTATGTAATGCTCACGCAGTATGGATTTTCAAGAACAGTATATTGAATAAAATGGATCTTACCTAATTATCTATAATCTCCTGTTAATATGAATTTAACATTGAGAATAAGGCATTATTATACTAAATCTTACATCATAATAATTAACATGGATTATTATGCAAGTAGTCAATAATAACCAATTTGTTCGTTATTGTATCATTAGTACATTTTAGTAGCAGTCATCTAAACAATTCAATAATTATAATATGCCTCAATAGATTAACAAAATCAATCAGTAATTTTGAACATATGACAATAAAGGTCACCAACAAGATGCCTCCACATATATTTCACAAGTAAGATATATTTTAACCAATGCTTCTCTTACTGGTCCATGAATAATCCATTTTATTTTGCAAAGGAATTGTTGGATTTTAAAGGACCTATCGAATTAAAAAGTTTAAATTTCCCATTAACAATTACTAAGAGTGTGAAAACATGCAATGACTGTATCAAATTAAAATTTAATACGTTCGTGCTTAAATACTGCCTTAAAACAATATGTTAACCGTCTTTATTCAAATAAACTGTTTTCCTGTCATGATTAGCTTTAGAATCCCTGCAGCAATGTGTCCACACATACAGAGTTTATTAACGATTGCAGTGGAGTGGTCAGTGTTCTGTTCTTCTTAACCCAGCTGGGGCAGGGAATTTTTCTTTAACCAAAATTACTCCCTATTCCCCACAAAGTGTGAAGAATGAATGTGGAAGTGAACGTAAGTATTTCTTTTTAATAGTTAAAAAAAAAAAAAACAACTCAGCAGTTGTTTTTCAAGTCAAAGCCCCAATATAACTAAACAAGTTAAGGGGGCTAGTATATTAATGTGTTCTATTTACATGACTTACTCTACCTATTCTGCAAACTTTTCTTAGAAAACATTATTCTTATTACTTCATGCTAATTGAAATAAATATTAGCAGAATGATCTTATTAGTTAGTTCGTTGTAGATAGAAGGGTCTAAGGGAATGCACTAAGTTAAAATGATAGCCAAATGTTTTAAAAGCTGTCGCAATGTGATTGACTTTGAAATTTGATTCTTTTTGCAGGATTATGAGTAAAACAAAATAAACACTGATAACGACTTCCTGTTTGAGAAAAGTTCAAGTATATTAAAATTAAAACCAATAATAAGGAAATAAGGAATATCTTGGAAATCATTAACTGTATACAAAAAAACTTAAATGGCATAAATTATGAGTTTTGGCAAGAACCATATTTTTTGTCAGTAAGTTTTTGGCTATCTCTTTTGTTTACCAGTTATGCAAAAATCATTGTGAATGAAGAGGACTTCGAGGCTACTCCCAGGAAGTTCAAGACACACATTTTATTTGTCATGTAAATATCTTTAATATACAGAGCAATTTTTGAGAAAATCAAAATTTTCAAAAAATGTTTCCATGTAAAAAGTAGTTTGGGGTGGGGGATTTTCTTGAAAATCTTTGTCACATGTTTCTAAGATAGTAAACTTAAATATCGAGTTTGATATTTAATCAGCTTTTCATTTTTGAGTTACACTGTCACCCACTCTCACACGACCTTTTTCTAAAATGCTTTATTGGATAATTCAGGAGTCCTGAAAACATGTATTTCCAACAAAATCTTATATCAAATTTTTGGGTGAAATACAATACCTTCTCTATCCGCTATGTACCTTGTACATTCATATGTGCTAGAGAAAATAAAAAACAAAGCAAAACAAAATTTAAGTCAATGTGTGCTGCAGTGAATTGTTTAGGAATATACCATCCAAGATTAGAATTTGATGAACAACAAAGCAATTCACACAATGCAGCTATCAGACATTTATTTTTGTCACCCAATACATCCTGTGTATGAGAATATAAGTAAATCTAGCACCTAGTTGTCAGCAGTTCTTTCTGAGCATGTAGCTTAGAGTCAGATGCCCTAAGTGAAGTACTGTGTAGATTTTTATATTAAATATGTTAGCTTGTGTATCGTATTGAACATGAATCAGTTTTTGTTTTTTCTGTAACTATTACTTGGTTATACAGTTTTTAATAATGTAGTGTTGACTTAAAAGGGAGCCAACAGCCTCGAAATTGCAGTGGTTTGTTTCTTCATGTTCTAAGAAAATCGTTGGAGCGAGGAATTCATCTCTATAAGTACTACCATGGTGCCTGGTACAAAAAGGTCTGAAGTCTGGACCATTTAAAAAAAAAGTTAACATAATGTTGTAACTTGTGAAGTGGACAAAAGAGACTTAAAATATTTCGGCAATACAACAAACTTAAAATTGCATTTAAAGAGATGGCATCTGAGTCTTTTATTATCCAGTCAGTGCCTTTCTACAGACAACTGGAATCATCTGCTAGTGCTCAGAAATCAAGCTGCTTCATCTCGGGGAGAGACCACTGTTGGCACACCTGCAAAATGCCTGTCTTCAATATGAAAAATGCTGTAAATGATCATTTGTGGAAATTTCATCATCCTTATGTAGCGCATACATCAAATCTGAGTGTCAATGGAGCCATCAGCAAAAGCGAGAGGCAAGAATTTAGTGGGCTACTTCAAACACAGTGACGCTGCAAAAGCCAAACTCCATGCGTTCCAAGAACAGATGGGACTACCTGTGAGAAGTATAAAACAGGATGTGGCTATGAGGTGGAGTTCTATCTTAACAATGATGGAACGTTTGGTGCAAATTAAAGATTCGCTCATTGTTTCTTTAGCCAACCTTCCAAAGGCACCACTTAACTTGGAAGCAGAGGAATGGAATATACTTGTTGACTGTATACCCATTTTGAAACCAGTGGAAAAAATGTCCTCAGAATTGTCTGGTGAGAATTATCCATCAATTAACCTTGTAATTCCTTTATTTAGTGGCTTTTAGCATACACTTTAGACTGGGTGCATTTGAAGTTAATAAAATAACGACAAAGGCCACATTTCTGGAGCCTAGATTAAAGAAGATGGCATTTGGTATGGAAGTGAATGCTGCTAATGCACAGAAATGGAAGCTGAACAACTAACAAGGGTGGTTAATAGGGTACCCGAAGAAGAAGAAAGCACATGTCCTCTCTTCCTTTACCAGCTGCAAGGGAAGACGATTTCCTTGTGGAAACATTTTGATAGTAAAGTAGCCACTGCTAAAACCATAGTGACCATAATACTACTACACTGTGTAGAAATGCAATATTAGGAAAGAATGAAAAACCCACCAAAATTTTGGAAATGCCATAGATACTTATTCCCAGAACTTCACAAACTTCATTTAAAATATCTGTGTATTCCAGCAACTTCTGTTCCATTTGAGCCTTTTTTTTTTTCTTTTTTTTTCAAAAACTGGTCAATTAACAAGCGTGAGAAGAAATTGATTGTCGCCAAAGAATGTGGACAGAATTATTTTATTGAACAATTATTTCACATAAGGTATATGTTTCTATTCAATCAAATTTTATATAAATCTACCTCCTACCATTTATTTACTGTATCTTATTTCAATAACCATAATTATTGTTCATGAAATATGTTGTAATCTCAAAATATTAGTTAAAGAATGAATATTTTTTGTACAGTTATTACAAATGAGCATGTTTAAATTTTGTTAATACTATTTAATACCCACTTTTACTACATAGGCACTGCAGGTGATGACACATGATACATGGAACATAGATGGAGCACCAATGGAATGCGATGGTGGGGGAAATGGGGAACCTGGAGAAAACCTGCCCCTGCCTTCTCTGTCCATAGCAAAAGTCAGAGACAAAGATCAATAAATACAAATAATAGCGAAAGCTAAATATAAAATTCAATGTAAATGAAGCTAATCACAGCAAAAGCCACATATAGGTAGGTGAATTTAGAAAACTATTTCGAAAAATGATCAAACAAAAAAAGGAGTAAATATAATTAAATCCTCAGTTGAAAGGTAACCCTTTGATAAAAATTTAAAAATCTTATCTACCACTTGGTTAACATCTGCCAGTACTTCTGTAAGACAGACTGGCAGTTGCAGAGATTCCCATGTATGTGCTAGATGAACACACTCTTAACAATACACGACAGACTGACAAATGTTCTCTACATAGCAGACAGCTAGGAGCAGGATTGCCCTCCGTGGTGTAATGGTTACCATGCTGACTTTATATACCCAAGTTCGCGGGTTCAAACCTGGCAGAGGAGGATGGATTTTTTCGGGTGTAAAAATCCTTAGCATGGCTTCCTTCGGAAGAGAAGTAAAGTCGTTGGTCCCGTGTCATAGATTTACGGCACGTAAAAGTACCTCAAGCCTGATAGAGAGGCCTCTGAGCAAAATTAAGAGGTCTTTCATGCCCAGTATACAGTGGGACACTGAGAACCACAGCAATTAAAGAGCATCCATAAATAAAATGCCATTTACATTTTTTTGTTAGGAGCAGGTTCTCTCTTAAGAAGATAACTATGTGTAAAAATGCACTGACGAATATGCAATCAAGCCAAAATCACTTCCTCACATTGAGATAGATGAGAGGAAGTTACTCAGTTTATTGGAAGGTCCTTCACAACTCTAAGTTTGTTTCCGCAGAGAACTGACCACTCTTCATGCCCAATCAAAAGTACAGCTCTGCATACAACAAGCTTAAAGTCTTCCAATGTTACTTAAGAAATTATAGTACTAGGCTCTGTGGTTGCCCTCTTTGCTGCCAAATCTGCCAGTTCTTTCCCCGGCAGGCCAATATGACCAGGAAACATACGCTGGAAGCATATAAGGCATGTAGGACATCCTGGAACCATGGATCTCCCAATCTCCAGCTGGTTGCTTTACCATTGAGCTACCATGGCAACATGCCGGCATAGCATTTAATTTCTCAACTGACTTTCATGTTTCCCGATAAGTTCACAAGGTGATCTCAAATTATTTTGTGATGACATACCCCAATGGCAACTTACAATGTTGTAAGTACTTTAAGTCCTGAGCTTCATAGTACAGCCAACCATTATGGTCAATTATTGTTAATTTAATTGGTTTTTTTCACACAAACTGTGTGTAGGACAGGAGTAGTAGAGTCAGACTGAAAAATTTAAAAGGAGAAACCTTGAGATTCTACTTGAATCTTAAAAGGAAGAAACTCATCGAATAATTATCTGAGTCAGACACTTGAATGAAGGCACTGTCAAAAGTGTTAGCTATGTCAAACGTATCAACAATTCCTTCAGCTTCTATAAGACCAGACATTGGTATATGACTGGATTTTCCAGCCATGCCTTAACTTATCCCATACGACAGAGGAAGGTGTATGTCGATTAAATGAAGCTACAAACTTGCTCCATGATGTCTTTTTGCTATCCTTAATAATCTGTCTAGATTTGGCATGTATCTTCTTATACTGTCACAGGTTACCCAGTGTTGGGCAATGCTGAAAAAGGCTAAAAGCATGCCTGTGAGCGCGAATGGCATTCTAGCATTCATCCATCCACCAAGATATCAGAAATCGTCGACAGGATTGGACAGTGGAGCATGGAATAGACTGCTTAGCAGCATCAAGAATATTTTTCATGAGATGTTCCACTAAAACATTCACAGGCTTGCTCCTTGTAATCAAAAAAACCAACCAGGAGTAAAGGTTCCAATTGGCTTGATCTAAGCGCCTTCTGGGTAGATGTGTCGAACATGAATTTTGAAATAAGAGACTAATAAGACACACAAAGTGGTCACTAGATTGTAGCTCAGAGATGATATTCCACTGCAAGGAAAATGCTAACTGTGGTGAACAAACTGCTATATCCAAGTGTGAAAAAATGTTGAACACACCAGAAAGAGGCGCTCAGGAGTGCTAGGTTATAATTGTCCAAGAAACAGGCAATTAACTTACCTCTTGCACAAGCCTGAGGTGAGCCCAAAAGTAGATGGTGGGCATTCACATCGCCTACCAACAGAAAAGGTGTTTCCTAAATCAGTGACAGAGAGGTCATCAGATAGAGGCAGATAAATATTACAAATGGTGAATCTAGGGGATGGCAGTTTAATCCTTACAGCGACTGGCTGGATGTCAGATAAGAATACTGATTCCGTGAATATATCATCTCTGATAAGCATCATAGTGCCTCATGTGTAGGTACACCCTCTTTCGGTGATAAATCACACCTTACAAGGATGTACTGTTTGATTTTAATGCTATCTTGTGGATGGAGCTTAGTCTCTTGCAAACATACGACCACTGAATCACTCTGGTTAAGCAAGATAAGATAAGATTTTTATTCACCAAAAGAATTACATGAATTCAAAGGCTTCGTCAGGTAACAAATTACAACTTACATTTCTGTAATGCAACTTACAACTAGTATGTACAATTTAAAGAAACTTAAACAAGATATTAATAATTTACACAAGAGGGTGGTGCTGCCTCTTTTGTCATTGTTCTTCTGGCAGAGAGGGCAGTATTCTCCTGCTCCATTTCTTCCACTAAGAAGGACCCCTTTCTAATTGAAAATTTGGTTCAAGTACCTCAAACTGATTGGAAATAGAGATTGGCGAGAGTGAATGTTGCTGACATGAGTACCTCCCAGAAGAAGATCTGCACTGAGATTTATTTGGACTTCTTTTACCTTCATAGTTTTGGGGTAGACTTCATGCTTTCTTTGAGGAAGTCAGTTGTCTCTTTCAAGTGCTTTATATATTATCAATTTATTACATTGACAGTCATGTTGGTCGACGTCGATTGCTTTGGTGGCAATGTAGCTGTAGCGCTTTTTACACTTCCAGGTGAAGCAGTTGTTGATAAGGACTTAGATGTCAAAGTTAAAGGCCTAGGAAGTGACTGGAGAGAACCTTTTCTGCAATAGTGGCCCCATTTATATCGCAGGTCTGAATTACGATTTCCCAACTTAGTACCAATTTAGCTGCATCTGAAGTATAGGTACCACACTTCGGTACAGAGGTTGGCGTACTCGTAAGAGTTTCCGGGCTTCCAAGAAGGACACCTCTTTAACCAGAATCTCCTCAATCACTTTTTCCTCTACAAAATGGGAATAATTGCAGGAACTTGACGGATGTTCACCGTTGCAATTGACGTATGTTGGAGCTGACATGCATTCTTCAACATGCCAAAAATCACTAGTTGACACAGATAGACTTGCCATTGTAGAATTCATTGGTGTGGCCAAATCGCTGACATTTATTACATCTGAGTGGGTTTGCTATCTACGGTCTAACCTCGATGTCTTCATACCCTACCATAATCCTTTGTGGGAGATCTACCCAATCAAAGGTAAAAACTGGGTATGAGTAGGCATGAATTCTACATTTACCTTTCTTTGAACACGATGCACAGCTGTGATGCCTGATCAACAAGATTTTCTTGAATTTCCTCTCTGGTCAAACCATCCAATGCAGGTGTTTATCACACTGCGTGAGGAGTTCAAGGTCTTGTGCGTGTCCACCTCACTGGATAGTTAGCTAATTATTTTGGCCTTATGTAGTTTCGTAGCCTGGGATGATGATTGTGCTTCTACAGGAGCGTGCTGTTATGGGCTCTAATGTACGATTTTACTGGACCAGCAACTTGATCAAGACCCTGTTGAATCACAAAAGAACTCATGTTTGAGAACTTTCCTCCTTTGTCTGTTCTATTAGCAATCAAGAAGCGAATACCAATACATATGACTACTACTTTTCCTAACTCAATACCATATTTAATGGATGTTTTTATTTTTGCCATGAAAAAGTTTTTAATTTGTCATTTTCCAGTGCTCCCCCACCCACCATGAAGTACAACGAGGGGTCATCCCACTCAGCTAACAGGGTTACACAGGGGATATAGTGGGTTTGCCATCCCACTCTCCCTGGGGTTTGGTATTGCACCTAGTCCTGGCCGATTCACTAGGGATGGGTTAGTCCCTCATCTCCCATTTAGGTGAAGCAGAAATCAAAGCGGTGCACCCTCCCTAGCCACTGAAAAGACAGACAGCCCAGGCACAGATATGTAAACCTCAACCAACCAGGATATCCCTTTCTAAAGACATGGGTCTGCAAGCATGCCTACATGTGAGTGGGCATATTTGCTGACTCCCTCGCCACTCAGAGGAATCCACATCAAGAGAGTCAGGGTTGCTCGGGACCCCAGGTGCACCAAACTTGTACCTCTGTAGTTGACCCCTGGGGGTTGGCAAGTCATAAGAGGTAGACAATCTCTTATTATCCACAAATGTAAAGTGGAACGAAATATTATAAGATGGATTGCACACTAGTGTGAAACATGGTCACTTTTAACACAACACTGTTTTGCATAATCACTGATCACTTTTGCCTTTTTTTACATGTTTTGATATACTGGTCACATTTTCCATCACACTCGAGATATATACGTTGCTGTCAGTTCATGATATGTTTTGTCTCTGCACATTAGATGGAGGAATCCATGGATGCTGCAATACAAAACTTGTGACGGTAGTAGGAAGACTGTTTAAAAGACCTCCACAAGGAAAGTCTCCCATCCAGTATATAAACAAGTCAGCTTCTCATCATCTTCAATACTTCTGTTAATTGCTTCATATAGGAAGATTTGACTTTTCCAGTGTGTATAGATTAGTTATGCAACATGAGGTCACATGATTTCTATGCTGCATGTAATTATTGGATCTTTGCTTTGAAACAATTCCTTCAGTTTTTGAGTTTGAATTGTACTAATTTCACTTATTGGTTAATTCCATGGGAAAGTATTTGTCAATCGTTTCGTATAGGAAGATTTTACTTTTTCCAATGTTTATAGAATAGCTCTGCAACATGAGGTCACATGATTTCTATACCACACATTATTGGATCTTTGCTTTGAAACAATTTCTTTTGTTTTTACTTTCTCTACACATACCATGCACATAGTGTATAGAGAAGGTATTGCACTCCACCTAAAAAATCAATACCGAGATTTCACTGGAAATTAATGTTTTAGGGTCCCCTGTATCTAAAAAAAAGCATTTTCTAAAAAAGGTTTGTGTGTGTGTGTGTACATGTGTGTCTGTGAACACGATAACTCAAAAACGAAAAGTCGGTAAAATACCAAACTTGGTATTTAAATTTAGTATATTCCAGGGATGTGACATGAAGATTTTGAGAAAAATCCCTCCACCCTCAACTACCCTTTACATGGAACTTTTTTCAAAAATTTTGATTTTCTCAAAAATGGCTCTAATGATTTTGATTAAAATTTTGTATATCAAAGATATTTACCTGACAAATAAAATGTATATCTTGAATTTTCTGGAAATAGCCTCTGAAGAGTATTTTATTCTGGATGAATTTTACGGAATTTTGAATAACTGCTAAACCGTAAGAGATGGACAAAAACTTACAACAAGAAAAATGTAGAGCACGTTAAAACACACAATTTATGTTAAATGCATTTTTTTCGTGGAGTTCATCATTTTTGAGACATTTCTTGTTTTTGGTTTCTGCTTTGAAAAACTTATACTTTTCTCATACAGAAATTTGTCAACTGCTGTCCATACAAACAAAGGAACTTTGTGACATAGCAACCAGCTTTTGACTATTGCTTTAACCTATAGTAATCTCTTATTTCGCTTCTACTTATAAGGAAGCAAGTAATAAGACTATTTCTGCTAATTTTTTCTGATTAGCATGAAGTAAACAGAAGTATAGGCTTTTTAAGAATAATTTGTTGCAGATATGTAGAGAAAGTCATGTGAATAGTGCACATCAGATTTTTAGTTCATATAGTACTAATTTCACTTATTAGTTGATTCCATGGGAAAGTAGGCATAGGACATACATTTTTAAATTTGGAATCAAGTTGAGATTATCATATGAAACTACGGGCATGTGCAAAACGAAGCCTGGTTGTTTACCCAGTAGGAAGGAATGAACAATGCTGTTCAAATGAAGGTGTGCAAGAAGTAGCCTGGTTGGTAACCATTAGCCCACTTGTTGTCAGTAAATTATATCCCTCAATCTTTCGAGCAATCATTTTTGACATAGGTACATCAGAATACTACACATGCTGCAGTTCTATTGCCAAAATAATGGATTGTGAAAAGATTATGTACTAAGGAATTAGGCTTATCCTGATTACCAGAATATATATACATATTAGCTGAAAGAACTGGTAGCTGAAATGTATATCAATAGTACATAAGTACATTTAATAAAATCTGAGATTATACATTCCACAGACATTGTCCAGTTTCAGTAAACAAACAAACTGAGATTAGTATGCTGTATTATTGCTATTGGAGATGCTAGTTGCACTATTAAGTACCTAAAAAAAAAAAAAAAAACATTTCACTCTCACTACTGCTGGAATCCATCACCCAATTTTGCAACTACTTCATCTTAGTAAAAAGTGACCAACCTGGTAACAAACCAGGGTTCATCAAGCCCAACAACCAAAGGGTAGTGAGTGACCAAAGCAGTAACAAATCAGGCTCCATCTTGCATGCACCCTATTGCACAAATAGTGAATATTCTATAAATAGCTTTTACTGCTGCAAATTTTAAACACAATTAGAAGCACTGTTATCTGATTGGAGGGAAGTTTGAAGAAGGTTCCCTGTGAAGATTATTCCCCAAGAAAGCAGTCAATAAGCCTTTAAAATCTAGAAGTATTTAACATTTCATTATAATCATTTCTATACCATACTGTACTGAAAAAATGCTATGACATTGACATTTTCAGTCTACCCTACCTATCCAACTCCTGTCCTACACACGGCTTGTGTGAAAAACAATTAAATCAGTGTAATTTTTGTTTTTCATAGTGCATATGGGGCCAAGTCATACTGCTTAACCTTTACCATGCTAATTTCATATACTTAAGGTCGCAGGCTCAAACCTGGTGGAGGAGGATGGATTTTTTCAGGCGTAAAAATCCTTATGATGGCTTCCTTCAGAAATAAGTAAAGATGTTGGTCCCGTGTGGTAGATTTACGGCATGTAAAAGCACCTCAAGCCTAATAAAAGAGGCCTCTGAGCAAAATTAAGCAGTCTTTCACGCCCAATTTAGAATGGGGACGCTGAGAACAACAGCAGTTAAAGAGCTTCCATACATAAAACTACATTTATATTTATATTGCTTAACCTGAGATGAATAACATAAATTTAATAGAAGAATCAGTTTTCATATGTGTGAGTGTGGCACATTAGAATTTCATAATTCTGCATTGTAAAAATGTAATTTCTTATTTGAAATTTAATATTCTCTCAATCTTGAAAGACCCGAGTAGTAAATAATATGTTTAAAACAAGTAATTTGATCCAGCCCCATTCGTGCCTAACCTAGAATTGTTTTAGTCATTATATAGTGTGCATACTTATTGATACAACTGTAAATGACTACCTTATTAAAATAAAAGCTTGAAATTAATTGTTTTCAAGATAATATTTCAGAACATTTTAGATAAATGTATTTTCATAAAACATTGATAGTTGAGGAGTATCATTGTCTCTGTGCCATACTTGTTTTTACTGTTATGCAGCTATATTGATAAGATTGTACCTGACTGCAATGTTAAAATTAAGTCTAGAGCCAGGATAAGGATGTACAGGATGGCAAACATGATATCAAATTCATTACTATTTTGAGGGTGCAAAACAATTCAGTTATGTTACTCCATATTAGTACAAATATAAGAGTGAATAAGTGAAGGTGATAGAACGAGTTACAGGGCAAAGGTTGCCTGCACTCAATGAGTGCCAGTTCTCAGTGTTATGATCCAGAGAAAGCTTCACCTCATATTTTGAAATTAGCAATTCTTTTAGCCTCCAGCTTTAAAATAATTATTGACTTTAGATAAATCTATTCTCACAGAATCAATTGTTCAGTGTTGTTCTTTTGTGGAAATTTTTACATTTTGGATATGCACCTTTGTTTGTTTGTTCATTTGGTCCCACTGTGAGCAAAAGCTCAGGGACGTTGAACATATGATACAAATGGAACATGCATCATGACCAATAGAACACCCATCACCAATAATACTATTATTTCTCTCTATCTTTCTAATAAAGAAAGAAGATAAAATTAAAAATATTTTCCTTTTTTTTTTATTTTTAAGCAAGAGTAAACCTACATCACATGCTATAAATTACCATCATGTATTATCTGCCATACATTTAATATTTACTTGTAGGGATATTAAGGAACTTCTCAACAGTATATGGGGAATGGTATATAAGGAAATTTTAAAATTTTTCTTAAAGATTTTGTTGACTATGATTACCTAATAGCTTGAGATAACTTGGAAGGTTGTGATATATTTTTATTGCATAGTAACATCCTTTTTGAAACAATTTTAAGCTATTTACTGATCTATGTAAATCACCTGCCTGCTTTGTACTGTGATCATGCACAGCAAGATTTGTTGTAAAGTTGTCATAATTATCTGCAAGATAGTTCAGCAGAGAATATATGTATTCGCCTGCAAGAGTAAGAATTTCTTGGGTTCTATATATAATGGCCTACAAGAATGATGGGAAGCAATGCCACAAATAATACATACAGCCCTTTTTTGTAATATAAACACTTGCCTGCTTTGTGCCTTTCATACAATTAGAAATAATGTTCCCTTTGTGTTCAGACGAGTTCCACTATACTTAAATGTCAATATTTGGTAAATACGCTGGATACAAATGTTGTTGAGAAATGAGGTTGCTGTTATGACAGCCAAATTTGTTTATGCTTCTCTTCTGGAAAACCAAACATACGCTATTTGCCCAATTTTAGTAAGTACTTACTTCCTAAAGGATGACAAATAAGCAGTGGCACTCTAGTTGGAGTTCGAAACAATTTTACTTCATCTTTTAAAATCATTAAAAAGATGAACAATACAGATAAAATATAAATAATTAAACTAAACATATGGAAAAATAAATATCACTTCAAAATTTATTTTTATAATCCCCCAAATCTTGAAAATATATAATAAATTCAAATACAATCATAATAATTGGAGATTTCAATGCCCATTCAAGACTATGGGGATATGACAAACAAAACAATTCTGGAAAGATCATAGAAGACCTACTAAATTCAACAACTACAGAAGCTATTTACCACAAAGAAGACTCACCAACCTTTATCCACTATTCTGGTGCTGGTACCAACCCTGACCTACTTTTAGTATCCTCAGATTTATACTCGTCAACTTCCAAACAAATCTTAGAAGATCCAGGCTCAGGACACAAACTATAATTGCCACTATTCAACTTCAAAAGAAAAATTTAACTCCTATAAACCATAAACCTAGAAGGAACTTTAAAAAAGCAAAATGAAAACATTTTACAAATGATTTAAAAACCATATTTGAAACAACAGTAAACGAATCAACAATATCAGATAAATTAAACAAAGATCTATGTGATACAATTTTGAAAACAGCAAAAAATATATACCAAGAGGATTTACTAAAAACTAACTATAAACCTTTTTGGAACTCACAAGTAGACAAAATGAAAAAAGAATGAGACCAGGCTAGAATGACAGCAGAAAAATCTAAATATCCGAAAGAAGTACAAAATTGGAAAAAATTAAGTGCTCAATTCAAAAAAGTAATTAACAAAACCAAAAGAGAACATTTTAATAATTTTCTACAGAACATGGACTATAGAAAAGATACACAATAAGCATACAGATTCATACACAACATTCAAAACAAGAAAGACAGCCTGCTTGGGTAGTGTGGTGGTAGCGTGTCTACTTCACATTCAAAAGGTCATGAGTTCAAATCTCGCTTAGGGTGAGTTACCCGGATAAGGTTTTTTTTTTTTTTGGGGGGGGGGGGGGTTCCCTTATCCTGAGAAGACGAATGTCAAGTAACTTTAAGCTCCATGGACCCCGAGATCATTTGAGCATCATTTCACCAATTTCATACATCGATTAACCAGGTTAAAGGACGTTAGGCCAAAAAAAAAAAAAAAAAAAAGAAACTTTTATTTATAATAATATAATAATTACAGATGAACTTGAAATAGCTAATAAATTTAATAAATACTACACTAATACCTA
Source organism: Hymenopus coronatus (assembly GCA_030762935.1). Classification (NCBI taxonomy): domain Eukaryota; kingdom Metazoa; phylum Arthropoda; class Insecta; order Mantodea; family Hymenopodidae; genus Hymenopus; species Hymenopus coronatus. The sequence continues at coordinate 118,137,509 of CM060882.1, forward strand.
TAAGTTAACTGCAAATACCAAAAAAGAACAAAAAATATTGAAGAAAAACATTAAAGAATACATAAAATCAACAACTAAACTTAAAGATAATATACATGTAATCAGGAATTCAATATTAAAGAATTGAACATTGCAATTATAACTTAAAATTGAAAAAATCTCCAGGACCTGATAATATACATACAGAATTCATCAAACATGTGGGAAAAAAAAGCAAAATTAAGACTCCTAAATCTCTATATTTGTCATGGAATACAAAAGTACCAGTTGAAAGGAAGAAAGCAATAATACCTATTTTGAAATCAAACACACCAGCAGTTTAAATTGGTTTCTAGAAAAAAATAGCTTAATTTCAACTAAACAAGCAGGATTTAGAAAACACCATTCAATAAACGAACATATTTTAAATCTTAGTCAAGACATTAAAAATGCTTTAAATAAAAAAGAAGACACTCTAGCAATATTTATTGACTTTCAAGGAGCATATGATTGTATTTGGAGATACAAACTACTTGATAAACTTAAAATTCTAGGAATCCAAGGCAAAATGTTACATTGGATCAGTGAATTCATTATTCAATGCTTAATTGCTACCAAATATAATATTATTATCAAAATATCAACAGACACACTGTGATGTACCTCAAGGCATATCCTTAGTACTATATTTAATATTTATATCAATGATCTTCCATATTAATTACAAAAAAATATAATAAAAAATCTTAATGTTTGTTGATGATGTAGTCTTAAGTAATTCTAAACCGAAAATTCAAAATCAACAATAAATATAGCACAACAATCCTTGACATTACAGAATTGGACATCTAATAATTTACTGAAAATTAATACACAGAAAACAAATTATCAACTATTTAGACTAAGAAAGAAACCAATAAATATTTCCCTTCAACTAAAAAAAAAAAACTCTCACAGAAACACGTGAAGCCAAATATTTAGGTATTGTTTTTGATACAAAATTAACAAAAAACACATTGACATAAAAAAAAAAAGAAAGAAAAAAAAAATGGGGAAAAAATTACCACCATTAAAAAGACTGGCAGACAAGAAATGGGGAAGCACTACACAAACTTTAAACACTTTTTACAAGATATATATTAAACCAACATTTAAGTATTGTGAAGAGATATTAATAACTGCAAGTTCATCGCCAAGTAACTGGAGCTATTAAAACTACCCCAGTACTTGCTCTACAAATTTTAACAAATAATCCAAGACTTGAACTTGACATTGTACAAGCAGCCATCATACAATATGAAAAATTAATCAGACTACCTTATGACTGGGAGAAAAGAAAACCACAAGTAAACCTAAAAACTCAACAAAATTTCCTTAATAAAGTCAAAGAAATGAAACATACCTTTATGTAATAACACATCCAGAATCACTACATCACCAAGAAAATCCTCTGTAGAAACTTTTAGACTCCTAACAAACCATGACTGTCTGAATAAACATTTATTCAGGATTGGTATAGTGAGATCTTCTGTGTCCTTTCTGTACACTTAAAGAAGATATCGCTGGAAATCACCTACTCCGCTGCCCAACCTTTAGTCAATGTGATAATATAACATCAAAATACTGGAATGCAAGAGAGCGAATAGCTTCACTGCCAACTGCTCAACATTAGCTACCAACCAAGCATCAGTGCTGCCAGTATGCAGAATTTTGTCCCACAAAAATTCTGCTGTCGCTTTCAAGCACACTTAAAAATCATCAGTCTGTGCTGGGTTTGAACACTATATCTTCGGATAAAAATTCAATAAAATAGAGAAACTGAAGGTGAACGGAACCCTTTGGAACCCTTCCTATTTTGAAACAATGGAGCCGTTTTTTTTTTTTTTAATTTTTAACGAAAGCAATTTAAAGCATTATACACTTTTTCAACTTGAATGAAATAAAATGTGTTTTAATTCAAAGATTTGCTTATATGTCCTGAAAAGAGAAAAAACAATTAGGAACACTAGTTTTAACTTAAGTAAAAAAGAAAGAAAAAAATATATAATTTTCACCTAAGCGTTCAATAAAGAAGCGCAAATTTGATCACTTTATTTAACAATTTATGGAAATATGTTAAAAAGGCATTAATCGAATATAGCACTTAATGAAGAGATTAACAACTTAAATATTCAATAAAATAAAATAATGTGCCTCTAATACTGTTTATAATGGACAGCATATATGAGGTTGAGTTAAAGTTATGCTTTACTGTGGTTAAAGTATAAATGAAGTTAAATCCTTCAAGTCAACACTGCATTTTAACTCCAACATACATTTTCATATATCTACACAAAACAAAAATGTTAAACTGTGACAAAAAGAAAAAAAAAAAACTCTCAAGAAAGTGAGGATAATGGAAAACAACTGGGATGTTCTATCATATACTTCAATATGCATTACCACAATTTGACAGCAAGCAAGAAATGTATAATACGTAAAGAAAGTCATTTCCTGTAGAAATCTCATTTGTATAGATGATTGGACTTGTTTGTACTCACCCAACATACAGAAATTGGTTTTCACAGAATAATCTCCTACATCGTATATGAAGTATGGAAATTCTTCTTTCAGCTTATCTATTAATACTAAAGAATAAGAGCGTTCCCACACTTCTTGGAGGCATAAAAAGTCCACCAATGGAAACTCCACCTTTACACTTGAATGTTTACCCATCAGTATGCCTTTCTCCTCAATATTAAAGACGTGCTTTCCTGTATGGCCTAAGATCCTTTCTGCAATTTGAACGGCTCGGGAATATGCGCCTTTAAGGTTATTTATCCTACCCAATAATTCCGGTGCCAACAAGACATTTGCGGATGCAAATGTAAATATATTCCTACAGTCTTTATCAACTAAAGTGTCAGTTTCCTTAAAATTAACGTATGTGTATTTGTTTTGTGATCCTGAGCAACACAGAAATAGCCAAATAAATCCTCCAACTACGCCGAAAGGCAATATCGCCGCTAATAATGTAGCATATATTGGTCCAAAGATAAAGTAATCAAAAAGTTTGTACTGAGGGTACTGCTTGTCGCAAATAGTTGAGACATAACAGGAGGCAAAATGATTAGCGAGAGTTAAACTTGGGCTCATCAAAAGAAACGATAACTCATCTAACCATTTTCCTATTAAGTTGGAATATCGGTTGGATACATACATCTTGTATGCGATTAGTCATACGAATTCAACAGTAAATAATACGTAAATATTAAGTTCATGCATCTGTTATCATGCGTTGTTAGGTATAAATATATGACAATGAAAATTTCCAGCTAATTTTGATTGTCACTTCACTCTGACATCACCATTAAAAATAATAATTGAATTCCCGCAGCGCAAACAAACGAGGACAACCAATCAAAGTGTATATCACTGCTTCCTAGATATACCATGTAATGACTCTAGTAATCAGCTGTCAAAGAAGGTGGCCTATAAATTCTACCTAATTGAACCAGAGACCTCTTGTAGCGCTTAAAGCACGCCAAAACCATCGGATGAATGTTTCTAAGTAGACCGGAACATTTGAAACAATAGAAAAAATGTAATACTTGGCATTTTAAAATAAACAGTCGGATTCTATACGACCATTTTTACTTTTCTCATCTGTTAGTTGGAGAAGTTATTGCACTCCAAATAAAAATTCAATACCGAGGCGCGCACACACATAGTCGCCCTCCTTGGTGTAATGGTTACCATGCTGACTTCATATACCCAAAGTCGCGGGCGTAAAAATCCTTAGCATGGCTTCCTTCGGAAGGTCCCGTGTCGTAGATTTACGGCACGTAAAAGAACCTCAAGCCTGATTGAGAGGCCTCTGAGCAAAATTAAGCTGTCTTTCACGCCCAATTTAGAATGGGTCGTCCATAAATAACACGACATTTTTATACATACATAACATTAACATTGCTTCATCGGAATACACCTATAGCACCCCATCTACCCCCGAAAAAAACATTTTCCAAAACAGGTACCTATGTGTGTCAAAAACGAAAAGACAGTAAAATACTAAACATGGTACTTAAGGTTTCTATCATTTAAGGATGCGGCACGAAGATTTTAAGAACATTTCCCTCTCTGCAAATTACATGGACAAAATTTGTAAAATGTTGATTTTCTCAAAAATTGCTTTAACGATTTTGATTAAATGATCGTATATTAAAATATTTACATGACAAATAGAATGTTTATCTGGAATTTTCTGGGAATATCATCTGAAGACCTCTTTATTTTGGACGAATTTTGCATAACTAGTAAATCTTGATAGACAAATATTTACCTTACAAAAATGTAAACCTTGTTAAAATACACAATTTATGTCATATCCATTATATATTCTGTGTTATTGGCTTCAGTTTTAAAATACTACAAACTTTTCTCATACGGGAATTTACTGTCAATGTAAAGACACAATGAGCTTTTAAAAGATTTGGCTATCGTTTAAGCCTAGTGCATTTCCCTTCCACTTACTTAATAAGAGGATTTCTGCTAGTGTTTATCTCGATTAGCATGAACTATATAGAAGAATAAACTTTTTAACATTAATTGGTCTTTTGCTGACCCCTTTTGGGGCTATTCTGGAACCCGAAATTGGTGAATATGGTTTTTCCAACAATATGGATATTTTTTTTATTGTTTCATTTGTATAGCCCCCTTTAATATCAATGGTCATATCGGGAGCTGTGACTTGTGAAACTGTAGTTTCAGAACATTAGGTTAAACTTTATTTTACTAAACACACGCACATTCATACTTCCAGACTCTGCGGGGGATAGGGAATAATTCTGGCTAAAGAAAAATACCCCGTCCCAGCCGGGAATCGAACCCGGAACCTCCGGGTGAGTAATCAGCTCGCTGACCACTCGACAACGGAGCCAGTCCATATGGAAATTGAATCGGCTGTTCTGGTCATCTTGGAGATGGCTACACCGGAAACACATTCGAATATAGTTACTTCGTTTATAGTTATCTATGATAGTTACGGAGATAAATAGGGCACCTAGTGCGGTGACATCACGGGATGGGGCAACTGTGCCGCCCCTTTGCTTAGATATAATTATAGAGATGTTGGAACTATAGAGAGTTTGGGTCGTGATATTAATGAATTTCAACCCTTAAACATTAGAAAATGGTTATCCCAACATAGTGATGGAGCCATGCATTTCAATAAATGTAATTGTAACTTGCATTTGAATAAATATGGTTTCAATCAACTTGAAGTGTATTTTGCAACGCATCAGAAAGCTAATTATTTTTGGTCTTGGATTTTAATGCAATTCACGAAACTAAATCTTTTATACCGTCGTAAAATCTACATGTTTCGAGAGTTATTCGAGAGGTGGATTTAGATGTCACCGAGGAGCTTACTGAAACTCACGCCTTGGAGGCGCGTCGGATTTAAAAGGAAAATTATTGAGGGTGGACAGCCCGTGTATGTGTCTGCTATGACGGTTAAATTGACTTCGCATGCGCAACAGCTATCCGCCTTTGTCATGCTTTATTATAAGTGTTTGAGGTCCCGCCTTTTACCGAGCATTTATATATCTGTTGGGATTGTGACACATTTTGCAGGAGTGTCAAACATTGTATGAAATATAAGCAGGACCATTTGAATTACCAAGTGAAATATTTGATACAGTTTTGAAATTCATTAATTGCAAGCAAGGTCATTCTAAATTATATTTGAAGAAATGTTCGGCCTTTATGTTGCAGAAAAATATAATTACCGGTGTCGGCTTATGAGACGAGGCAAATGCCGAGGGTAACAAAGCTTACGCGATATTGTGAAGGTGTCTTTGTTAAAATCGAACCTTAATCAGTTATTTCCGGCTCCTGCTGGCTCTGAGTCTACACCTGAGATGCCACTTAACTTTTATGCATAGTCTAAGGAAAGAGAGATGGACATGACTAAGCCGGCCTTTAAATGTAAATGTCCTATGGCTTCTAAAGCTTCGGAGACTGAGGGAAGGTTCGTATTGCACCTCAAGGGAGGTGGCCGGAGGTCCCAGGTATAGACATTTTTGATACATCGTAGTCCTCTATAAAGGGGAGCGAGGAGCCCGAAATTTTGCCATCCACTAGCAGGGATGACAGGGTGGCGTCTCAAAAGGAAATTCCGGGAGGTGAAACGCCGCCACTCGCAAAATAGAGAACAAAAAATGCTAATATTGTTTAAAACTGATTAAGGCCAGCTGAAATCTTCGTTGTCGGAGCATGAAAAAGGCTATGGCAATATATTGCACTCGGTGGGAGGAAAAGTTAGATACAGTTTAATAATGCTCATCTATGTCGCAGCAGCATGTTCCTTTTAAAGCCTTATATTGAAACACACTTGGTATTAGGCGCAAGGTTCTGGAATTTCGTCAATTTCTGTCTCAGCATCACCTGGTTGCATTTGCATTGAAACATTTCAATTCTGGGTATCAGATTTTTCTCAACTACCTTGCAACTCCTGGAGGCAGGTTCTGATGGGTGTCCACGCATCCTTGATACGGAAATCCGGAGGCCACTTCGTCTCGGGGGTGTAAGCGTGACCATAGGGCCTTTAACGATAGTTAGTAACTATGCGACTGGCCATACTTTAATTACATTGAATGAGAGGCTACTATATAACCGACTAGTATTAATTAGCTTGTGTATGGTGATACATATTTCGTAAGAAAGCCAGAGCCATTGGGTCGCTCGTTTCTGCCTCCAGTATTGCGTTAGATCGACGGTACATAATTGGAAATTAGTTTCGGAACATTATAAAACATGACTAGGAGTGCCACATCAACAGGATTCCCCAGCTGACTTGATATTTGCAACCATGGACTTGGGACAATTATAACTACGTATATTGTAATTTGGATACTAAGGGGAACGATCGCTTTCCTTTCACCACCAGCATTACTATGCAGTTATCAAGAGCTGCCCAAGTTTTACGTTTACAACGTAGGGGTCAAATTGAACAGGCCACCTTGCAGTCAACTGTCAGAAAGTGTAAGCAGAAGTGACGTATGATGGCCTGGTCGGTTGGTTGCGGAATTGTTTGAGTTTAAATCATTCCGTTTCGTGCGCCGGAAAGTAACCGTACTCAATTCCCACCCCACCTTCCTGATAGACAGAATGTTCTAAATTATAGGAAGAGGACGCTTAGCTTATTTCTTCTATAGATACCAACATACCCCTGACTAAAAAGTCATTTGCGCAAAATTAAATGGGCCTCCCGTACAGCTTACATTAATTCGGTTAACCGGGACGCGACCATTGGTCAAGTTTGGCAACATTTGCCGTGGTTTATTTCTGGGTCCCATGGTTGCCCGTTACCATCCATTTCTAGAGATCGTATTTGCAAGAACGGTTTGTAAGGCATATGGTGCTGATTCAGTAGATGTGTCCGGTACGTTTAATGGGGCTCGGATCTCCGAGAGCACAATCTTACTTACCCTGTGGGAGTCGATGACATTAGGAGGAATGATGAGACGAAATACAGAATCTCTTCTTTGGGATTGGGGTATCACTTTCGGCTTATTGTAAGCATTACCAGTAGAATGGTTTCAGTTGTTATTTCAAATTTATATGCAGATTCTACGCTAAGATGAGTTTCCTAATACTTGGAAGGATGTGATCTTATGTCCTATTTTGAAATTAGGACATGGGCCTTGAACTATCGCCCTAAATCTCTATTGTCCACGTTAAGAACATACTTTGAGAAAGTTACAAAATGGTGTTAGTTTCCAGCTGGAACATTTTAGAGCTTGGCATGCCACGCAATATGGTTTTCGAAAGGTTTCAATTCTTCCTTTAATCTTTATATGTTCCTGATTAATGCTGAATTTTGCTTTGTGGATTAATTCTCACTTACTCGATTTATTTAACTGCGACTTATGGTCATGTCTCTATTAATTGTTTACGTGTTCATAGTGTATCTGTTACTATTATAGCAGCTATTCAGGCTTTGTTAACAGACTGCCGACTACACCTACCGGACCGTTGTAATAATTCAATCCAGTGTTCGAATCAGACTTTCCTCCGAGAGGGGGGGGGATTTATTATATTTATATCAGTAATAGTAGTAGGTAAAGCCAGTAGTAGCAGTATGTTATGTACATAAAACGCAGCAGCAACAGTAGTAGTAGTGGTAATAGTGGTGGTGGCGGTAGCGGCAGTAGGAGCAGTAGCAGTAGTAGTAGTGAAGGTCGTGGCGTTGGCGGCGCCGGCGGTGGCAGGAGCAGGAGCTGTAGAAGGAGCAGTAGCAGTAGAACGAGGATAGTGGAGTGCACTAACACGTGTAACTTTCAATGTTAGGGTTTTTCACTGAATATTAATGTTACTTGAAGTTGAAGCCTGAGAGTTGATCTGTAATACATCATTGGCATTACTTTCTGTAACTATACGTTTTCTGGTCACAAATCTCTCATTGCTGAGCTGACCTACAATACAACGCTCAGTGTTGCAAAAAACTGAACTGTATATTGCACGCTACAAACATCACTGCTGACACAAGCTGCTGGAGTCATGACCCTGAATGCCAGCACAATTGTTTAGCTTGTCGGCTTTAGTGACACGATATTTTTACTGACTTACAGCTCGCATTCACACCACACTATATCGAAACTGTTCTGTGTCTTCCTATATTTTCAGAAAGAGCAGTATTAGTGGCTATATATATATATATCTTCTCTGGCAAGGAAAGAATTCATCTTTATTGAGCCAGGGAAACTATTTAATGAGAGAGGGAAATCCCCCATCCCCCCATTAATTCTAACCCTGATTGAATCTCACGCTGTACAACGTGGGGACTGTCCCAGCGGTGCCCTCAGCCCTCCTAAATGCGATTTATGCAGGTGATATTGCGTCACAAATAGCTAACTCTGCGCATTTACAATACGCTGACGAAATTATTTTATACTGCCGGGTACACCCCGATCGCGGGAAGGAATTCGCTTACTTGAAGCTGATTGTCAAAAGATCATTCCACATTTACAGCAGTTTGGTTTACGTATTAATGTTCACAAAACTCGCTTCATGAAATTCCAACACACGATGTGCCACCACTCCACAACGATTCGGTTGGATGGTGTAACAATCACTGCTTCGCAGTCAGTGCGAATTTTAGGGGTCCACAATAAAATTCTTGTTTTACCGCTCACTATGGTTAAAAGATCCAGAAACTGAAGGCGATTCTCCCTTTATTTAAAGCTATGGTGGCTTGAGGATATGGGAGGGACGGCTGGTCCGCTGACGATATATACTTAAATCCCGGTTTTGGTGTTTTACTGAATGGAATGCAGCATGTTGATAGTGTCTTTGCTGACGCTCGTGAATCAATATTTCCCTTTCCTTTGCCCGAAGAACGGTAGATGATGGTGCTTGCATATATTTTGTAGTCTCCCTGATGGAAAATTCTAGTAAAGTTTATTACCTACGCTTCAGGGTTTTCAGGCACTCTATACAGCCGACGCCGCGGAGTAGGCGCTCTCCCTATTGCAAGCATACGTGAAGATGCGGTGATATGCTCTTATTTATATTTCCCAGTTTTCCCTAAGTATATACTGGATAAGTCTGTGCGCAGTCTGCCACCGACATTACAGATAGATTTAACCACGTTTGCGGCATCAGTATCGGATCATAACATTTACGTCTTGGAAAGCATGACCCGACAATAATCGGCATTCGTTTGGATAATGCAGCTGTCATTTTTACCAACGATTTAAAAAGTGGGGGAAGATGTTTTGTGTGTGTGTGTGTGTGTGTGTGTGTGTGTGTGTGTGTGTGTGCGCGGATTTTCGTATTTGGGGCAGAACTTACATTTTTATTGGACTCTATTTCGCTTCAACAGGATGTAAACGGCAGAGGCAAATGCCATTTATAAGGCTTTGAAACATATGCTGCACATAACTTTCAAGCCACCCTTATTTTCACGGACTGTCCGGATGTATTAGTGGCTTTGGGTCAGTCCTATGACATTGTACATCAAAATTCTACAGTATCCTTATCAAACGTTTACTCCATCAAATTACTCCTCATCCCATCACATTTATTTGGATTCCTAGAGCCATTGTAGAGTGGGAAGAAAATAAATGGAGTTACATTTATGGACGCTCTTTAACTGCTGTGGTTTTCAGTGTCCCATTCTATACGGGGCGTCAAAGTCCCCTTAATTTTGCTCAGAAGCCTCTTTATCAGGCTTGAGGTTCTTTTACGTGCCGTAAATCTACGACAGGGACCATTGCCTTTTCTTCCCTTTCGAAGGAAGCCATGAGAAGGGTTTTTACGCCCGATAAAATCCATCGTGGGAAATATGAAATCGTAGCTTTGGCTGTAAACATTTACGATACATAAAAGAACCTCATGCCTGGTAAAGAGATTTCCGAGAAAATGAAAGCGGTATTTAACGTTCAATATAGAATGGGATGCCAAAATTGCAGCAGTTAAAGAGCATACATAAAACTTAATTTTTACACTCTTCGCGTGCAATTTCCACTGGTTGATATTTTAGTGGCACTGATTTATCCTTTTCGGAAGAATTTCCTCCGAACATTTTACTCGGCATAGTCATAGCCCAGGCAGTACTATTTCATCATGATCTACGCATAGGGTTGCATTTCTTTTTATGGAACGAGAATAATAGAGAATCAGCCCTGTTATTCTAGAGGACTGTAATGTGCAAATCTTTTAGAGATAATGTATATTATAGTATTCATTGTGGCTTTTCATCGGTAGTTTTAGTGCTCTTTAATTTGTATATTCATTTCTATTTTGGTACTCCCAAAAATTTAAATCTATAATTTTTATCCATTGTATTGTTCATATTCAGTATCCATTCTGTTTTATTATATATATTTTGTTATAAACTGTTTTATACTATATTTGCTTATCTCGTATCATATTCAAAATCCTCTTCCTCACACCCTTCTCTCTCTCCCCCTTGTTTGCTTCTTCGTCATGGTACGCTACGTAATTTTCAAAGTATATATCCTCATTTTCTTTATTTGCTGTATGAGCTTTCCCAAGCTTAACAAAAATCCCTTTAATCTTTCAGACTCTTTATATATTTTGTCCAATTTTCCTTTATTTACTCTGTTAAATATTGTCTTGTAATATTTTCCTTCATCCTTTTTATTTACTTTTTTATCCTTTGGAATATTTCTTGCGCTTCTCTCAGCTTTGCATAACTTACTTCCGTATCCTATGTCGCCAATTCTAATTTCCTGTTCAGCATATTTACTTTATCGTCAGATTTCATTCTCATCTTTTAATTTAGTGTGTTTATGTTTTCCTTAGACTTATTTATAACAGTCTTTCTTATACTATTCATTGCTGTTCGACTCATTTCTCTGTTCATTCACATGTGGAACTTACTTTTAATTCTCCTTCTGCACTTCATCTCGATACTAACCTTCCTATTACATTTCTACCCTCATTTTCCATTCTCTGTTTCCACATTAATCAAATATGTAAAAAAAATGTATCCGTAAAATAGCTGTTCACTCTATTCATTATTCTGTAAGCTATCATCAATTCACTTTCCTCAGGTATCATCTTCCATTCCATTTTTAATCAATTTGATAATTCCATAGTAATCTATGATTTTCACTCATTTCCCCTGTTGTACATTTTAAAAGGTCCACATAAAACGCACACCTTCACTTTCCTTCATTTTATCCATTCACATATTCCATTTAACTCGTATCCCTCATTCTATCATTGCTATCTACGTTTTCATAGAAGATGTATCCGCACCTGCTTCATTTTTCACATACAGTTACACGCTTTAAACAATTACACACATTCTTAACTACTTCCATTTGCATTAATGTTGTATTATATACTCCCTCCATTGCATTTTTTATATCTACATCTACATTTTGCCATTAGTTTATTAACCTTTTTGCACATTGTAAGATTATTCAGCATTCCTGAAACATCGTTCACTCTAAATCTGTATTGTCTAAAGCTTATAGAACTATCTTCCGCCATATTATTCATCATCACCATCATCATTCTCATCGTCAGTAATCCCCTTCCCATCACCATCTGTTTTCGTATCAATTTAATCTGAGTAGACCTGACCAACTATGGGAAATAATCATTCAACTACTTGCATAGACAATGTATATACCAACTTAAAAGCACAGAGTACCAAAACAGGACATAGCAGTCATTTTGGATAATGATTAGAAGATTACCTTAACAATAAATTGAATGGCAAATTCAAAAATCAGTGCGAAGTAAAAAGAATAATAAAAATAAAAGCACTAATAATATTAAGGCCTGACCTCAGAGAAATTAATTGAGGAAATTTATATAACATGACAGAAATAAATAAAAAAAGTGATATATTTATCAATACGTTAAAAAGATTCTACAAGATTCATACGTATCCAAAAAATTAATAATAATAGTACCAGGGGATAGTTACATAACTAAATATATACGAACCTCCATGAGGCAAATGGGATTTCTAAACAGACTGAAGTTGTCCAATCCAAATGAAAACTCACCAAGATTTAGAGATAAACATAGAAATATGCTAAACATAATAATTGGGGAAGCATAAAATGAAATACAATTTTATTTATAGACGCTCTTTAGCTGCTGTGGTTCTCAGCGTCCCATTCTATACTGGGTGTGAAAGACCGCTTAATTTTGCTCAGAGGTCTCTATCAGGCTGAAGGTTCTTTTACGTGCCTATGAACCAGGACCAACAGCGTTACTTCCCTTCCGAAGGAAGTCATGCCAAGGTTTTTTACACCCAAAAAAATCCATTGTCCTCCACTGGGTTTGAACCCACAACCTTGGGTATGTGAAGTTAGCATGGTAACCATTACACCATGGAGGGTGACTGGGAAGCATAAAGATGCATAATAAAGCACTAATTCAAAATTCAGAAAACCTGATAAAACCACTGAAGAATCGTTAAGACATTACACAAAAAGAATAATAAAAACAACATAGAAAATCTGACGATGGAAAAAAATTGGTGGTTTAATTTTAAAGCCAGAACAAATAAGTGAATTATTCAACAATTACTATATAAATTTTGTAGCAGCATCAGGGAGTGTAGCATATAGCATATATATAATGAAACAATTAACAGGTCACAAACTAATTCTAGGGTTTTGCTTGAAGTTACAGAGATGAAGTTATAAAGCAAATAAATATTATAAAATGCAAAAAAAACAACAAACAAACAAACAAAAAAGTGAACTAGATGAATACACGAATGAAATGGTAAAGTATTGCAAAACATGAAATAGTAGAGCCACTAACAAATATTGTAAATCTATCCTTTAGTACAGGAACGTTTCCTGACATAATGAAACAAGTAGTCCAGTACCAATTTATAGACAGAAGGGATCAAAAACGCATATGGAAAACTACCGTTCAATTTCTCTGTGTTCAGTATTTTCAAAAATTGTAGAAGGGTTATTCTTGGAACAATGCAAAAATTCTTTAATAAGTATACTATTATATCAAAATACCAATTTGGCTTTCAGAAAGAAAAATCAACAGTAAATGCCATATGAAAGGGAAACTACTTAATTGTAAAATTTTCAAACAGAAAAGAATGCTTAGTAAAAATATTTATTGATTTGTCAAAAGCATTTGACTGTGTTAACATTGAAAAATTGATTGAAATTTCAGAGAGATATGAGATTAGAGGAGTTGCATTAGATTGGCTAGAGAACTATCTAAAGAAACCAGTGTATAGAAATAAGGTATTTGGACAAAGGGGTCATAAAAAATTTAGGTCAGCATTTAAACAGGTGAAACATGGGGTACATCAAGATTCTGAGCTGGGGCCTTTTTTTTATTCCTGTTAAACCTATATAAATGAAGTATTATTAAGATACAAGAAGAATGGGGCATATCAATTGGATATGCAGCTGGCAATACTAATAATAATAATAATAATAATAATAATAATAATAATAAGAAGAAGAAGAAGAAGACGAAGAAGATAAAACTTGAGCAAAAAGCTAATAAATTACTAACAGTGGTAAATAACTTTTTACTGGGACTTGGTATGATTTTAAATACTAATAAAACTGAATGGATGCAAATTAGTTTGGGGGACAAAATGTCATAAGCATAATTTTAAAAATGGTAGACAAAAGCATCAGTCAGGTAGCTCACACACACTTTCTGGACTTGGTAATTAAAGAAAATTGAACTGGAGAATGCACATAGAAAAATTGGATGTCATTGTGATTGTCCTGCTCACTTTGTTATCGCCTAATTTGTGTGTATTTGTGGCATGTGTAGATGTGACACTCATTATATACTTTTCTTGGATGTGTCAGTCAAGTGATTACCAATAGTGTATAGCAATTTAGATGAGTCCACCATACTCGATACCAGACCTGTTCAATATTCACGTACCTGTTTTGTAGAAGTAGATTCTCTCTCTGCCTCGGCATAGCTCTCTCTGGGTTCAATGTTCGGTAGAGCAATTGATCTCAAGGTGGAAATAGGAAAGGAGTACTGGAATGGATACTGGTTGATGAATTAAGAACAAAACAGGATCCTTGTTCACTCTGATGTTTATTCTGCGATGAAACATCAAGTGTTCATGATGAAGTCCTCTTGATAAACAATTATTATACATATTTCTCTTAACAGTGGTAAACTCGGAGAAACACTTCTAAAACATGAAGATTATTACTGTTTTTACTTTTGTATTACACTTGTTATAGTTTAACACTGCATTAGAATATTACACTTTGTCTCGCATTTTGTAATTATTGCGCTGAGTGATGTGGATTACACCTCTGGACGACAGGAAAGACTGTACAAATTCTGGATTTGTGGCTCTTTAAATAGGCAAGATGTACTTATTAAGCTGGCTGGCTCTCATTTATTGCCAAAAGTTATACTAGGTGTCACCATATCACATGGCTCTATTGTACTGAAGCCATGTGATAGTGAAATGCAAAGAAAAATATCCTACTTGGAAAATATTTGGGACTTTTCCCAAGTTCTTACTTGTACCTCTGATGCATGCAAATAAAATAAAAGAAATCCTGTGAATTCTCAAGGTTTCTACATACAACAGAGGGTGCCTTTTGTCATATTTTACTGCTTAGTATTGCAGCTTTACCTTAGAACAAGTAAACATAGCAAATGTTACAATTTATGAAATAAATACAAGAAAATACAGTAAATCAATTATGTAAACATGTAATTAAGATAGTTAAAGCATTGGAGGTTGTCTATAGATATCTTTGATATAAGGACAATTATCATTCTTTTACAGTGACATCAAGAATTACCTACTCGAATTACTTAGAAAGTTAACAGTAGGATTTATGTTTTAAGACGAACTAGGCAGATGATGGAAGAAGATAGCCTTATGCAAGTGTATTTTGCTTTCATACATTCACACCTAACATATGGAATTATACTGTGGGGTACAACACAAAAAGCACATAATTACCAAACTATTTAAGCTTCAGAAAAAAAAAAAAAAAGAAGCCATAATTGAAAGAATGCACATTAACCAAAATTGCAGAACTGCTTTCAGGAAACTAAACATACTCAGTCTCTTGTTTGTATGTGGGTGTGCGTGTGTGTGTAGACTAAGAGGTTTGTTTAACATAAATGCATAGAAACTTGTGCAATGGATCTGCACAATCAGTTGCCTTCCAAAATTAACCATTTGGAAGAAAAAAAATCTAATGTGTTACATTCACATGACTTTCTCTACATCTCTGCAACAAATTATTGTTAAAAAGTTTATGTTCTATTTACTTCATTCTAATTAAGAAAAAATTAGCAGAAATAGTCTTATTACTTGCTTCCTTATAAGTAGAAGTGAAATAAGGGAGTACCATAGGTTAAAGTGATAGTCAAATGCTGGTTGCTATGTGACTGAAGTTCCTTTGTTTGTATGGATAGGATTGACAAATTCCTGTAAGAGAAGAATATAAGTTTTTCAAAGCTAAAAGTAAAAATAAGGAATATCTAAAAAACGATCTACTCCACAAAAAAAAAAAAAAAAAAAAAAAAAAAAAAAAAAAAAAAAAAAAAAAAAAAAAAAAAAACAATGTATATAACATAAATTGTGTGTTTTAAAGTGCTCTACATTTTCTGTAGGGTAAGTTTTTGTTCATCTCTAACAGTTTAGCAGTTATGCAAATTTGTGTAAAATTCATCCAGAATAAAGTAGTCTTCAGAGGCTATTCCCAGAAAATTCAAGATATACATTTCATTCGTCAGGTAAATATATTTAATATACAATATTTTAATCAAAATCGTTAAAGCCATTTTTGAAAAAATAAACATTTTCGAAAAAGGTTCCATGTAAAGGGTAGCTGTGTCGCATACTTGGAAGATACCAAACTTAAAAACCAAGTTTGGTATTCAATGGTCTTTTCGTTTTAGAGCTATGCTGTCCACAGTCTCTCTCTCTCTCTCACCGCACACACGCGCACGCACACCCATGGACATTTTTCTAAAAATGCTTATTTTGGATTCAGGAGGTCTCAAAGCATGTATTTCTGAAGAAATCTCAGTATTACATTTTTGGGTGGAATACAATAGCTTCTCTATCTACTATGCACATTGTACATAGGTGTTAGAGAAATTAAAAATTAATGTATCTCTTTAGTTACCAGAACCTTTCACACTTCACTCTGAGGAAATATGGATTAACTTTTCCCTTGACAAACTTCCCAAATCTGCTTCTTTTTGTTTCCTGGTTTGAACATGTTTTTGAATGTCACTTCTACTGTCATGGTTGAATGAAAAATTAGTCTTGCAAATACCTCAAAACACTTTTATCTTATCATTTTCAATACAGGTAACAAAAGGAAATTCACATGCTAAAATATCTGAAAACACATGCATTCTTTTGGTGGCTTCTCACTTTGACTACCGCCAATCATGACAGGTGGGGATGTTTCTGGATTTTGTTTTATTGCATAGCATATTTCTGCAGAAAATAAAATGTTTTTAGATTATACTACCACAATTAATATTATTATTTCTTAGACATTATCTGAACAATGCAAAGATAAAACCTGTTATAAGGAATCTGCTATCTGTTTTAATTTATCTTGTCTGCATATTTGTAATTTTCTTTTCATGTTTTCAGTCTTATTCTTAAGAGTAGCTGACATGACATAATGTAACTGCAAACTTTTTTTCACTACACAAATGATGCCTTTGTTTTTTAATATCCCAGAAAAGCTCATGTAAAGAACACAAATCTGACAGCAGATATTCCTTACCTTCCTTCAGTCTTTTATTGCAAACAGTTTGTCTATAGAAATCCGGTTCTTACTGACTCTGTCATAGAGTTTTTGTAACTAACTAAATGCAGCATATATAACATAAAGTAGTAATGATAAAAAAACTACCTAGATTTGACGTTAGCTAAAAATGAACTATATAAACAAAAAAAAAATATGATGTGTTCCATTCGCGTGACTTCCTCTACACCTCTGTAACAAATTATTGTTAAAAAAATTATTCTTCGATATACTTCATAGAGATAAAATCGGCAGAAATTGTCTTAGTACTTGCTTCCTTGTAAGTAGAATGGCAATAAAAGAGTATACTAGGTTAAAGTGATAGTCAAATCTTTTAAAAGCTGGTTGCTACGAGATTGAAATTACTTTGTTTGTATGTATGGCCAAGAGTTGACCCCATGTGAGAAAAGTATAAGTATTTTAAAGATGAAACCATAATAAGAAATGTCGCTACACCAGCTATATATATATTAAAACACATAGAGAAAAGTATGTGTTTTAATGAGATCTACATGTTTTGTGTAGTAAGTTTTTGTCTATCTCTTTTTGTTTACCAGTAATGTAAAATTCAGCAAACTTCATCTAGAATAAAGAGGTCTTCAGAGGCTAGTCTCAGAAAATTCAAGATATATATTTTATTTGTCATGTAAATATCTTTAGTACACAATATTTTATTCAAAATTGCCTGTTTTGAGAAATTGAACATTTTCGAAAAAATTTTCATGTAAAGGGAGTTTGAGTTGCGGGATATTTTTTTGAAATTGTTTGTGTTGCATCCTAAATACTAAGTCTGGTATTTAATGGACTTTTCATTTTTGATCTATGCTGTACACACACATTGAGGCCATGTCATGGCTGAGTGGTTAGATGGGCCAGGTTCGATCCCAAGCAATTGCATGTGAGATTTGTGGTTGACAAAGTGGTGCAGGAGTGGATTTTTTCCAGGTTCTCTGGTTTCCCCCACCATCCCATTCCATCTGCAGTGCCACAAGTAGTAAAAGCAGGCGCGCGCACACACACAGAGGCATCCAATTTTTGGGTGGAATATAATACCTTCCCCAAACACTATGTACTCAGTATGAGTAGAGAAAGTAACAAGTACAGGAAAGCAAAATTAAACAACAGTACGAGGCTTCTTAACAGAACACAGGAAAAAGGTTTCCAAATTAATCCTGTTGCAGCACAATTCATTCACTGTAGAAGCTGTGTTCAAATCATTTGATATTGAAGTCAAGAATGTTCATTATATTAAAACAAAGTGATATAATTTACAGTTGTCATTTGCTAATTGTGTTGTTGGGAACCACATTGTAAAGAATGCTAAGAAAGCTAGCCAGAGCAAATCTGTTGAGTCTCCTCTGCACTTATTAATTTATAAATGGTCTTAGTATTTTAGTGCCTTAAGATAAGCAAATCTCACTTATTATTAAAGCATAATAAATGCCAGTTTACAGATGAAATAATATTTTATTTCAGTTAACATTATAAATGTTAATTATAACATTAAAACTAAAAAGGTAAAGGGAGTTAGGTATTCCATTTTGCATGGGTGCAGGTTTTAGAGAATATCATTATCTTCCCATTATTATGCAAATAATGTGAGACTTGTGACAGTGAAATATCAGGGAGCCCAGAATATTTTTTTAAGTTTGTGCCGTATCATACTCTGCATGCAATCATTGAATAAAGGAAACATGAACAATAAATCTCCATCATTAAAAAACACTCTTGTGACTGACTGCATCAGCTCTTAGAAGAATGAGTGGAGGGGCAAGGGGCACAGGAAAGTATTATAATTGCATTTAAGTGAACAAATATGTAACATCACAAAATGTAGATTCCAGGCTTGTAGGCCATGGTCCAACACATGAAAATTCACCCGGGTGAACTTATGAACACCGGCCGTGAAAACCTTAGTAGTTTTAAATCTGTAATAGTTGCAATTAAGGACAGGCACCACAGTCCCATTGCACTGCTTTGCAGAGTATCTCACCATATTAAACCTTGTTTTCTTATTTTATGTCCAGTTTTATTAATTCATTGTTATCTTTGTTTTAATATAATAATGATAATTATAATTATTATTCATATTTAAGTTATACATGTGACATTTTGTTTTATATATTTGGAAAGTTATAATTTAATTCTGATTATCATGCATAAGCCAATTTTCATTTATATAAAATTTAGTTATAAATAAAATAAAAGTCACTGTTAGAAAATTTATATTTGTTATGCTTAGATTGCATTTATAGCAAATTACAACTTTTACATACTACATAACACAATAATATCCATTTTGTTACTGTAACTCAACTTTTATATAGTCACATTATTATCAACTTTACCATTAGTATTGTATTTTATTCAACATTTCCTCTTTATTCATTTACTCTGTTTTCCTGATTGAAGAAATTTTTAAAAGTAAACATATTAATGTCAGAAAATTATTGCTAACCTGTAATTGCAGAATTGATCTATCTGCTTCTATTTAATTAAATTTATACATTAGCATTTTCTTCACAGCCCAATAAAATTTATTATGTTATTAATTTTTCAGCCTATATAATCATCTACTTTACTTTTATAATATATTATCAGCATTAAATAATAATAATAATAATAATAATAATAATAATAATAATAATAATAATAATAATGAAAAAGAATTAGAGAGATAGACATTAATTTACAGCAGGGCATCTCAGGGTGCATGCTCCAGTGCACTGCATGGTGTAGAGTGCAAAAATAACTTGCCAAGGTGATAACTGTGCAAGCTCCAACTCCGTGGTTGTTAGCAATAGCTTTGTCTTTCTCTTTTCTTATGCTTGGCGCACTAGCTCTGCCTGTTTTCCCCTTTCCTCAACTACCCACTGATCTTCTTATTGTGATTGTCCCATGCTGAGCTGAGTTGCAATAATTCACAGTAGTTCTACACCTCGGTTTGCACTGGTGTGACTTTAGGATTCTGAAAGGCCCTGATTTAAAGAATAAGTTAGACAATACTTCCCCTACTTTTTGCCTGATTCTGTTGCACAGAGGTACTGTAGAAGATGCCAGAAGAACTATATTCTAAAAATAGAGCTACAAAAATAAATTTTGTTATAGTAGTAAAAACACAGTATATATACATTCAATAATTATACTGGGATAAAAGTACTGTGAATTTGGCGCAGAACAATTTTAGATTTTAAACATTTTTGTGCTTATGAATTCATTAAAAGAAGCCATTGTGCCAGAGACAATAAATATAACATTTTTTATTATGTAGGTTGATGACACTATTTGAAGAAAAGAACAGATGTAAATAAAGTAACTCCTACGAGAGGAAATATTAAGACATTTATCATCAAGAAAGATATTGATATTAATATCAGAACAAAAAAAGGAAGGAAACATACAACTGAACCACATTACTTTTTCATCCCTTCATTATCTACTGAGCCAACAATGTTTTGATTTCTTAGGTTCACAGTGCTATGCTGTTGATTAAAGCTTCGCCAGAAGTAGCAGATTGGTTTAAAATGATGTAGTTTTCTCTCTCTTTGGAACATGGAAAGCAGACCTTTAAATTAAATCATATGTGATAACTTATTTTAGTTCATACCAATAAAGCTTAACTTCATCAAACAGTGTGTGTTAACCCATAATTTTCTATGCTGAAGTTTGTTTTATGAAATCTCTTTAAATCAATTGGATAATTTGTTTATGTGCCTGTGGTACTAGTATGTGCTGAACAACCTAAAATTTTATGTGCAAAAGTCATTGAATTGACCCAAATATAAAAATAAGTGTCCTTTTGTTCAATTCTTAAGCAATTTTTTTTAAATTAAAATATATAGTTATTGAAATCAGGATGCACTTAGGCTAATTTCAAACTCTTCTACACTTCACTATTAACATTTTATTTTTCTTTAATCGTTCCATTTATATCCTTTACCTGCAATGGTTGGCAGTCTCTTTACCTTTGGGACATATTGCTTTTTGGTGATGGTTTTAAGTTGTATATTGAATTTCTGTTTTTTTCTTTTGGGATTTGCACATTAGAAGTAGCTCTCTCTCTCTCTCTCTCTCTCTCTCTCTCTCTCTCTCTCTCTCTCACACACACACACACACGCTTACACATATTATACTCTCATTCATATTTCCAGACTCTGGAGAGGGTAGGGAATAATCATGGCTAGAGAAAAATTTCCTCTCCCCAACTAAGAATTGAAACAGGAACCCCTTGCTCAGCAGACAAATATTCATATTTGTATATTATATGGCAGTATATATAAAATACAACAAATTTAAGACTTCATTGGGCTTAGTAAAAATAATAATAACTAAAGAAATATGAAATAAAACCAGCACATCTCTGCATATCCCAAATATATGCCAATTTTCAATACCATTCTTTCAGAATGTTGAATTAATTATGAAAAACATACTCAAATAAAACAAAGTATGAATCAAAAATAGAATTTCATCTGTTATGAATGTTGTGATGTTGCCTAATAATTCAGCAATTTGAATCATTCACTGCAACATGTGTTTATTATCACACATTATGTGATAAAATAAAATTGTGAACTGCAACTAATGGGAAATTTCATTTTAATTTCAATTCAGCTTGCCTATCTAAATTCATCTTTTCTGAACTTCTCCTAAGTAATCTTTTTTCCAATTCTTTGAAAATGGCATTTTAAATCCAGTTGCACACTTCTGGGGTAATTTTAATCAGCAATATAGTGTTTCTTCACTGAAAAATATTCATGACTGAAACATAGTGTTTTTTAAAATTATGATATATTTTTATACATATAATAAACCTATGTACATAATTTCTTTCTTTTTTCATCATAATGACTCAACATAAACATTTGTAGGCTTCTGGCATACGGACAATAATTGACAGAGTCATTACTTTAACAATAAATGCATCTATGAAAAAATATCTGCTCCAATCATATGAATTATGGAAGAACCATCTGCACATGAGTATGGAAGCAAATTCAGAGTCAGGAAATGTCAGACTAAATATCTCCAGCTGCAATATATAATTATATTCATCCAGTACTAAGAGAGTGGAAGTTGCTATAATGCATAAAACATAATTCTCTGAGCTTATCTTTATAATAAAGCTATTGCTATTTTTGTGTTGTCAGTTGTGACTTTTCACCATATTTATTCCTTTATTTATTTTTTAATTTTGGAGGAGCAATGGTAAGTGGTAAGCATTATTTTGCAAGTAATAAAGACAGCAGCACCTAGTTTTATTTCCACCTTAGTGATCACCACTTAAATATAAGCATTAGTATTACTACAGCTGTATCACTTCTACATTTTCTTCCATTTAATTGCAAAGTTAAAATTCTAAATCAATCAAATTGGTGATTAATTATTGTATACTATTTGTGTACTGATGGAGTTTATTTTCTTGAAATTTCCAGTTTTGCAATCATGGAATTATCTAATTAGAGATGTTGTACAATATTACTTAAAAATATTAATTTTATAATAGGAAAGTGATTCCTTTTGAGCAGCTAATTCATCAAGAACTGTAATAGTATAACCAATGAAAAATGAGATTCATTATTATTTTGTACGGCTGGGAATAGAACTTGAGTTGGATTCAGGATACGACTTTGTAACGGTCTAAGATTAAATAAATAAACAAACAAATACATAAATAATCAGCTTTTGCACTATAGGCACAATGTAAATCTGAACCAAAGTTGTTGCTGCATTCATATGGTATTATATTGACCTTTTTAACATTGTATTACACTATGGAAACAATTCTGAGCACATTTATTCTCTTCTCTTTATTGTTTAATGAGAAATCTGAGACTGTTACAGTCTCTTGCATATTTCTTTATACTTTTCTGTAACAATGCCTTAACTTAAACTAAGCTTCTGTACTATTAAAATCAGCCAATGAACATTGCTCTTTATTCTGACTACAGGAGCGGATACAGAATGGAAAGTACTCATATGCTGATGGTCTTCTACACATGATGGAGAATATTTCATATTGAATATTTACAGTCTTCGTACATTACAATGATTATGAGATATTACACCATTTACATACATTTAACACTTCACAACTCAGTAGGGCATGGCTTATCTTCCATGTTGAGAATCATTACTGTCTCAATTTTGTTCTGCAACCACTCCAGCACAGGTACATCATGACACTCAATAAACCTTTCATCACCAGAGAAGAAATTGAAGCTTTCATCCTAATGAACAATAAATGCACTCAATTAACCTCTCCTCTCATCCTAATAAACAATGTGTGACAATGGTACACAGCATTGTATTATTTAGCTGATTGTATTAGGATTTGTTGTATTCTTAATTCAGCTCAATAAAACTAGGGCACCATGCACCTCTTATTCCTGGATATGACCTCTTTATAGTACAAAAAATTATCTGGATGGATTTTCAGAAACTTTGGCAAATCTCTTTTTTGTAACTAGGAATAAAATATGAATTTAAATTTGTTATTTTTATTTACATAGAATGTCTCAATGAGCATATTGCTCTAGGAAGGGACTGCCCTTTATTGAGGTGATAAGCAAAACACAAAGAATAAAATAAACACACATAAAAAGGATGATGATGATGGTTAGTGTTTATGGGCGCTCAACTACAAGGTCATCAGTGAACTTATTAAACAAATCATGGCAAAAGCAAGAGATAAAGCTAGTAAGAAATATTATTAATAAGAACGAAAGATTAGTCTAAAAATTAATGTAAAAACAAAAACATAGAAAAAGCTACTAATTGGTGATTAGAGAAAAGAAAGAAAAAAAATAAAAACTAATACAAAAACAAGGATATTAAAAAATCTTAGCTACCGCTCGACTATCGTCCGCCAGGCCTTCTGCAAGACTGACCAGCAGTTGCAGTGATTCCCGAATATGTGCTAGATTAACACAATCTAGCAACACATGACGGACAGACAAATCTTCTCCACAAAGCGGACACATTGGAGCTGATTCACTCTTAAAAGGAAACTATGTGTAAAATTGCAGTGGCCAATACGCAAACGAGCCAAAACTACTTCCTCCCGTCGGGAATGACGAGAGGAAGTTACCCAGTTTGTTGGAAGGTCTTTCACTACTCTAAGCTTGATTCCGCGGAGAGCTGACCACTCTTCGTGTCAGCACGAAAGTATCGCCCTGCGCACAACAAGCTTAAAGGCTTCCGATGTTATACAAGACATTTTTGTACTGGGCTCGGTGGCTGCCATCTTTGCTACAAAATCTGCCAGTTCATTCCCCGGCAAGCCAATGTGACTAGGAATCGCGATTATAGACCTCGAGTAGGAAGGCCTTACCATCAGGAGAG
Source organism: Hymenopus coronatus (assembly GCA_030762935.1). Taxonomy (NCBI): domain Eukaryota; kingdom Metazoa; phylum Arthropoda; class Insecta; order Mantodea; family Hymenopodidae; genus Hymenopus; species Hymenopus coronatus. Next base: position 118,162,111 of record CM060882.1, read on the forward strand.
AGATGTTGCAACATTTGGACTTGTATTCCATCAGGACCGGGTGCAGAATTTCGCGAAGATGATAGTGCATGCTCTAGCTCCCTCATGGTGAAGAATCGATTGTAATCTTCAAGGTTTTTAGAACAAAAGTTGAAAACTTGCGATTCCACCTGAGCCTTAACGGGAAGAAAATCAGGCGAATAATTCTCTGAGCTAGACACTTGAGCGAAAGCACTGCCAAAAGTGTTGGCCACGTCAAACTTATAAACAATATCTCCTACAGCTGTTTTAAGACCAGCGTTTGGCGTATGAGTCCTTTTTCCGTCCACACGCCTTAACTTATCCCATACGATAGAGGAAGGTGTATGTCGATTGAATGATGCTACAAACTTGCTCCATGATGTCTTTTTGCTATCCTTAACAGCCTGCCTAGATTTGGCACGCATCTTTTTATACTCAATCAGGTTATCCAGTGTTGGGCGACGTTGGAAAATCCTGAGAGCACGCCCGCGAGCACGAATTGCATTCCGGCATTCATCAGTCCACCAAGGTACCGGAAATCAACGACTGGTCTGGGACGTCGAACGTGGAATAGACTGCTCGGCAGCATCAAGAATATTTTTTGTGAGCTGCTCCACTAAAACATTCCAAGAGTCGTGCTCGCTGTAATAAAAGACAGCCAGCCGGGAGTAAAGGTTCCAGTTGGCTTGGTCTATGCGCCATCTAGGTAAACGTGTGGAACATGTATCTTGAGGCAAGAGACTGATAAGACATGGAAAGTGGTCACTAGAATGTAGATCAGAGATGATATTCCACTGTAAGGAAGATGCTAATGGTGGTGAACAAACTGCTAAATCCAAGTGTGAAAAACTGTTGAAAGCATCAGAAATAAATGTAGGTTCTCCGGTGTTCAGGAGAATTAGATTAGAATTATTCAGGAAATCAGCAATTAACTTGCCTCTCGCACAAGCCTGAGGTGAGCCCCAAAGTGGATGGTGCGCATTTACATCACCTACCAATAGAAACAGTGTTGGTAATTGAGAAACTAGATCCTCTAAATCAGTGAGCGAGAGGTCGTCACTCGGAGAAAGGTATATATTACAAATGGTGAATCTGGTATGTGACAGTTTAATACTTACAGCTACTGACTGGATGTCGGACTGTAATGATACTGATTGTGCGAATATATATTATCTCTGATGAGAATCATAGTGTCTCCGTGCGCAGGTACACCTTCTTCCGATGATAGATCACACCTTACAGAGGTGTACCGTTTGATTTTGAAGCTGTCTTGTGGACGGAGCTTAGTCTCTTGCAAACATACGACCAAAGGATCGTTCTGGTTAAGCAGCAGTTCAAGCTCAGGTCGATGTGTTCTTATTCCACGTAAGTTCCATTGTAGAATAGCCATGTTCTTTATAATGGGATAAGTTGTACATTGTGGTTGTTTCTATTTTGAAGGCTGCGGAGGTCGGTTGAGTTTATTCTTTTTAGGTGTCGGGAAGACACCTTCTACGGGAGGATGGTCCTGCCTCTTTGTTACTGTCCTTCTGGCAGTGAGGGCAGTATTATATTCCTCCATCTCCTCCACTTGGGAGGACCCCTTTCCAATTGAAAATTTCGGTTCGAGTACCTCGAACCGATTGGAAATAGAGACCGGCGAAGATGATAGTCGCCGACCTGAGTCCTTCCCAGTCGAATCCTCAGAAGAGGACCTCCGTGGACTCTTGTTTCCCTTTGTTGCTTTGGGAATAGGCTTTACACTTTGTTTGAGGAAATCAGTTCTCTCATAGGTGTTCTTAACTTTCTTTCTGGTTCTTTATATATTATTAGCTTGCCAGACTTGTTGGTCGAGGTCGATTGCTTTGGCGGTGATTTAATTTTGGTGCTTTTTACAGTTTCAGATGTTACTACTGACTTAGTTGTTGAAGTCAAAGGCCTAGGAAGTGAGCTGGCTGTGAGAATCTTTTCTGCAATCGTGACCCCGTTTATATCGCAGGTTTGAGTTGCGATTTCCCGACTTTGTACCGATTTAGCTACAACTGAGCTATAGGTACCATACATCGGGACAGAGGGTTGGCGGATTCGCAAGAGTTTCCGGGCTTCCAAGAAAGACACATTCTCTTTAACCCGTTTCTCCTGGACCGTCTTTTCCTCTGCAAACGGGGACAACTACGGGAACTTGATGGATGTTCACCGAAACAGTTAACACACGTTGGAGCTGACGTGCATTCTCCGTCATGCAAGATTTTGCCACAGTTCACACAGGTAGACTCGCCGTTGCAGAATTCGCTGGTGTGGCCAAAGCGCTGACATTTATAACATCTGAGCGGGTTCGGTATATACGGTCTTACCTCATTGGATTCATACCCTGCCATTATCCTTTGTGGGAGATCTACCCGATCAAAGGTAATAAACAGGGTACGGGTAGGCACGAATTCTCCATTTACTTTTCTTTGAACCCGATACACAGATGTTACGCCTTGGGGAGCAAGATTTTCTTGAATTTCCTCACAGGTCTAACCGTCCAATGCGCGCGTGTTTACCACACCGCATGAAGAATTCAAGCTTTTGTGTACATCGACCTTTACTGGATACCTAGCTAATATTTTGGCCTTTAGTATTTTTCCTGCCTGGGATGCTGATTCTGCTTCTACCAGGAGCGTGCCATTCCGAGCTCTTATACAGGATTTTACAGGACCAGCAATGTTATCAAGACCCTTTTGAATAACAAAAGGACTTACGCTAGAGAACTTTCTTCCTGCCTCTGTTCTATTGACAATCAAGTAGCGAGGACCACAACACTCGACTACTTCTTTTCCGAACTCAGTGCCATATTTAATGGATTTTTTTGATTTTGCCATTAATGTAAATTTTTATTTTCATTCCCCGGTGCTCCCCACCCACCACGGAGTCCAACAAGGGGTCATCCCACTGGGATGACAGGGCTACACAGGGGATATAGCAGGCTCGCCGTCTCACTCACCCTGGAGTTCGGTATAATACCTAGTCCTGGCCGATTGACTAGGGGTGGGCTAGTCCCTAGCCTCCCGTTTAGGTGAAGCAGAAACCAAAGTGGTGTATTAAGTTGTGTACCCTCCCTAGTCACTGAAAAGACAGAAGGCCCAGGCAACCCTCAACCAACCAGGATATTGATTTCCACCGACACAGGTCTCCACGCACGGCCTACACGTGGGTGGGCATTTGAGGTTGCCCACTGAGGGAGTCAAGGTTGGCTCGGGACCCCGGGTGCGCCAAACTCGTACCTACCGTAGTAGGCCCCTGGGGGTCCTAAAAAGGAGTATAGATGTATAAACTATATATATATATATATATATATATATATATATATAAATAAATAAATAATTTGTGTGGGTGTGAATAACCTTAATGCAATATTTTAACAAACACCATAAGGATTTTCTGTTGTCAGATTTTTAGGAATTACAGTATTCCTCAAGTAGGTGTGTGAAGAGCTTGTTTTTAAATTGGGTTAAATTAAATGATGTAATATACTTTGGCACTATGAAATATACTTTTGACAAATTTGGTAAAGTTAACTGATTCTATGGAGATGTGATTAGCTGATCTTGTTTTGTAGGAATGAATTTTTTTTTTTTTTTTTTTGATTACCAAGTTGGTACATAGGAGGTTATTTTCAGTTTTACATGAATAGAGATTTGCTGTATTTATAGAGACAGGAAAATGGCAGTATATTTGTTTCCTTAAATTCTTTTACAGAAGGCTTTAAAGTAATTTAATAGCTCTCTTTTGTAAGATTTCTAAACAGTTTAGCTGTTCTTTATTGTTACTAGAACATACTGCACTTAAATACAGAAAATTGGGGTGCATGAGTGCAAAATAAAGACTTCTTTTACAGTTGTTATCTAATTCTAAATCTTTTACTCTGTAAAATATGCAAATAATAGAGTTTGTTTTGCTGGCAATGCGTTCAATATTATATGTCCATGTCAAAGATGAGCATATCATAAATCCAAGGTATGCATATCTGTTTACTCTTCTATAACATTATCTTTGATCTTAATTGTGAAAAAGCATATATTTACTTTTTTTGGAATTAAGGATTAATTTACTATTTGTGAACCATGCCTGTAGTGTTGTAAGGACAGTTTACACATTTTTCATTACCTGTAATTCAGATTTATTTTCATTAAATAGCAAAATGTCATCTGCAAATAGAAATATTTTATCTATTAGTTTTACGTTTCCTATATCATCAAAAGGATAAGAAAAAAGTTGGACCTAATACTGTACCTTGTAGAACTCCATGCTTTACTGTTAACAATGAGCTGGAATAATTGTTTAAGCTGACATATTGTGCTCTAAGGAGATATGCTCTAAACCAGTTCAATGTAATTCCTCTTATTCCTGGTTGTACTAATTTTTTTGGGAGGAGTTCATGATTGACAGCATCACATGCTTTATTTAGGTCAATGAAAAATCCACCTGCAATTTGTTTGTTACCTTAAGCTTTTTGCAATAGGTTAACTACATCAAGTGCTTCTGTACCTGCTGCTTCTGAATCCATAATGGAATTTAAAGAAAAAATTGATCTGTTCCAGATAGTTTATAAGTCTGTCTTTTACTATGGATTCCAGAACTTTTGAAATAGTGGGCACAATACTTATGGGTCTATAGTTGTTCAAAGAAGATTTTGCATATTGATACTATTCTAGCAAGTTTGCACATGCCAGGCACTGTACTGCTATTTAGATCTGAAAGTATGGGTTAGCATGATAGTGACAATTTTTCAAAATTATATTATTAATTGCATTATTTGTGATTTTGTTGGTTTTGTTTTTAAGATTTTGTATTATTTCACTTGCTTCTTTTGTGTCTGTTGGTTTAGAGGAGAATAATTGTACTGGACTTATACGATTATTACATATGGGGGAGGGAGATCCTACACCATATTATCCACTTCATGTACAAAATATTTACTAAGTTCACCGCAGATCTCGTTTTCTATTTTTTTTTCCCCTTTTTACTCAATTTCTACTATAGATGGAAGTATTGTTTTAGAATTAGTGAACATTTCTTTAACAACAGTCCACATATTATTATTGCTTTTTCCTTTTTCTATTTATTTAGAATAGTATTCTTTCTTTAATGTTTGCTTTAAATTATTTAATTCTTTGCTACATACTTTGTACTCCTGAATTATTTCAAAAGATGAACTTTAGCTTTTTGTATAAGTTGTTCTTTTAGTTAATTAATTCAAGAAATTGATTTGAGATCCATGGATTTAACTTAGCATTTGTTTTTGAAACTAGCCTATATGTTTTGCTGGTAGTTCTTAATCCTGAGTTAATAAAGAGTTTAATTGATTGGTATGCATAATTTATATTTGTTGTTAAAGCTTGTTTGTCAGTTGTGTGGAAAAATTATTTAGTTGTGCAAAGTCTGTTTTTGTTGTAAGTATATTTTACTTCCCTTTGTTTCACAAGTTTTTTCGTTATTTAGGATATTATTTCTAATGCTAACAAATTATGATTACCAAGGTCATTAATTGTATTAAAAATTCTATAATTATAATAAGATATATTTGGTAGGCATATCTATAAGTGTTGCATGATCTTCCTTTCTAGTGATTAAATATTGAATATTGATAAAATGCAAGCCAAAGACTGTATACATTGTATCACTATTGTATTTTTCATTATGTTATTAAACAATTCAATACTCCTTCCGAGTAGTGTATGCTCAATAATGCTATTATTCTGGTCTTTGAAGTTTCCTGTGTCTCTAACTTCATATTCTGAGCTTTTGAAAATAGCAACATAGTTTTAGTATCCCCAGTTACATTGCAGATGTGAAAGAGATATTTTCTTTGATTGATATTCAATAGACCAAAGGGGGGCAAAAATATGCAGACACAGGTAGTCAACATAATTTTGAAAACATAAATTTTCTGGAATTTTAACATGTCAGGGATTGATATTCTTGCTTAAACAAATAGGTTCAACAAGAATAATTTTAAGTAAAATAAAACAATTCAGTGTTTTCTTCTAAACCATTGAAAAGTTTCTTTCTTAACCTAAATAATATGTCCTAATAAGATGTATACATCTATAAAAGTTACAAATCTTTAGTACAGGCTTTGAAAAATTCCTCCATATGATTTGCATAGTCCTTTAGTGAACAGTAACCTCTTTTTCTGAACATGAGATATGGTTACCCTTCCATGAATTTCACTCCCTCAGACATATTAATTTTATTGACTTATCTAGGTATTAAAAGTTAGTTTTCTAAGGATTCCTATCTGTTTATGTATTTTCATACAAATGTCTTTCAAAATTACTACAAAATAGCTGAAGGACAGTGTTTGTTTTTGGTAGTACACTGACTTTAATGTACTTGAAACCAACCAGAGTAGATATAATATTAAGGACAATAAGCATGCAATCCAACACAAGTAACAAAGAATGTACATATATAAAAACATTAGGCAAGCATTATTACTACTACTATTAATACAGAAAACTTCTCTGATTCCAAGCTGTACATAATCAATCAAAGTTACTAAGTTGTGTTATTATCTTTAGTGTTTATTTCTTTGATTTATTAAATTTCTGGTTCTGATATTTAGCAAAGCAATCCTGTTCTTGATTTATTATTATTTACTTAAAACTATAATAGGTATTCATTGCTTCGGCTATCTGAATGGTCACCACATGCCATTGATATATATACACACACACACACACAAATTATGAATTAATTAGTACTTTCAAATAGCAAAATACAATAATCAGGCAGGTCTTTTGAGGCTTTGCTTGATGGGGGGGGGGGGACAAGATTGCTTAAAGTTTCTCAAATTATAACAACATATTTAGACTAAAAACAATTTTTATTTGTTAAATGTGGAATATTTGCATTACAAGTAGTAATTTTTTCTTTGATAGAGCAATAATAATTTGCAGCCTAATTATGTTTGCATCCTGGGGGGATGCAATTGGCCCCACTCACCTATTGCAACCCTGATATTCTTGTAATGTATATTGCAGTAAGCAGATGAGCCATTTCTCTAAATCTTATACTAGAGAAAAGTAGTCATTGCCTAGCATAATTAGGACAGCACTGTGAAGTAATACCATATAACTGGTAAATATCAATACTGTGATGCAGCAGCTATGGCCCACGCTTTGGAAGGTTGGTGCTAGCATTAGAAAGCTATCTAGTGCTGATGTTGATCTGGGGTTTGAATCTAGGTTAGGGTGAGTTACCTGGGTAAGGCCTTTTTTGGGGGAGAGATCAATGTCAGCTAACTTTATGCTCCATGAACTGTGGTCTCATTTGAGAATCATTTCACTCATTTCATTCATCATCCAATATGACTACCAGGTCAAAAGATGTTAAAGTTGCTCTATCTTAAAATTGTTTGTATTTCTACTATTAATTACCTAAAATGAGTTTATGTTTACTAACTTTCCCACATTATAAAGATGCTACCAAATTTCACCAAACTGTTTTGACAAATACTACTTCTCATTTTGATTTGACCCAGGAGCATATAATCTTCTATATTACAGAAAGTAATTTGACTTTTTATCAATCATTTTAATAGATTAAGTATGTCCAGACTAGCAGCTGATTCATCCAAATATATAATCCAGTTTTCACCATCAAAGATTAATAAAGAGTTGATATAAAAACTTTTAATACCTGGTTGTTTAATATATCCTTCAGTTAAATGGAGCAAATACATCCATATTAAGACTTCAGGATACATCCATACATATTATAAGCCATGAAGGAGTATGAGATTCAATTTGAATAAGTGCATAACATTCTGAAAACTAAACATAATAGCTGCTTTCAGGAGCACATGGCCTTCAAAATTTGTATCTATGATATTATTACAACCATTGGTGTGAATTTTCAGAATAATTTTTAGAGTAAAGAACGGGTTGTATATTTTGTGACAAATTTTGTGACAAATTTTGTGATTGAAAAGCACAATAAATTCTAAAGTTACAATTGCTGTAACTATGAAATCTCTGTATTTAATCATAGAAAAGGACATAAAATCTAGACATCAAGAAGAAATATGAATTCTACTGTACTTGTGTTAGAAACCGTGGAAAAACTGCCACATATATCTGATAAAATGGTATTGTTAATCTGACATTTATCATATAAAGAATTTATGCAATATGTATCCATTAAGATTATTTCAAAATCTCTGTACTCTGATATAAGTTGGCTACTATGGTATAAAGTGAACTCTGAAAGGTAAAGTAATAAATAACAGGATTTTTATCCTGTGTACCAAGATAAAAACTCAAATAAAAATTTTCGCTAGGCATATTGATCTATCTAAGAATTTGAACTTGGGTATGTAGTATAGCAGGCAAGAGTACTATGCCTACATTGTCATAGTGGCTAAAGTACATTTTGTAACTAGTGCTAGGTTGATTTATTATTCCAAGAGACTGCACAGCATAATATTTTAATGGAATCATCATTGTCACCAGAGAAGTATGGATGTACACTTACCTGTCGCACCTTGAAGATTAGTTTATTACCTACTATATGAGGTACTGCCATAATGTCATCCACTCGAACTACCCATTCAACATCCCATGTGCCCCAAAGTCTGCATTTCTCTATTAGAAACACATGTCTGCAAAGAAATTATTGTTTTAACAAAGTTCTCCAGTTATATTATATACTAGAGAAATTCTATTGTTTCTTACAACATGATTTTGAATGAGCTGCATGATGATGATGATGATGATGGTTAGTGTTTATGGGCGCTCAACTGCAAGGTCATCAGCGCCCTTTTTAACCAATCATGGCAAAAGCCAGAGATAAAGCTCAATAAGAAATATAATTAATAAGAACGAAAGATTAGTCTAAAAATTAAGGTAAAAAGTTTATCATAGCAAAAGCCACAGATTGGTGATTAGAGAGAAGAAAAAAAAAAGTAATACAAAAAACAAGGATAAAAACAACTAAATCTGAAATTTGAAGGGTATCTTCGATAAAAATTCAAAAATTTTAGCTACCGCTCGACTATCGTCTGCCAGGACTTCTGCAAGACTGACCGGCAGTTGCAGTGATTCCCGAATATGTGCTAGATTAACACAATCTAGCAACACATGACGGACAGACAAATCTTCTCCACAAAGCGGACACAATGGAGCAGATTCACTCTTAAAAAGAAAACTATGTGTAAAATTGCAGTGGCCAATACGCAAACGAGCCAAAATTACTTCCTCCCGTCGAGAATGACGAGAAGAAGTTACCCAGTTTGTTGGAAGGTCTTACACTACTCTAAGCTTGTTTCCGTGGAGAGCTGACCACTCATCGTGCCAGCACGAAAGTATCGCCCTGCGCACAACAAGCTTAAAGTCTTCCGATGTTATACAAGACATTTTTGTACTGGGCTCGGTGGTTGCCGTCTTTGCTGCAAAATCTGCCAGTTCATTCCCCGGCAAGCCAATGTGACTAGGAATCCATGCACACTCCAAATTAATCCCGGAAGTATATAAAACGTGGAGGGCATCCTGGATACGCTGCACGATAGGATGATAGTTGTAGAGATCACCAAGGCTCTGAAGTGCACTCAGGGAATCACTCAATATAAGGCAGTCACTTAAATTTCGACGGCCAACGTGCAGAATGGCTCGATATATTGCGTATAGCTCTGCACAATAAATAGATGTGCTACTATGAAAACCGAATGTATATTGCTCAGTATCATAAACAAAGGCGCACCCAACACCAACGGTACACTTACTTCCGTCAGTATATATACAAGATCGGTCATTGTAGTTTGACAAAAATTCTAAAAAACATCTACGGATACTAGAAAAAGGCATTGTAGACTTTCGGTATGCCATCATCCCGAGGTTTACGTGGGATATTGTAAGTAACCAAGGTGGGTGCACCCTTTCTCCCTTGGGAAACATTCTAGGCATTACGATATCGTGCTTATGAAGAAGCATTCGGAAGCGAACACCTGGGGGCCGTGGACTAATTGAGATATTTCTATAACGTTCGTCCAGCTCGGTGTTAAAAAAACGAGTGAACGTTGGATGCGAAGGTATGCACTTTAGCCCACAGCCATGATTTGTTAATAGAATATCTCGTCTACACTGCAGAGGGGGTTCCGCCGATTCAGCATAAAGGCTGGCTACTGGACTGGTTGGAAAAGCTCCAACAGCCAGACGTATACCCTGATTATGGACAGTGTCTAATCTTCTATGCAAAGATGGTCTTGCCGAAGAATAAACTATGCATCCGTAATCTAACTTGGCTCGGATCAGTGCTCGATAAAGTCGCAGCAAGAATGTCCGATTCGCTCCCCAAGATTTACCACTTAGTATCCATAGAATATTCAGAGAACGATTACAGCGCGCTTTCAGCTGTGCTATATGTGGTGACCAACACAGTTTTCTGTCGAATATCAACCCAAGGAATCTCGTCTCATCCGCGAATGGTAGTAAAACTGTGCCAAACCGCAGCGAAGGTGGTAATCGCCTCCTACGGCGCCAGAAGTTCACGCAGAGTGATTTCTCAGCAGAGAAGCGAACACCATTTTTAGAGCTCCACTCTGAGAGGTTGTCTAAACACCGCTGCAGACGGCGTTCCAAAAAAGGTGTGCGCTGAGAAGTACAATAGATGGATAAGTCGTCTACGAATAAGCAGGACGATACTCCTGGAAGAACATATTTCGAGATAGAATTAATTGCTATAGCAAACAACGTGACGATTAGTACCGAACCCTGTGGCACTCCGTTCTCTTGAACAAAAATATTTGATAAAACCGAGCTGACCCTTACTCGGAAAACGCGGTCCCTCATAAACTCCAGAATGAATAACGGAAGGCGTCCACTTATGTTCCAGTTGTATAGGGAACGTGTTATTCCTGCCCGCCAACACGTATAATAAGCCTTTTCGAGGTCAAAGAACACCCCAACGGTTTGACAGTCTTCATGAATCCATTCATTATCTGCGTCGAAATCGAGACAAGATGGTCAGCTGCTGAACGACGTCGTCGAAAACCGCACTGGGTGTTGGTCAGTATGTTATGAGTTTCCAGCCACCATATCAACCGTCCATTGATCATGCGTTCCATCACCTTGCAAACGCAACTGGTGAGGGAAATTGGACGGTAGCTGGATGGAAGAAAACGGTCCTTTCCAGCTTCTAAAATAGGTACGATGGTGGCCTCTCTCCACTTTTTTGGAAAAGTGGCGTCAACCCAAACGCGATTATAGACCTCGAGTAGGAAGGCCTTACCTTCAGGAGAGAGATGTTGCAACATTTGGACGTGTATTCCATCAGGACCTGGTGCAGAGTTTCGCGAAGATGATAGTGCATGCTCTAGCTCCCTCATGGTGAAGAGTCGATTGTAATCTTCAAGATTATTAGAACGAAAGTTGAAAACTTGCGATTCCACCTGAGCCTTAACGGGATGAAAATCAGGCGAATAATTCTCTGAGCTGAGCGAAAGCACCACCAAAATTGTTGGCCACGTCAAACTTATCAACATCATCTCCTACAGCTGTTTTAAGACCGGCGATTGGCGTATGAGTCATTTTTCCGTCCACGCGTCTTAACTTATCCCATATGATAGAGGACGGTGTATGTCGATTGAATGATGCTACAAACTTGCTCCATGATGTCTTTTTGCTATCCTTAACAGCCTGCCTAGATTTGGCACGCATCTTTTTATATTCAATCAGGTTATCCAGTGTTGGGCGACGTTGGAAAATCCTGAGAGCACGCCTGCGAGCACGAATGGCATTCCGGCATTCATCAGTCCACCAAGGTACCGGAAATCGACGACTGGTTTGGGTCGTCGACCGTGGAATAGACTGCTCGGCAGCATCAAGAATATTTTTTGTGAGGTGCTCCACTAAGACATTCACAGAGTCGTGCTCGTTGTAATAAAAGACAGCCAACCGGGAGTAAAGGTTCCAGTTGGCTTGATCTATACGCCATCTAGGTAAACGTGTGGAACATGTATCTTGTGGCAAGAGACTGATAAGACATGGAAAGTGGTCACTAGAATGTAGAACAGAGATGATATTTCACTGTAAGAAAGATGCTAATATTGGTGAACAAACTGCTAAATCCAAGTGTGAAAAACTGTTGAAAGCATCAGAAAGAAATGTAGGTTCTCCGGTGTTCAGGAGAATTAGGTTAGAATTATTCAAGAAATCAGCAATTAACTTACTTCTCGCACAAGCCCGAGGTGAGCCCCAAAGTGAATGGTGGGCATTTACATCACCTACCAATAGAAACGGTGTTGGTAATTGATAAATTAGATCCCCTAAATCAGTGAGCGGGAGGTCGTAACTCGGAGGAAGGTATATATTACAAATGGTGAATCTGGTATGTGACAGTTTAATCCTTACAGCTACTGACTGGATATCGGACTGTAATGATACACATTGCGCGAATATATCATCTCTGATGAGCATCGTAGTGTCTCCGTGCGCAGGTACACCCTCTTCCGATGATAGATCACACCTTATAGAGGTGTACCGTTTGATCTTGAAGCTGTCTTGTGGACGGAGCTTAGTCTCTTGCAAACATACGACATAAGGATCGTAATGGTTAAGCAGCAGTTCAAGCTCAGGTCGATGTGTTCTTATTCCACGCAAGTTCCATTGTAGAATAGCCATGTTCTTTATAATGGGATAAGTTGTACATTGTGGTTGTTTCTATTTTGAAGGCTGCGGAGGTCGGTTGAGTTTATTCTTTTTAGGTGTCGGGAAGACACCTTCTACGGGAGGATGGTCCTGCCTCTTTGTTACTGTCCTTCTGGCAGTGAGGGCAGTATTATATTCCTCCATCTCCTCCACTTGGGAGGACCCCTTTCCAATTGAAAATTTCGGTTCGAGTACCTCGAACCGATTGGAAATAGAGACCGGCGAAGATGATAGTCGCCGACCTGAGTCCTTCCCAGTCGAATCCTCAGAAGAGGACCTCCGTGGACTCTTGTTTTCCTTTGTTGCTTTGGGAATAGGCTTTACACTTTGTTTGAGGAAGTCAGTTCTCTCATAGGAGTTCTTAAACTTTCTTTCTGGTTCTTTATATATTATTAGCTTGCCAGACTTGTTGGTTGAGGTCGATTGCTTTGGCGGCGATTTAATTTTGGTGCTTTTTATAGTTTCTGATGTTACTACTGACTTAGATGTTGAAGTCAAAGGCCTAGGAAGTGAGCTGGCTGTGAGAATCTTTTCTGCAATCGTGACTCCGTTTATATCGCAGGTTTGAGTTGCGATTTCCCGACTTTGTACCGATTTAGCTACAACTGAGCTATAGGTACCATACATCGGGACAGAGGGTTGGCGGATTCGCAAGAGTTTCCGGGCTTCCAAGAAGGACACCTTCTCTTTGACCCGTTTCTCCTGGACCGTCTTTTCCTCTGCAAAACGGGGACAACTGCGGGAACTTGATGGATGTTCACCGTTACAGTTAACACACGTTAGAGCTGACGTGCATTCTCCGTCATGCGAGATTTTGCCACAGTTCACACAGGTAGACTCGCCATTGCAGAATTCGCTGGTGTGGCCAAAGCGCTGACATTTATAACATCTGAGCGGGTTCGGTATATACGGTCTTACCTCAATGGATTCATACCCTGCCATTATCCTTTGTGGGAGATCTACCCGATCAAAGGTAATAAACAGTGTACGGGTGGGCACGAATTCTCCATTTAATTTTCTTTGAACCCAATACACAGATATAACGCCTTGAGGACCAAAATTTTCTTGAATTTCCTCACAGGTCAAACCGTCCAGTGCGTGGGTGTTTACCACACCGCGTGAGGAATTCAAGCTTTTGTGTACATTGACCTTTACTGGATACCTAGCTAACATTTTGGCCTTTAGTATTTTTGCAGCCTGGGATGCTGATTCTGCTTCTACCAGGAGCGTGCCATTACGAGCTCTTATACAAGATTTTACTGGACCAGCAATGTTATCAAGACCCTTTTGAATAATAAAAGGGCTTACGCTAGAGAACTTTCTTCCTCCCTCTGTTCTATAGACAATCAAGTAGCGAGGACCACAACACTCGACTACTTCTTTTCCGAACTGAGTACCATATTTAATGGATTTTTTTGATTTTGCCATTAATGTAAATTTTTATTTTCATTCCCCGGTGCTCCCCACCCACCACGGAGTCCAACAAGGGGTCATCCCACTGGGATGACAGGGCTACACAGGGGATATAGCAGGCTCGCCGTCTCACTCACCCTGGAGTTCGGTATAATACCTAGTCCTGGCCGATTGACTAGGGGTGGGCTAGTCCCTAGCCTCCCGTTTAGGTGAAGCAGAAACCAAAGTGGTGTATTAAGTTGTGTACCCTCCCTAGTCACTGAAAAGACAGAAGGCCCAGGCTCAGATACGCAACCCTCAACAACCAGGATATTCCTTTCCACCGAAACGGGTTTCCACGCACAGCCTACACGTGGGTGGGCATTTGACCTAGTGACTCTCTCACCACTCAGAGGTTGCCCACTGAGGGAGTCAAGGCTGGCTCGGGACCCCGGGTGCGCCAAACCCGTACCTACCGTAGTAGGCCCCTGGGGGGGAATGAGCTGCACGATAGCTTTTCTTATTCAGCAACCCTTTACAGAGAAGTACACAAATGACACAATGTATATCATGCAAATCTTACAAGGTTAATTTAATGCCAAAATTATTTTATTAAATTCAGCTTCAATGTACAGGTTCTAGTTAAAAAGTCTTGCATCATCACAATATCTTTTAGAACAGCAGTTTCATTTAACTCAAAATTGCTGACAGAATATTGCCTGTATATGACAATTTAATGTTTAGTAAAGCAATTCACAAATTCATATATAGCCAAAAGTTGTAATATTAGCATTATTTGACATTTGTTCAAACCTAATAAAAATGATTTAATACACGGATACCAATGCTCCTTCTATGTATCCATTGCTACTGCAGTAAACCTTTGTTTATATGTTTTCAGGGGCCTTAGGAAAAATAAAAGTACAAATATGAAAACGTCTAAATGAAAGCATACACACAAGGAAAAGAAGTGGATGGAAAGAAACAATATTATAAAAACTTGTGTCAGAAATACTATAATGCACCATATCAAAAGAAATTGAAACCCTAAATTATGTTTTTCTAAAAAAAGTCCATAATCTTAGATTGCTGTTTATTAGTTGCAGTAACAATTTTGACATATTATGATGTATGCAGGATTTGACTGTCTCTAAGGCATTCACACATCATTAAAAATCTTCAATAAAAGACACATAAGTATAAAAACTGTAACAACGTCAAACATGTAAATGAATGCTTTTAACTGGCAAAATGCTCATATACACTTCTCCACTGGACATTGTGGTTGCTAAGACTTTGGACATGTTTTGGAAGAGGTCCCTTCTATCTTCAAGTAAGGCTATCTACGACGAGCATTTAAAGTCTTAACAACCAGAATGTCCAGCAAAGAAAAGTAAATAATGATTGTCTCACACAGTTAAAATCTATGGAATCCTTGCTTTTAATAACACTTCCTTTTATGTTCACTACTATAAACAGAAGCACTATTAACAGTGAAGTATTCTTCATGTTGGAGTTGTATTGAGTCACACTTATTTACACTTAAAAATCTCCACTTAATATGTTAAAAAAACACTGAAACGTTTTCCAGGACATTCGCCCTCTTCTTCAGCAGTTTGGTGACTGGCGTTGCTTTCCCTTTCTCTCTTCCTCTTCTTGTATCAGATCTTGTTGCCATCTGGTGTTGGGAGTGCAAAGTTTTAACACTTCATCCAGTGGTGGGATTTCAAAATTTAAAACTTTATTGCTGTTTTTTATAATGTGAATTTTTTCCCAGATGTAATTCTATTGGTGACTCTAATGGTTTCAACAATTTTATATTTTGCCCAATGTTGTGGTTTTCTTCCCAAAAATGATATGAAACAGCAGCTTTGTCTATTTGCTTTAGTTTTATGTTTCTCTGATGTTTTTTAGTCTAATTTCCAAGTTTCTCTTTGTTTTACCTATGTAGAATTTTTCATAATTTTCACAGCTGATCTGGTAGATTCCGGATTTCAGTGTGTTTTGAATTGTATTCTTAAGGGGCTTATTCATAATGTTCTTCAGGTTGAATTTGTTTTGTGGAGCTAGTTTTATTTTGAGTTTTTTGAAGATTTTTTCAAATTTTTTATAAGCCCAGGGGTGGTAAGTGAATTTTTTGTATTTCCAATCATTGTTTGAAAGAGGTGTTAGAGTTGTATTTAACGCAATTTCTTTGAGTTTTTCTTTCTTTTTGATCATGTTCCTAATGAGGTCAGGGTTGAATCCATTTTCCATTGCTACTTCTAAAATATACATTTGTTCTTTTTGAAATTCCTCCTTGCGCAACGGGACACTGTATAACTGTTGGATCAAGCTTCTGAAGGCAGCCAGTTGGTGTGAGGTTGGGTTGCAACTATTCTTTTTTATGTAACTGTCCACATGTGTGGGTTTTCTGTGTATTCCAAATTTAAAGTCATTTTGTTCTCTAATGATTTTGAGGTCTAGAAAGGGTAGGGTGTTGTTAACTTCTACTTCCATTGTAAATTTAATTGCACTCCCAACACCAGATGGCAACAAGATCCGATACAAGAAGAGGAAGAGAGAAAGGGAAAGGAACGCCAGTCACCAAACTACTGAAGAAGAGGGCAAATGCCCTGGAAAACGTTTCAGTGTTTTTTTAACATATTAAGTGGAGATTTTTAAGTGTAAATAAGTGTGACTCAATACAACTCCAACTTCCTTTTATCTTCATATAAATGGCATTTTACTGTATCATGTTCTATAGTATGGGATATAGGTACTTTATGAACATATTTATTGCCAAAAGAATTTACATGGGATTTAACACTGATTTCACATAATGTGACATATCTTGGAAAATGCATGAAGTGTTAAAAGGAAGGATGGAATATTCTTTTATTTAATTGTTCTTTCTCAATAAGCAATAAGCTACCATATCTTTAAATGTTTGGTTTAATGCCGAGTAGTTTAAATATCATCTTATGAAAATGACTAGCTGAAATCCAAATTTGTGCATATTTTAAAAAATATTGACAAGTGAGAGAGAAATAGTTGCCTAAACTATCTGCTATGAAGTACATGTATGCAAATTCTTAAGTAGTGGAAAAGTTCATTCAGATCTATTGTACACAATTTTGGGTTAGAAACTGTGCTACTTCTGGTTGCATCCACTTTATAGGATTTGTTGCCAGTTGTTTGGACTTTAGGCTTTTATGTATATTTGCCCATATGTAATTAATTGTATATATTGGGTACACTTGACATACCCAATTGAGAAAAAAGTGTTGAAGTCAAGTTCCTGAGTTATCTTATGCGCTTCTGGCATCCTGATTCTCAAGTTATGTGTCCTGTGGGAGCATGCACCTGGACTTTGCCTGTCCTCATAGGTTTCAAAACTGTGGCACTGAACCAATTAAACGTGAGATACTGGCAATATGATACAAGTAGATATAAGCATCATTTTAAAAGACCTATGAAAGTGTTTAGTTACTAGACAAAATATACACATTAATTTCTATTTTTTCTTAATACATTTGAAGAAGGTAGTTTTTAATCAACAGCTATAACAAAGGATTTTATCTTAAATGTTCATGATACTTACTGCAGTGAAATAAGTACATTAACTTTAGCTTCTTTGGTCAGCGATGTATGAGCCCAATATATATCTGAGTCAGAATAGTGTCCTTTGCTCAAAGTATTGAGAAGATGCATCCCAGTTGCTTCATAAACAGAGAATGGTCTCACACCCTAGTCACAAAGAATAATTGGTAAGTAAAGAGATATAATGCAGCATACTTACTGTAATTGTCATGATATTACTACTCTATCAACAATAGCTATAACTTCACAAATATTTTAAATATTCATTGTTAAAATATTAACATTCTGTACCTTTTAATTAACATTAAGTGTTATCTTTAACAAAGAGATGATAAGGATTTACTAATTTAGAGATGTGTAATATTCTATACCACTTCTTGCATTGCATTTAGAACAAGTTTTCAGAGAATACAAATTGAAAATATTAATTTTGTATTTTACTGCTCAAAACTGAAATTAATGAAATGGACAAGTATATTTGGTTAAACTTCAAAACAACAAATAGATGAGACATAGATTAGCATATCTAGGATCACCTTGAACTTTAGGTTACTCACATTATCTTTGAAAGAATATTTGGAAATTTCATCTTTTAAGTGTACTTAAAGCTAACACAAATCCTAAATATCTACTTTCCAAGTTTGGGGTACTAGTATAACTTATGGGGTTTGTTTGCACTCTTGTTACTGTTTGTAATTCTCTTTCAGGGATGCTGATTGGCACATGGGAAGCAACTTCAAGGTATCCTTATCTCATTACTACCCTTATTGTCATTTCATCATTAGGGGTAATGAATATCATCACCCATGAGTGGCTCCAGCTAATAAATGGGTCCAAATGTCCAAAAATTGTAGTGGACCATATGGGGACCATTGAAGACAAGGACAACAATTTTTTAATTTTTCTTTAAAATGCTTTACATAAGAACTAAAGCTTTCCTGGCGACGTGTTAATTCAAAATCTTCTCGGGCTTCTAGCCAGGTAAAAACTTGGCTTGACACCAACGTTTCGAAGAAGTGCATCTTCCTCGTCTTCAGGGTGAACTGATCAGGAAGACGAGGAAGATGCACTTCTTCGAAACGTTGGTGTCAAGCCAAGTTTTTACCTGGCTAGAAGCCCGAGAAGATTTTGAATGCTTTACATAATTTTTACAATAATGGGTAAGGGGAACATTGATAAAGTGACATATACATTATATCTTATGTATCTGAAGTACTGCTTCAACTAAACATATTATGGATAATGTAGAGAGTCTGTGGCTAGAAGAATTGCATAAATGGATCAGTTCCTGAATATTATGGTAAAGGTTGTGAAGAGAAGACAAAGTTGGATGCTAAAAGTTTTACAATTGTATATGCATTTTGTTTACTTTATTCCTTGTCTCACTTGCCTTACACTCTTAATTGAATTCCTAACTCTGTGTTAGGAGCAATTAAACAATATTGTAACCAATTCGCTTTATTAAAATTTCTGGTGATTGCAATAAAAATCTCTATTTCAATGCTGCAGAATAATTTTCTCTCTTGTCACTTTGATGTTCATACACAGTTGATGACTCCCTGTCACTAAACTACTAAATTCTGCGGGCCTTGTAACTCCCTTTTTACACCTACCGATTGTGTAGCAAGAACCTTTGAGAAGTAGGCATAATTACTGCATATGTGTATTTCATGCAGTTGTAACAATGCATTGAGGTATGGAAAGGAAGCTGCCGGCGCAAGGTCAATTCACAGTACACACCTTTCAAAGAGACTTTCTGTTCTATTAAAGTAATGGGGAAAAAATAACATTACTATACAGCAATAATTATTATTGCTGAAATTTTTGTAAGTTCAAAATGATGTTTATAAAAAGCTAAAAAGACTGTAGTTAAGAGCATCTACAGTCTTTTTAGCCTTTTATAAACATCATTTTAATTACGTTAAACTAATATCTGTTAGAAGCATTATACTGTATATTCTGTTTGTTTATACTGCTTTTTGCAATAGATAAAAGTATAAGTGGATCAAAATCCAGAGGAAGCCGCAGGAAATAGAAACTGCAAAAGTAGGCAAGGCAATTGCAATGTCAGGAAAGGTATGTGCTAAATATATAACAATATTAGTAATCTGTCTTCATTTTTTTGTCTTGAGTCATTATCATTAGTGTATTACGATCTTAAATCATATCTTTTTCCTTGAAATAAACCTAAACAGCTGTGCACTGTGGCAAAGAGCAACATGTGTGAGGTGAAACCAAAGGCAAGTAGCATATAGTTTGTTATTCATTGTATTATTTCTTTTACTGCACTAAGACAAAGCTTTCATACAATAGCAATAGTATTGAGCGAGTGAATAATTAATAATTTCTTCTTCAGGTGTTGTGATAAAGACTCAGACTTGACTAAATTTAAAGATTCAGGATGACTGTGATGCTAGGATTTTCCCACTAGCCCATCTATGGCACACCAACATATCGCTGAAGCTGATCTGAGAATTCATTAAACACTCTCACCCTAAATATAGGGCAATAGTTGTATAAAGAGGGTCTTTCCACTGTTGCAGTATACCTACATCTTTTCTTCTCAAGGAAAAAAGGAAAGTGACTGAAATAAAAACAAAGTAGAACATGATCGTTAACATTCCTTTTTAATTTCGTATCCTCGCAAAAAAAGTTGTAGACCTAGGAAAGAGCAAAAAATATGTTAATAGTGTATTATATATCTTAAAATACCAGGTTGTTGTTGTTGTTGTTGTTGTTCTTCTTCTTCTTCTTCTTCTTCTTCTTATTATTATTATTATTATTATTATTACTATTTATTATTTTTAATTTCTTTTAAATATCTTTAAAATAGTAGCAGGTTATCTTGAGTTTGCAATTTCAGATACTGCAAACAATTGAAATTTTTACAGGAAATTCATCTTTTAAATGCACTAAAATGTTATTAGTCAAAGACAAACATGAATGTAACTTATGTCATTCATTCTGGAGAAATTGCACCATGTTTATATAATTCCTACTAATTATAAAAAAAAAATCAGTTTTAAGTTATTCCTTTCTTATTTACAAATCTGTAGATGACAATAGCTCTACATATTAGGCTCAATATTAATTCTCTAATTTTGAAGGTTTGAATACTGAAAAAATATTTTGTTTGTAATACAATTCCATTTTGGACATGTAAAGACAAGATTTGTGACTGTTAGTTTTGAAATGCCTCCCACAGTTTAAATGTAATTTATTTTAGAATTTTCCGTAAAATTTATCTTTTTGGACATAATACGGTTTGCGACAATACTCCTCAGATGGTCTTGTTACTTAGGGAAATAAGGAAGTACACTGGGTTAAAGCAGTAGTAAAATCTTTTAAAATTAGTTGCTTTGTGATTCAAATTCAGTTCTATTTGCATGCCAAGAGTTCACAAATTCTTGTGTGAGAAAAATTTAAATATTTTACAACTGAAACCAATAACAAGGTGGTTAACTACACACAGGCAAAACAAAATAGTATATGGCCTAAATTGTATGTTTTAATGAGATGTACATTTTTGTTTAGTAACTTTTTGTCCACTTCTTATGGTTTAACAGTTATACTAAAGTAATTTAGAATGAAGAGGACATCACAGTCTATTCCTAGAAGTTTCAAGATCTACATTTTATTCATCATGTAAATATTTTTAATATATGATATTTTGATCAAAATTGTTAAAGCCATTTTTGGAAAAATGCTTGAAATTTTTTCCATATAAAGGATAGTTTTGGGTGGGGGATTTTCTTGAAAATATTTGTGTTACATTGGAAGTTACTGAATTTAAATGCAAAGTTTGGTATTTAACCGACATTTCATTTTTGAGTTATCGTGTTTTCTCTCTTACTCACACATATTTTCTAAAAATAATTTTTTTTTGGGTACAGGGGACCCTAAAACATATTCTCAGTGAAACCTTGGTGTCAAATTTTTGGGTGGAATGCAATACTTTCTCTACCCATCTATTATGTACTAAGTTCAAAATATAAAAGTACAAGATTATTATTTTCTTGTTTGTAATGAATGTATTTGAAAGCATATTTAATTTATGTAACTTTGTAATTTAATTGCTCATGCATTGCAGCACATCACTCAGTACATGGATATTTATTTGTGGGTGCTCATGAAAATATCATTTATTCTTTCTTTTTTATTATTTTTTTCCCTTAAGATGTTTGAATGGAACAAAAAATGCATTACAGCTGACCATAAGCTGTTAGGAAATGTGCTAAATAGATATTGATTATTATTATTATTATTAACACCTTCTCTAGAACTTAGAATTATTATAGAAGTTTGCCCAGAAATAAATGTTTAAATTGGTATTTAAGTCTAGTATCTTTCAAGGATGCAACACAAAGATTTTCAGAAAAATACCTTCATCGCAAACTACCTTTTACATGGAAGATTTTTCAAAATTTTCCATTTTCTCAAAAATGACACGAATGATTTTTATTAAAATACTTTTATAAAAGAAATTTGCATGTCAAATATAGTATATAGCGGAATTTCTTGGGACTAACTTCTGAGGTCCTTTTCATTTTGAATAACTTTTGCATAACTGGTAAACTGTAAAAGATAGTAGCCTACTATACAAAAACTGCAAATGGGAAGAGTTGTTCATTTTTTTCATCCTGGTTATGTTAAGAGATGGGAGTTTTAACTGCATGACATACTAACTGGCTTTTTAAAAGATTTGACTATCACTTAGCCTAGTATATTCCCTTATTTCCTTCTACTTAGAAAAACTAAGTAATGATTACATTTCTGTTAATGTTTATGAAGTAGAGAGAAGAATAAGCTTTTGTAAGAATAATTTGCTGAATAGATAAAGTCATATGAATGGAATACATGAGCTGGAGAGGAATGGAATTTCAAGACCACCACACAGTGACCTGCTTTTAAAGATTTGACCATCACTTCAGCCTCCTGTTTCCTCTTTGCATGTATAATGAAACCTTTTCTTCAAACCTTTAACTTGAAGCAGACAGAAAAATACATTTCTGCATAATATAAAAATACATGCTAATGGTAGAAAAATAATTATGTGGATATAACTCGTCAGATTTTATTTTTAATTCTATGCCAATTTATTTAATTTTTCATGGCAGAGAATATATAGATAAATATAATAAAGAAGTATACTATATTTGTTTCTAAACTGCACACTGTAGAGACTAGATGAAATGAAAAGTCAGTTATTTGTGTTTTGTGATATAATTGTGAAATCAGAATAAATACTGCATCATTCGTTCTTGGTTTTAAATCAAGGTATCAATAGAAATTTACCTGAATCATGCTGTAGTGTTACCTAACACCAGTATATTTAAAGTATTAAACAATTATTCTGTAAATGCAGTGCTCCTCTACATATTTAGTGGTAATTTTTTTCATCCTGAATACAAGAGTGTCTTCTCTTTAACTTATAATTAATATCATGGTACAGAACACGTCAAGGGTATAATGTTTCATTAAGGAAAAAAGTAAGCCAACAGAAATAGCATACCATTACATAAATCACTTCTTGTGGATTCAAAATTATAAGTGGATGGAGATATGTTTGCTATAGAAATAAACATGTACTAACATTGCAGGAAAAGGATGTAGCTTGTGGCTGATATATTCAAATGTTCTATTAACTATATACTAAATAGAGTAAAAGAGAACCAAATATTTGCAGCTTATAACCATGAACTGAGTTTAATAGAACCCTTCCAACTATAATTATGTGTAGAGGGTAGTGTGTTGGGAAGCAATTCCTTGATCACAGCAAAGAGGTTAAGAATAAACATATTTACTGTTAGTAACAGTGAAGAATAACACAAATATTAATATAAAAATAATAGTTGCAACAAATCTTCACTATCTTTTGGAATCCTTGCTTGGACTAGTTTCACTAGTTTTGATGTAATTTCTAACATCAAAAAAGAGACCAAAAGGATATGTTGATAATGCAATGAAATCATTGTGAAACTAGTCCAAGCAAGGATTCCAAAAGATAAGTGAAGATTTGTTGCAACTATTATTTTTATATTAATATTTACTGTTATTTAAAAAGTGATCCACGGTGGTATATTATATGGACCTCGTTATAAAAGTGGAATATGTACAGGATCATTTAGAGGATTTTCTAAAATACTTCAGAAACCAATGTAATCTTTGCTCAAATGCTAAGCATGAAAGATGCTACAAGGATGGAGTTATTGTCAATAATTGTTTATATGCTTTCCTTTCAAATTGTAAGTACATATTAAGTAAGTTATAAACGAATTGGCTTAAGGTACACTTTTAATTCAATTAATTTCCCAATAGGAAGTTTTTGGACAAAATTTTAATTTAAAAACAAAGATGATTCATACTCACAGTATAAGGATTCATATACCGTGGAAGTCGAACCCTCATAACTACATCTTCTCCCATTTCAGCAGCTCTGTGAAAACAAACAAATATTATAGTACTTAAAATGCGTGTTTAGATATTCTGATACTTTTTATTATTTTCTATTTATTGAAAGAATATAAATGATTCATCTCCTATTAAAAGGTGACTGTGTGTTTATTTGAAAATTATGAAAATGAAAAGTATTAATGGTTATTGCCCTGAAAAATTAGAACTTTAAAGCCGGTGTGCAAGATGGCATTTTGCATTTTCTGTTGCACTTTCAAATAAGCCTCTAAATCTATCATAAGTGCAGTGGAGTTTTCTTATAAGCGGAAAATAACAACTTAAGAACTTTGTAAGGGAAAATTACAATGAAGAACAGTCATAGCAAGAGAAATCACAATGTGTTACCACAATGTAAAACACAATCTCAGTTATGTGTAACTCATTTGGCACATGTTTGGCGATTTCAACAGTAAACTGGCCGTGCCTGAACCATACTAGAAGTTTTAGAGAGAATGTGTTGAAATCGGAAAAATAAGAAGAGATTTCTTTAACAGTGAAGTTTACATATTTCAAAATAGTTTAAAGTTAATGAATAGTCCAAAATTTGAAAAGAAAATGATGACATTTGGTTGGTTATCCCCAGCATGAATATGTTAATGTCATATTTATGACTATGTTGTGAGAGTATTTTTATTTAGAACAGAAAATTAAACTGAAAGGAGTAAACACTGTTTGAATTTTATAAGTTTGAAATTAAAATCACACTGAATCATAGTATTATTTGTCAGTATTTTAGGACCTTATTAAGAATTATGCAAGTTTTTTTTGAACAAATCAATGAAAAATTACAATTATGAAGTGTGATTATTAAATTCCAGGACTGATCCCATAAATGGAAATAAAATTACCTGGTTTAAATTTGGTTGCCATCCCTTTCAAAGTAGTCTCCTTTGGCAGCTATGCATTGATCCCAGCGCCATTGCAATTTTTGGAATGCACCCTGGAAGTCTTGTTCTTGAGATCTGCTATTCACTTGCTGCAATTTGCTTTGGAACTCCTCCTCCGTGCCAAATCCTCAGTTTCAATTTCATCTTAGTAAACAAAAGGAAGTTGCAGGGGACCAAATGTTGTAAATATAGGGGATGAAGAAGGATAACTATGTTGCTACGAGCAGAAAACTGGCATATTCCAAGAGCTGGTGAGTTGTCATCTTGGAGCATTCAATTTTTCTCTGCCCACAGTTGTGTTTGTTTCCGATGAATATCCTCCTTGAGAAGTCTCAAAATGTCACAGTAAAAACCACCAGACACTTTTTGACCTGCAGAAACAAATTCATGGTGCACAATCCCATGAATGCCAAAAAAAATAAGATAATGCTTTTGGTAGTGCTCTTGGTTGAATACCACTCAAAACATCTCATCTGACTCATGGCTTCATTCCTGTAAGATTTTTTCAACATTTCATGGATTTTGGTTCCCAATTTCCCGAGTTTCACACAGAATTTCATGTTTACTCTTTATTCCAGTTTCAAGTACATTGTGATTTCACTAAAGATGAGCGTGCAAGTGCTAGTTCAAACTTGTGTAACACAGGCATCAATAACAATGTCGCTCTGAAATTTTATATTGTTTATCTTCAAGGTTGTTAGTTGTCTGTGGTGCATATCCATACCAATCACATCAAGCACAGTCTCGGAATTTAATGATCATACCTTCTAAGAAGTTTGATAGTGCATCAAAATATACAGATGACTATTATTGTGTATTAAGAGGATAATGATATTATGGAAATAAATAAACATAGTGTAAAAATATTGTTTTAATGCATATATTTCAGAGAAAAATCACTCTGGGCCTTTCTTTGAAACTGTAACACAAATATACATTTAACTGATGTAAATATAGGTGTGTTTTGCAGGTCGATATTTACAGAACCAACTCAGGCCTTCTTGGGGGGGGGGGGAGTTAAGCATCCCTTACCTTACTGTCTTCTAAAAATCTCCAAAGTCTATATTTATGCTACCAATAGGACTGCCAACCTAACATCCACTTGGGCATAACCAGCAGAAATAAATATTATTTTAATAAAAATGCTACAAATGGAATAATAAATAAAACATTTTTGTAAAGGCTATTCTAAGATGATACTCATTATAAAGCATTAGATATAATAACATGAAATGATTTATAAAAATAGTAACAGAAATAGGCTACCAAAGGATAAAATGGAAGAGCTCCAAGAAAAAACCAAAAGAGAAGAATTTAGAAAGAAACTAGAACGAAAATAGGGGAGAGAGGTACTGTAGAGGATACAGTTCAGGTTAAATGGAACTCCTTCAAAGAAGATATTTTGAAGGCCAGTGAAAAAGTATTGGCATGAAAAAAGTGAGGGAAGGGGTGAAGGCAGCAAATTTGGTGGAGTGAAGATTTACAAAAAGCTGTGAAAGAGAGAGAGAGAGAAAAAAAAAAGCATGGAAACAGTATTTGAGCAGCAAGAATCCTAAACATAAAGAAGAAGAAATGATAAGAAGAAAAAGGAGTGTAAAATGGAAGTGAAAAGAGCCCAAACACAAGCTTGGAAAGAATTTGGAGAGAACATAGAAGATAACTTCCAGCATGGTAACAGGAGCTTTTGGAAGACTATGAGACTCCTAAGAGGAAAATATGGCAAGAAGGTGTATAGTATAAAGGACAAAGAAAACAAACTGAAAACAGAAAATCAGGAGGTATTAGAAGTATGGAGAAATTATTATGAAGAGCAATTTAGGAACAAAGGGGATGGGACAGAAATAGAGACTAACAACAATAATGACAGGAATGATAATAGGGATATGCAGGAAGGAAGAGGCAGATTTGGATATTGATCACTGGGATGTACAGATATCTGTGGGGCAATTGAAAAGTGGTAAGGCTGCAGGAGTAGATGGAATAATCCCAGATATGGTTAAAGCTGGAGGTAAATTTATGATTGGTCAGCTGAACGAAATGTTTAAAACAATATGGAGGGAAGAATATATCCCAGCTGAGCAGAACCAAAGCATAATAATGCCCATATACAAGAAGGGAGAGTCACATAAATGTGAGAATTATAGAGCAATATACCTAATAAATATGACTACATGAATTTTGGAAAGGAAATAAGGTATTTTGGAGGAGGACCTAGAAGATGAACAGGCAGGATTTAGGCCTGGAAGACAGACTCAAGACCAGATATTTGCATTGAGAGTTATGACAGATAAATGGATAAGTAAAGGCAAATCAGCATATCTGGCATTTTTGGATTTGCAAGCAGCTTTTGACTCAGCACCAAGAGAAGAGATATGGTAGATACTACATAAGAAGAAGGTACCTTTAAAATTAATAAGGGCAATCAAATCTACATTCAAGGGTGTAGAAGGCATCGCAAGATTAAAAAGTACGACCTCAGAACATTTCCCAATGGAAAAAGGTGTTAAACAAGGGGATAGTTTAAGCCCATTGTTATTTACGATATTCCTGGATGAAATAATGAAGATCTGTAAAATGAGAAGTAGTAAGTCAGTCGTAGGAATGTACAATTTAAGACCTATATATTGCCAGGTCTTAGCTTGTGCTGATGACGTAGTATTGATAGCAGATTCAGAAAATAAACTGCAACATGCAATAATCGAATGGACAGAAACACTGAAGGAAATAGGGATGACAGTGTATTACAGTAAGAGTAAACTAATTATGGTAGCCAGGACTGAAGATCAGATAAAAGAGATTAATATAGAAAAGGATGAACAGCATTTAGAACAAGTTGAAAGTTATGAGTACTTAGGAACAGTGGTACACCAAACCTATAAATTACATAAAGAAATAAAAAAGCAGGTAGAGAAAGCTACTAAGGTGTATTATGCATTAAGCAGATGTGTTCTTGGGAAAGAAGAAGTAGATAAAAGGACGAAAATCAAGAGTATACAAGGTAGTGATAGTACCAGTACTTGTTTACAGAAGTGAAACCTGGGTAGTAACAAAAAATGAATTAAGTATGGTAAATGCAATGCAAATGAAAAGCCTTAGAAGAATAGAAAGAAAGACATGGTGAGATAGAGTTAGGAATGAAAGGATAAGAGATGAACTAAAAGTACCATCTATAAGCAAGAATATTGAAGATAGATAACTTACATGTTTTGGGCATATAAAAAGGATGGCTATAGACCAGAAGATACATCAGATTACGACAGCAAGACCACTAGGAAGAAGTCTGATAGGAAGACCAAGGATAACCTGGGAAGAAGGGATCAAAAGAGTGGTAGCAAACAGAGGGAAGACTTGGGATCAGTTTAATAGATTGGCAGAGGATAGAATTGAGTTCAGGAAATGGATCTGAGGCATTCCCCTAACACTATGATAATGGTAGACTAGGGAAGTTGTAGAAGAAGAAGAAGAAAAAGAAGAAGAGTACATCCTAATGCATCATCACTGAAGGTAAAGAATGCCAAAACAGGGGGACATAACATACTGTGAAATTGTTCCATAATTTTACTTTCTTCTCTTATAAACAATAAATTGTTTTAGTGCACAAATTTAATTTTCCATTTTTTTCCATTAGAATATGCTAAAGAGAACTTAAAACATATGGATCACAAATGATAAAAATTATATTTCAATTACACACATATTAATAAGGCACTGATATTTGCTTTATAATACAAGTTCTAATCATAAAAATTATTTTCTTACGAGCCTGTTTATTTGTTTCTAGAAGAAAACCTCATTTTTGTTGAAATGCACAATTTCTATTTGGCTTCTCGCATATGTCGATATTTTGTTAAATCATTCTATTCTAAATATAATCTTCATTGGTACTATACTTTGAATCATAATTTTTATGCATCCATTTTCATTAAGTACAGCAGCCAAATCCAGCAGCAGTACAGCCAGAAAAATATTAAGGGGGTGTTATGTTTAGGGATGTTTTTTTCTAAACAGTTTCTATAAAATCAAATGATAAATACAATTTGCCTTGGTTGAAATATTTTTATAAAAAATTAATTTTACTAATAGATTAAAAACAGCAATTGGAATTAAAGTTACATCGTGTCATTTAGGAATGCAGTAGTGAAAAACTGGCAGAACTATAATCCAACAACCAATGGGTTAGAATATTGTATCTTGTTAGCATAAATACACATTTTTAACTTAGATGTCAGCATGGGCAACATTTTGGTTATAAAATGTGGCAGTTTTACAAAGCATTTATGAAGGTTTCACCCCATTTTGAATGATATGACAAACGTACATGACAGAATGACAAATGGTTTAATTTGTAAAATGTATAAATACAAAACTAGCAAGTTAAAAATAAGAAGACACATTTTTATGCCAGTTCACAGTGTTATACAAAAAATCCACATGCTTTTGGGAGAATTTCTATTATTAAATTTATTTTAAGTTGTTGAATGAATACGGCATAATAAAGTAATTACTGTTACTAATCTGAATTGCAAAGACCAAACTCTGGAAGGACTTATTTTACACCTACTATTGGGAGAATGTAAATGGTGTTTTATTTATGGAGGCTCTTTAACTGCTGTGGTTCTCAGCGTCCCATTCTATACTGGGCGTGAAAGACCGATTAATTTTGCTCAGAGGCCTCTCTATCAGGCTTGAGGTTCTTTTACGTGCTGTGAATCTACGACAAGGGACCAATGGCTTTACTTCCCTTCCGAAGGAAGCCATGCTAAGGATTTTTACACCCGAAAAAATCCATTGTCCTCCGCCGGGTTGGAGGTCTACTCACTACATATCCATGTACTTAATTTTTTTTAAAAACAAACTTTTGGCAATGCTGAAAAAATGATTAGCAAGTGTTCTTATTCACAGCACTTTTTATTTACAGATTGTGATACTAAATTGCAGTTAAAACTGTTCTACAAATGAAATATATAGATTGCAAAAACATTGCTTACCTCTTAATGCCATCCAATGCCATTGTGATACAATCCAAAACTCCACCAGCTGGTTTTGTCATGAGTCCCATTAGCCCTTTCCCAATTCCTTTAAAAAATCCTTCAACTCCTTCATGATGTGCACCTGAAAATGTTATAAAAAATTTCTTCATGCGAGATGCAGTGGTTTGGAAGTTGAGATTCACATTGAGGTTTTAAAGTGAGTACCTGAAGTCTTTTAACTACTTTTTACTTTCTCTACCATATGTATATAATGTATAGAGGAGGTATTGTATTGCACCCAAAAATTTGATATGATATTTCACCAGAAATGCATGTTTTGAAAGCCCCTGAATACTAAAAAAGCATTTTTAAAAAAAGTTCATATGTGTGTGTATGTTTGTGTATGTGTGTGTGTGTGTGTGAGTGAGTGAGTGAGTGAGTGTGTGCGCGCCTGCGCAACATAGATCAAAAACGAAAAGACTTTTAAATACCAAACTTGCTATTTAAGTTTGGTATCTTCCAAGGATATGACACGAAGATTTTCAAGAAAACCCCTCCACCCCAACTACTCTTTACATGGAACATTTTTCTAAAATTTTGATTTTCTCACAAATGGCTCTATTGATTTTGATTAAAATTCCATATGTTTAAGATATTTTATGCAAACAAAATTTATATCTTGGATTTTCTGGAAATAGCCTCTGAAGACCTCTTCATTTCGGATGACTTTTGTGCAAATGACAAACCATAAGAGATATATAAAAACTTACTACACAAAAAATGTATACCTCATTAAAACACATGATTTATGTTACATACATTTTTTTTTTTGCAGAGTTAATCGTTTTCAAGATATTCTGGATTATTGGTTTCAATTTTAGCCACTTAAACTTTTCTCAAATGGGAAGACATCTTTCTTCTCATTTGTTTATTCCTGGCAAGCAAAGAAATTGGAAATGCAATTGTTTCACATAGCGACCAACTTTTATAGGACGAGACTATCTATCACTTTAGCCTGTGCATTTTCTTATTTCCCTTCTACAAGGAAGCTAGTAATAAGACTAATTCTGCTTATGTTTATCTTGATTAGCAATATAGATAACAGATATATTTTGAATAAAAGCTATATTGCACAGCTAGAGGACATCATGTGAATGGAATACATTAGATTTTTTCCCTCTGCTTCAGGAACCAAGTAATAAGAACAATTTCTGCTAATGTTTATTCTCAATTATCATGAAATAGATAGAAGAATAAGATTTTTAACAATAATTTGTTACAGAGATGTTGAGAAAGTCATGTAAATGGAACACTTGCAGACCTGTATGTGCACTTCATTTTTCTAGGGTCTGTGAAAACATAGCACATCTGAAGGAAAATATTGTTCTACTACTCTTACCTGCTTAATTAAGGAAGACTTTCCTCTTTATGTATTTTTGAATATGTTTAAGTACTTTATCCAAGGATTTTGTTATTAAATGGTCTAGTATTAGCAGGGTAACTGTTTTAGGGAGCATCAACTGGTGTGATTAGCACCCATCAATAAAACTGAATTAAAAAGATAAAATTAAAACTGCCTCACGAGGAGACAATCAGCACTCAGAGGAGACTAAAACAGCAAGAAAGTAAAAGATGAGGCAATGCTAAATCAGATAAAACTGTAAAGTTTGCTTTTGCATAGGAATAAAATTAGATGTACAATGGCATTGTCATTGGATAAAATTATTCGAAGACTGGTAGACAACTGGTATTTACTGCGACTCATGGTAAAATTGAGGCAATCAAGGAGAAGGTGTTTAACGGTGATGGGGAGAGCACAAAGGGAACACAGCAGTTGATCCTTACCTTGAATGAGATGTCAATGTGTCAAGTGAGTGTGACCAATGTGGAGACGGCAAAGAATAACTTCCTTGCCAAGGATCTTATGGCAGGAAATTTTCCAAGGACTTACAGAGTTCTTAATTATGCTAGGTTTGTAAGACTTTATGGCCCATTCTGATTGTTATCGGGAGTACAGGGACACTGAAAGCAATGCTGAACTTCCTGAGTTGGCACCTGAGAAACATCAATATGGCCTTTCCATAATGCTTGCTTTGTGGCTCTATCGCCAGTTTCATTTCCTGATGTGCCTGCAACTGCATAGCAGCATTGTACAAGCAGATGGGTAGAGTATAATTCAGATGTAGATATAGACTGTAACTGTCAGTGCAGAAGACATATTGAGTGTCAGCAGAAGACTATATATATAGCAGAGCCTGGTGAATCATTGTCAGCTTGGCTATAAAGATACTGTTAAAATGGTCCAAATTGTGAAATAAATAAATAAATAAATAAAGCATGCATATTGTGTTTAAAAACCTAATGGAGCTAAAAATATTTATTTTAATAACATATTATTTAACATTTATAATAACTAATGGAAAACAGTATAAGTGAAATGCCTAATAATAGGGTTGCAGACACAGTTGTCTTCAATGGTATAGATTATCCCAATTTTCTTTTGGTTTTAAGATAATGGTATGATGAGGAAAATAATAATGATGATGATGACGATGACGATGACGATGATGATGACGATGACGACAATGATGATGATATGATTTGGTGTTAGGAATTTACAGTATATAGGGTTGACTACTGAAATTGGCTCTGGCCACTCATTCAGTAGACATCAACTACATACACAATACTTATTACACCTATTATTGTTTGTATAATTTTCTTCTTCTCTCTTCACTATCCATTTCCATTTCTTTTCAACTTTAAAACAAATACTGACCCACATTCCTGCTCTCCTTTACAAATATTCTAACTAACAATAATCTTTTGTTCCTTTTAAACTTAATTATAATATGCTAATTTCTCCAGTTTTCAATTTCCTTAAAATCAAACACTATATGTTCCAAGTCTTCTTTCCCTCCAAATAATGGGCTGCTCATAGAACCACGAAGCAAGTGTTAGGGAATGCCATATTGTTGTTTCTCGGGTGCCACCTCCCTTCAGCCCATGCAATACTCCCTCTTTCCTCCTTTCAAAAATACGGGGCATAATTTCAGGTATGTATTTCCCACATGAAGACAATCAAAATAGTTCATTATAACATGTGTCCAGAAATGCTTCATTTCCGAGTTATGGCCTTTACAACATTGAAAGTCCCACCTGTAGACAGTCAAAATAGTACATGTCCGGAAATGCTTCATTTCCGAGTTATGGCCTTCCCAACATTGGAATTCACTGGAACGTTTTTCTTTCTGCAGGTCTTTGCCATCAAAGGAGACATTAGGAGGGCGCTCTGATAGTTCATTCTGAGGAAGGTTACATTCAGTGTTCTTTAGGCGTTAAGACTGTGCGACATGTATTACCCAACACACACAAACACACAAATTTTCTCTCTTTTATAATATATATAATATATGTAAAATATACACAATGCTGTATATAAAAATAATGTAACAAAAATAGTTTATTACATCATTAAAGATTTGAAGCTTTCTCAGTGTTGGTTATAACATGATTAGCAGCCGAGATAAATTAGAATCGGAGAAGTCCAATTTAACTTAATTACTATCCTGTGAAATCATCTATTATTACATCATGTTTAATTAGTGTTTATTACAAAAATGGAATGTAATCTTAACCAGAGAGTTAATAGAATGCATATAGTAGCTAACATCTTTAGTTCATTAATGCATGACAGTACAATTGCTACATTGCTAAATAACTGTACTGCATATTGCCAACCACATTCTATGTTGACTAACAAGTAGAAGAATTTTGTTTTCAAGAAATGGCTTAGAATTGTTTGCCTTATGGACAAGATTCCACCCTTTGATATGTGCAGCATTGACATTAGTTTCTAAGGAAACAAAGTAATAAGAACAGCATTTGATTAGAAGGATTTTTTTTGATTTTTGTTTCATTTATATTCTGGCCCTTTAACATCTAAGGTCATATTGGGGGCTTTGCATTAGAAACAACTCATCTGTATGTTGGGTATGTTGGGTTTAAATTGTTTTATTTTCCTCAAATACACACACATTTACTCTCACATACATACTTCCAGACTCTGTGAGGGGGACAGGGAATAATTCTGGTTAAAGAAAACTTCCCTGTCCCAGTTGGGAATCGAACGCAGGACCTTTGGGTGAGAAGTCAGCTTGTTGACCACTCAACCACAGAGGCAGTCTAGAAGGAATTTGTTATTCTAGACTAAGTTTTATATATAGGAACCATGTTTTAATACAATTTATGATCATATTGTATTAAATGCTCTTTTTCATTTGTTACAAAAAACTACTACAATTTATCCAAATTTTACTCTAATCCTTTCTACTCTAGAATTTATGTATACTTAGCAAAACTCTTGATGGATTCCTTGAAGTCTTATGATTATCCATTTTTCTACCTGTGATATGGTCATTACATCTTCAAATAATTATTCCTTCAGACAACAGCATTACTGAAGATGGCAAGAGTAGCTTCTCAAAAAATGTCCAAGATATTAAACTCCATTAATCCAGTGCAACAGTTCAGAACAGAACTTTAGTGGAACATATTATTGAGTACTTTATTGAAATTAACTTTGTTGAAGGTAATAAATATTCATTTCTAAAAGAAACTCAATAGTTGACAATGTTATCTATGGAAGAAAAGCTTCTTAAAATGTGTGTACAGATTTCATTGCATTTGGCTAATTAATTTAAACATATACATAGACTTCATAACTTAACAATAGGTAAGGGTACCTACATGTTTGCCTACTTCAAAGCACAACAATGTGCAGTGGTGCATTTACCAAATTGTCTATTTATGTTTAAGATTTGATATAGTTAGCATTTCATTAATAATAACTATTGGTGTAAACTGTCAACCAATGATCTTTCTGGTGAATGAAGCACACATTTAAAACGTGTCCGTTTTGTATATATAAAATTGTAAACCAACAGAGACATTTAAAGCTATAATGACAGGCAATTGATTATAAGAAATATTAATACAATTACAGAAGCAAATAATTTTATTAATACATGTAATGTTAATTATTTGATGAGTAAGTATTATATAACTGATCCAACATCAGAATCATTATACAGTAGCTTAAGTTTTATAATAAGCGGTTTCAGTGTTTATCATTTCATTTATTGTGTTAAGGGAAATAATTGCAACCACAAAGCTTAACCAAGCTGACTACTAACATGTTTACCTTAGAAATTTATTTATATTAAAGAAGAAATAAGAGAATGTTTTAGCAGCTTATGTACATTCTTACTTGCTATGAATTTTCATTTTCTTTACAGAACTTATAAAAAAAAACAACAAAGTTAAACCAGACTAAAATCTGAGAGAAATAAGTAATTTACCTGCGTAATAAATAAGTCAGTAAGACTAAATGTGTTACCAGCTTACGAAGAGAAATTATTAATGGTTTTAAGAACTGTGATTTTTACAAGAACATGTATGTTCCTTAAGTAATGTTATTACTTTTAAAATATCTATAACATTTATCATACCTGAGATTTCTCGTTCTATTCCCATATCACATGATGCAAAATGAAAAAATGTGTTGTATGTGTGTTTGTGAAAAGAAATAGAAAATGTCAATTGAAGAATTAGTACAGCACATTCCACATAAAATATATAGATAAATGTTAGTGTCAGGTGCACACAGAAGAATTTTTCTTCATAAGCTTAAAATGCTTCAGCACTCAAAATATAATTTACAATCAAAATTGCTGAGAAGTCAACTGGACCTTTCTTCTTGCTACATAGCAAAGCAAGAATGAATGTAGAGTTCACTCGTCATAATTTGGTTATAAATTAAAGTGCTTTATTTGGAAACAGTTTCAAATTCCAGCTTTCTCATTCTAACCTCTTTTCAAATGTTGGAAATAGGAAAAAATCAATGGAAAACAAAATAAAGCCCTCAATAAAAATAATTAGTAAAGTATAATAGATTGTATGAAATACTAAGTGTTTCAAATACTGAAGAGGTAATTATGGCAAAATTGGACTTTCACTGGTATTCTGTAATATTTTAAATGAAACTTATAGAAGTCACTAATAATATTAATACTAATAATTTTAAATTCTCTTGAATCTTTATGGAATAAAGATATTTTGCAAACTACAAATTACAAGTAATATTGTTAATTAATTATTTTTCAATTTATTATGCAACAGGCACTAGAGCACAGAACCAGAATATTAACAAGAAGAGATGAATATTGATATCATCCTTCAATGATCTTACGTGCTATAAACATCTAGATGCTGAAATGTTTATTCTAAGGAAATATTTGAGTTTTTTTTTTGTTTTTGTTTTTTTTTGTCATAAATCATGATGCTTTAATACTGAGTTCATCATGAAAGAAGTTGCTGGTGAATAATGAATTCTACAGCTTTATCATACTTCATTTGATAAAAAATGTCAATCAATGAAATAATAATTCTACATTTTCTTCTTCTTCATTTCAGGGTATATACAATTATTTTTGATGTTTGGAGGAATTTAGTAACAGTGACAGTCAAATTATATGTGGTATTAATTTGTTGAGTTGGTTTTTTTAACACTATGTCCCTTACATTGGACCCGTGAGGTTAAAAATGAAAGCATAGGTTTTCGAAACTAGTCCCTCATAATAAAAATGTAAGTGACGTAGTGTTAAAAAAACTAACTCAACAAATTAATACCACATATATACAATTAGTGGCTGTTCCACCTTCAAGGTCCAGATTATTCTTGGGTCTGCCCAAAGATCTCCTTCCTTTAGGACTGTATATCATTATTTGTTTTGAGAATCTGATTTGCGCACTTTCAACATGTCCTTTCAATTGTTTTGTTTTTAAATATTTTAATCTTTCATTCATATTAAATATTTTCATTTATGATCATTTTTATGCATCCTTAAACCCTCCTTAAAAAGTTCATTATTAAGTCTGTATATTGCATATTATTGCTCTTTTCTGTCTTTTAGTTAACATCCAAACTTCGCTTCCATATAAGAGTGTAGATCTTGCCATAATTTCATACAATTTGAATATTTGAATAATTATTCCACATATTTTCTGAACTTTACATGCCTTATTGTCCACATAATATTGTCTAACATAGTAACCTGAAATGGCTCACCTGCTCTATACATTATTATTGATAACTATTTTTGTTCTATTTGGATTTTGTTATTTATTTCTTATTTATTTATCATCTCGAATTGTAACATATATTTTTCAAAGATTTTCAAGTTGATAAAAAACATATACTATAGGTAATAACATGGATATGTACATTTTTACATAAAGAACAAAAATACATATGGTACACATACATAATATGAATTTTACAGGTGCCGATAACTTAGTAGTTGAATGCCCTAAAACTTCCAGGAATTTTATTATTATTATTATTTTTTGGGGGGAGGATGTATGTATCATTTTAACTCTTCTACTGAGTAAAATACAGTTTCTAATACATACTTTTTAAATGCCTTAATTTATCTTCTGTTATGTGTTTTATTTCAGTACAAATGATTTCACAAAGCTTTAGTTCTATTTTTTTTATAGTATTATTACTTAAGGTTCTTCTTAGTCTGTTAACAAAATTATTTTGAGTGTGCACGCATGTGTGTATATTTACTTTCTCTATACGTACTATGTACATAGTGTATAGAGAAGGTATTACATTGTACCCAAAAATTCGATACCAAGATTTCACTGGAAATACATGTTTTGAGACCACGTATGTATGTGTGTCTGTGTGCAGCATAGCTCAAAAAT